>VWZK01021417.1:32304-47900 GCA_013396935.1 Baryphthengus martii
TTGTCAAACCCATTAGCAGCAGAGTGCTGCCACTGGCCAGAGTTTGATTTCACTTGGACAGATATCCAGTACACCTGCAATATATTGATAACATCATCGTATTGGGCAACACAGCAGAGGAAGTGTTTGAGAAAGGGAAAAGGATAATAAATAAACAGGGTTTGTCATAAAGAAAAGGTCAAAGTGCCTTCACAGGACATCCAGGTTTTTGGAATTATATGGCAAGATGGATCTCACCATATTTATCTATTTAATAGAATAACAGCTATGTCTCCACAGCAACAATTAAAAGAAAAAAATGAAACACAAAATTTCTTAGGCATTGTGATTTTTGGAGAATGTGTATTCCAGGTTACAGTTCTATTGTAAGTCCTCTTTAACAAGTGACCTGGAAGAAGATCAATTTTGAATGGGGCCCTGAGCAGTAAAAAGCCTTTGGGCAAATTAAACAGGAGATCATTTGTGCAGTAGCACTTTGATCAGTCTGGACTTGATAAGATGAGAGAAACATGCTTTGCGCTGCAGCCAGGGACCATGGCCCCATCTGGAGCCTCTGGCAGGAAGCATCTGAAGAGGTTCAAGGTTGACCTCTAGGATTTTGGAGATGTGGATGCAGAGGATCTGAGGCCTACTACATTCCAACTGAAAAAGAAATATTATCAGCATATGAATGGATTTGAGTTACTTCAGAAGTAGTTGATACTGAAGCACAGCTCCTCTTGGCATCTTGATTGCTCTTGCTGATCTGGATGTTCAAAGAGAAGGTCCCCTCTATGTGTCATGCAACTGATGTTATATGCAGTTGCACTGGTCACGCAAAGGGCTTGAATGGGCAGCCTCAACTGCCCAGGAATCCTGGAAGTGACCATGGACTGACCGCAAGGAAAAAACTTCAGAATGCTGTCAAAGGAGGTCAGAAGAGAAAAGCTGCAAAAGAATTGTAGATTATTGCTGAGAGATTGTTTGATTGTGAACACGGATACACACTAACATCCTGTTACGCTGTCCAACAGTATGAACTCTTTACTCCATACACAAAGAAATGTTGGATTCATCAGGGGTATATGTATTGATTTAGGGTTTGGGTTTTTTCTGTCAATGTGAGATGGTGTAAACATTTCAAAAGTTCACGCTACACATTTCTAGCATTTATAGAACAGAAATAGTGTGAAGAACTAAGTACTGTAGAGAAAAGGGGGAAGGATTCAGTTCTAATTTGGATTCACCAAGTTTAGTTGCCTCTACATAGGTGTCTAAATGGGAGATAGATTTCTAATACTGCATTAGAGCCAGTGGAATGAGATTTAATGGCACCGTGGTATCTCCTAGCTAGTCTCCAGATGCCACTCTGAAATATGGAAGGTCTTGTATCATATCTGTCATCTCTCTGCAGATGTTTTGAATATCCTGGGTGTCTTTGTTTAGATAACAATCTCATTTGAGAAGCTGCTAAAAATATTTTAGTCTAGTGTTCTGCTATAAGGCTCATTGCAGTGGCTTAAATATGAGTTTCTACTGCAATTTCAGAAGCCCTAGAGTATCCAAAACATCTGCACAGGGCTGACAGGTATGACACAGGATCTATGCGAGATTCATGCTTTTCTGAAGTACCCATTAGAGGCTAGACAGGATATGATTGGTGTTTGAAATGTCATAGACATCTGTGTTTAGGCAATACCATAAACCTCTGAAATGTAGATGTCTTAATCTCAGATTAAATTCCATCCAAATAGCCTATGTTTAGGAATTTAATTAAGTAAACTGATTTGCAAAAGTTACTGATAAACTAACATCTCCTACTGAAGTCAGACTTACATTGCGGGCCGGGAGGAAAAGGATCTGATTAGTAAATAGACATAAGAAGAGAAAAATAAAGATGTATCCTGCTTTCTTTCCCTCTCTGTCTAAAAATAAATAAATAAAAAACATAAAGATCTTGAAATGCAATAAACATTTTTGGGAAAATTGTAATTACAGGGGGAGAGAACACTCAGATTGCATGAATATTCACATTTGTAGATGATTCTACTTTACTCATGTTTGCATCTCTTAACTAACTCAAATATCTTCAAGCAATCACATTTTGCAGACAGGATCACAAACACCAGCAGATTTCAAAGTCACAGGTATTTTCACAAACTGATTGGCACACAGAGGGATTTCTTACAGAATTGCTTCCGTGCTCATCCAAACACGAACAATGATGTGCTATTTTATCTGGCCTATGGTAGGGGATAAATTTTAACCAAGAATACTGATCAATGCCGTAAAAGAATCCATCTAAAAATAATAATCATAACAACAGAAATCAAATTCCATTTAAATATTCTCAGTCTGCTTCTGTAAGAAAGCAGAAAACAGGTTAAATTAATTTTATGGGTTTGTTTCAAAATAGACACTATTATGTGTTAGAAATATGCAGAGCTGATGACTACTATTGTGGCAGGTACAGCCTCCCCCACAGACAAAACAGACGGAGCACACGGGCTGTGCTGGGCAGTTTGGCACCTCAGGCAGAGCAGTTTGAGGCCTCGGCCATTCAGTTGCACCTCACGGTGCTTACTTGGCACCTCAGGGTCTGGACCCCTTAGCAAACAGGCTCGGGGTGTGGCCTTTTCCATGTTTCGTCCGGGCTTGTCCCTCGACCAGTGAGAATGACCACAGTGCACCTTTGACTAGGGTATAAATGGGGTCCTGCCTAAGAGCCAGGTGAGCTGTTTCTTTGCAGAGTAGCAGACCTGGCAGTTGGACCCTCCCCTTGGACACACGGTCCAAGGATACTTCCACGGATTGAGGGAGTCTCTGTGGACTGAATGAGCCTCACCTCGCCCCCCTTTGGGTGAGTGGTATCTTGGGCACTCTGGTGTGGGAGATTTCCCCGTTTATGAGTGAGGGTTTGCCCTTTTTGGTTTGTCATTCCTTGCAGTTAGAAATTAATTGTGTGGTAGTTACTTCCCAACAGACATCCAAATTTGTATTCAGTCAAAAGGAGTGCTGACAACCCTGATTGCAATAAACCCCATTTTTGGATAGTGGCTGCTGTTTGTTTTGTGAGTGCCTCCGTGACAACTATGCAGCAAGCGCAATTCAAACCAATTTTGCTGTACATGAGTCAACTGGCCGAATGGAGATACAAGGAGTTTGTGCTTACAAAAGACACATCAGTTAATGCAGAGTAAGAGTACATGTTGCATCTTACAAGTGTCCCCTTGTTACTGTGCAGACACTACTGCCACCCCTAGTGAGATGCATACACGTTTTAGAATCATAGAATCACAGAATGGTTTGGCTTGGAAAGGACCTTTAAAGGCCATCTAGTCCAACTCCCGGAACTATGCAGGGATATCTTCTACTAGATTAGATTGCTCAGGGCCTTATCCAACCTGATCTTGAATGTTTCCAAGGATGGACCATCTACTACCTCTCTGGAAAAACCTATGCCACTGTTTCACCACCCTCATTGTAAAAAATGTCTTCCTTGTATCTAGTCTAAATCTACCCTCTTTTAGTTTAAAAGTTATTACCCCTTGTCCTATAGCAGCACGCACTGTTAAAAAAGCTGTCACCATCTTTCTTATAGGTCCTCTTTACATGCTAAAAGGCCACAATAAGGTCTCCCCAGAGCCTCCTCTTCTCTAGGCTTCACAACCCAAGGTCTGTCAGCCTCTCTTCATGGGAGAGTTGTTCCAGACCTCTGATCATAATTGCATCCTTCTTCTAGACCCTCACAAAGAGGTCCATGTCTTTCTTGTGCTGAGAACTCCAGAGCTGGACACAGTACTCCAGGTGAAGTCTCACCAGAGCCAAGTAGAGGGGCAGAATCACCTCCTTCACTCTGCTAATAACACTTCTTTTGATGCAGGCCAGGATATGATTGGCCTTCTGGACTGGACTCAAACATTGTCGGCTCATGTAGAGCTTTTCGTCCACTAGTACTCCCAAGTCCTTCTCCACAGGGCTGCTCTCGATCTCTTCATCCCCTAGTCTGTATTTGTGCTTTGGATTGCCACGAGCTATCTGCTTGGTTTAGTTCTGGGTGCTGAGATCGCTTGGTGTATCACACTGCCTTGCTTGTACTGTGTTGTGGCTCAAGGTTATGGTCAGTCATACTGCACCATTTTCCTCCTTAATGCTAGTAGTGTCCACCTCTCTGGTGTTTTAGTGGCTTTATTACCTAGGTCTGCACTGGGAATAGCTGACAGGCTTGAGGGGTAGGAGTGGCTTGTGTAGAGAAGGCTAGCTCATCAGCCAGGCAGAGGAGCCCATGGAGTTCTAGTTCACTTGCTTACACAAGAGCAGCAGCTGATAGGGGAAAGAGACCTGGGTGAGATGGTCTTGGGAGACACGTGGGGAAAGGTGCTCATGGAGAGAAGTTCTTGGAGGAGTCTTAAGGAGAAAGGCTCTTGGAAAGATACATAGGAGAGGGGTTCCTGGGAAAACATACAAGTGAGTAGCTGTAGGAGCAGACATATGGGAGAGATGCTCCTGGGGGTACACTTGGGAAGAGCCTTTTGGTATGATACACAGAGTAGGTGCTCTGAAAGGTGCTCTTGAAGACATGCAGATGGCAAGACTTCAAGAGACGATGAGAGAAACTGCATGAATATATGAAAGATTCCAGGAATACTTGAAAGAGAACCCTTCAGGAGATCCAAAAAGACTGGAAGAGAGGACCTCATGGCCTGGACCCAGGACTGCACTGTACAGTTGGCACTGCTGAACTAACCCATCCAACCTTCCTCCCAGACCTTGCCATCTGATCGGCTGCAAGATAGGGAGGTTGTGCAATACTTAAAATGGTGTGTATATCTGTGATTAAACTGTTCTGATATCCAAGTCCATTTAATTTTCACGTTAGCAAGGATCAGCTTGCTGCCTTACCACAGATTGCAGAGGAATGTCTGCTCTGGCATGCCTCCCCTTCTTCTTTGCGGGGTGAGGCTCTGAGCAACCTGGTCTACTGGGAGGTGTCCCTGCCATGGGCAGGGAGTTGGAACTAGATGGTCTTTAAGGTCCCTTCCAACTCAAGCTGTTCTATGATTCTCTGATTCTCTGACCTCAGTATCCACATAGTCGTTCCTCTCCAAGAATTCACCCAGCAGATTTTCCTCTCTTAAATATGTTATCACTGACATGCTGATTGTCTCAGCCTTGGCCAGAAGTGGCAGGTTGCTCAGGCCAAGGGAGCTTCTAAAAGCTTCTTACAGAACCACATTTATAGCTCCTCCCTTGCTACCAACAACCCCACGGGGCACAAACCAAACACATTTCCCAGCAGGTTTCAAATGCTGGGCTCTTTTATGTTTGTTCATCACCCAACAACTGCATGAGCGTTGAAAATGTTTTCTTTGGAAACACAAACTCCTTATGCCTCCTTTGCCAGTTCAGTCTTCATATACACCAAAACTCTTTTGCACTGCATTTACTACACAGTATTCATTAGCCCAACTCTAGTTCTTTATAGCCTATGACTAGGTGGAAGACATCTGGACACATTCACAGTACAAATATTCAGTAAATTGCATTCCTTTTATTCTGCATGCAAATGGTCAGTGATAGATGACTACAAACTACATTGGAGTAGCAGAGATAAAAGATGCAACCACTATTGTGAGTATTGAGCTCTCCAGTGTATACTAAAGCAATATGAAGGAAGACATTACTAAAAGAATATATTATTTTGCTAATCAATGTATTTGGTTTCAGTATCACAGAAGAAAGTGATCATTTTATCTTTCTTCACTGTTGTGTTCTAATTCACATGCTGCAAATGGGTGCATCAATTTTATTATTTTTTACTTTACTACTGAGCTCAGATCATTCTCACTGCTGTACAGTCCAGTAGCAACACTACAAGACTTTAAACTCACAGAAGCTGGCATCAGTGTTCACCAATAGCCACCGAACCTGCATAATTACTTCTTTTATTTATGTAGAAAACATGACCTGACATTTATTATTATAGAACTGTTTTCCTAACCAAACTATCTAGATGGTTAAACTGTATTCTTCTTTTCTTACTCAGATTTTATTATTACATTCTACATATTTCAGGATCTGTCGCACTTAACCTTGCTCAATTAGACCTCATGATTACACTGTTAAAAAGGTAGATTAAAGGATGGTTTTGGTTATATGTGATCTTTTAAATAAAAAGACATCAGAGACCCTCTCAGTTTTTCAGATGGCCTTTATCATGTAGTTGTATCCCTTCACTTTTCATAATTAGCACTTCTTGTCTTTAACCTTCAGATGGTAATCAACTTTGATGCCATCATCATAAATCTACTTCCCCTTCCCACCCCCCCCCACATAGTACTTCTCTTGCTGACCTCATCCTTCTTTTAATTAATCGTTACTCTTTTTCAGCATCCCATACAAATAAGAAAGCCTCTTCTCTCTTTGTATGTCTATACTTTATTTCCTAAGGGTAATTTGGAAGATGATTTCTTCACCACAGAAGAACTAGATAACTCTTGCATTTTCAACATTTATAAACCAGTTTCAAGTACAACAAATGAGTTTTTTACCTTGTCATTATGTTACATTAGTGGAATTGAATGTCACTTCTATCTCTTCCTTTTCCTACTATTGATTTGTCAAGTGTAAGCTAACTACTTTATATAGTAGCATTTGATTTCACTATTTGTTAAGTTCATTGTCAGGCATAGTAATAGTGGGAAGATGTGGATTTTAGCTGGCTCTATATGGGCAGAAAACTTCGCAAAGCATCCAGCTAGTAAGTTCAGTAACAACAGGTGTCTTTTCTACAATTGCATTGTGAGATTTTATCTAAAGGCTGCTGTTTGAGATACAGTGTCTGAGGCACTAATTTAATACTATATCTATATATTTATTAGCCATCTTATTCTGTGAGTAATCCTAAAGCAAACTTGTTTTTCTTATATATATTTCTGAAGACCTTCAGATGGCTATCAGGTCCATCAAACTTAGAGGGTATAAGGAACAAGGAACAATGTTGGAAGCATATAGCCACTTTATTTTCAGTCCGCCATGGCATCAAATGAAGCAAGATCCATTCTTAAAAAGGAAAGGTGGCATTTTGGGTCCCACAATTTACAGAATACCCTAGTAGTTAAAGCTTTTTCCCTGTAAGTGGGAGGATGTGGTTCAAGATCTGATTCAGACTGAGGGTCCTGAAATACACATCTCCTATACAGGAGGTTTTGAGAGTGAGTATTCTTGCATTTTTCTGTTGAAATATGCATTGAGGAAGAGATCCAAGGCATGATGCTACTTGGAGTGCAGAGGCCATGGAGGTTGTGTAAGAGCAAGAAGAAGGAAACTTTTGCCTCATCAAATGATCAAGCTGATCTTCCCTAGGGTAGACCTACAAAAACTACTTCCTTATTAGGATAAGATACACCTTTGTCCAGTGGACTTTCTGTAAAGATGGAAGATCACCAAGGTTGAACACAGATGTTGAATGTGGCATGAAAAAAAGAAAAGACAAGGAAAATATGTGAGCAATACTTTCAAAATAAAGCATGTTGCCTGACAGTTAGAAAGAGAGAATTGTCACTATTATGCACAAAGCTTAAGTTATGCACAGATACAAGCTCAAATCTCTATAATTTCCATCACTGGGTTAATTAAGAGCTGAGAGATATGTCTTAATTCTCAATTTGGAGCTTTAATTACAAGACTGCAATGACACTAAAATCAGTCACTGACCGCCATGGTAATTTCATGTCCATTAGGAGGTGTCTTTGCTCTTGATGAAATAATGATCATTCAGTGTATTTCCATCCATCATTGTTTGATTAATGAAGAAATGTCAGTTTTCTTGAAACTAGCAATGGCAGTCTGTCTTATGAAAAATCAAAATCAGTCTTTATAGGATATCAGACCATCATAAAGTCATACCATATTGCTCAAAAAAAAAGCACGCAAGGAAAGGTGCTGAACAGATTCTGCCTAGGAATAGTTATCAAGAACACCATATATTTCTAATTAGAGTGACATATATTTTAATTTAAGAGAAATGAACTGAGTTTTATATGTATAATTATGTATGGGTTCTGACAAAACTGTTATTACTATTACAAATTTACTAGCTAATAGCTTCAGGATGAAGTCATTGACAGTTAATGATATCTATGACATATTTTCATAACTTCTGTAACTGATGCACCAGAGGAGCTTGTTAGTGTTACAAATCTTAAAAGCAAGTCTCACTTTTCAACTCTGTGTCCCCTTTACAGCTAAATGTTATGCGAAGGAGTGGACACAGCTCTGCAGGGTCATTTAGTTTTATAGACCTGCTTGGAGAGAAGGAGTACTTTTATCTGTTAGGGTATGATATATTGTTATGCTGTTCTACATGGTAAAGTAAAAACGGCATGAAAGTGGAACTAAGGCAGGGATAGAATAGGCAATACAACTAAGGAATCCAGATTCATCCAAAAGATTATGCCTGTCTGAGTGACTGGAACTCGAAAGCTCTGCTCATGTCTATGCACCCTTGGCTTGATGAACTCCTCAGGTGTCTCTGAAGACCTTTGAAACAAATGCAGATATGATTATTTTCATCTCCCATTTCTCACAAGTTGTTTAGAAATTGTTGTCTAAGGCATATAACTTGTTAGTAATTCATGGTTTTGTTCTACAGACAAATTTACATGCAGATGAAATAAATAAATAGAGTAAATATAAAAGTACATATTGAAGACAGTATCTAGTCAGTGACAGAAAAATGGCATCTAATCAATTATTTATCTGGAAAATGGCTGTGTTTTTCTTTGACAGTCTTCTTGAAGCAAGGCCACTAACTGATGGTAATACAACCAGTCACAGCAAACAGTTGCAGAATACTTCTAAAGGTAGCACTAATTGGTGGCTCAAGTAATGAACTATGAAAAGTAATCAAGCTACCTTTTAGCTAAAGTTATAAAATAATGTTTTACTATTTTATCATTTATCACTCACTTATGGGTGGTGAGCAGTTATGATTTAATAACACCTGGTTTAGTCATTCTTATTCTGTAAATTAAAAAAACAACAGAAAAGTCATTTGCAGCTGAATACAGTAGTTTATCAAAATAACCTGAAAAAAACCCAGGGCCATGAATTGTCTGATGATAGTCAAATCATCTTCAGAAAATCGCAGAATCATACAATGGTTGAGGATGGAAAAGACATCTGGAGATATCTAGTATTCCTTACCCACTCTCATTTCACTAAAATGTGCAGTAGTTTCAATAAAATACAATAGCTTTGAATAAAATATGTAGCAGACTAAATCCTCAAAGCAAACTTAAACCAGTTAAATCCCATTTCTTTCATTTTGCCTTCTCCATCTGTAAGTAGGCTATTAATTTTCTTTCAAATGCATCTTTTCACCTCCTGATATTGTCTGGGATGAAGAGCTGAACTGTTAAAAGATTACAGAAGCACAGAAATTTTGCAAAACCTTTTCAGATTAATCTGCAAGATTGAATCTGAGAAGATACCAAGAAACTATGATACAATACATATAATGGAACTGTTTAACTTCCCTTGATTGTTGCTTTCTGATTTTCATTAATACACGTTTTGGTTTTGGTCTGGAAGACCAAGTGATCAAGTGTGAAGATCACATTCTTTCATCTTTCCTATAAGATTATTATTACTCCAAGTTTTGGACTGGTGTAGGACTTTTTGGGTTTAATCCTTTTTTTGTTGTTTTTGTTCTGTACATTTTGAGAGCGTATGACATGATCAGTGGCTAAAAATCTCTGTCTCACTCACACACGTAGATGACTCAGTGGACCAATTCCTACTGACTTCAGCAACACGGGGTGAGAACTATAAAGTCAAAGTTCATTCCATCTAAATTTATTTGCTTAAACATATATACATTAGGAGTGCCAATCCAGGTGTTTAAAAGGTCATTGTCAAATCCCAAACTAGTCCAAGTCAGCTTCCTTTCTAGTTAATCATAGAATTATGGAATCATAGAATGGCTTTAGTTGCAAGGCACCTTAAAGATCATCTAGCTCTAATCCCATGGCCATGGGCAGGGACACCTACCACTAGACCAGGTTGCTCAGAGTCTCATCCAGTTTGGTCTTAATAAATACCTCCAGGGACGAGGCATCCACAACTTCTCTAGGCAACCTGTTCCAGTGTCTCATCACCCTCGTAGTAAAGAACATCTTCCTAATGTCTAATCTAGATCTACCCTGCTCTTGTTTAAAACCATTGCCCCTTGTCTTATCACCACACGCCCTTATGAGAAGTCCCTCTCCAGCTTTCCTGTAGGCCCCCTTTAGGTACTAGAAGGCTGCTATATGGTCTCCTCAGAGCCTTCTCCAGGATGAAGACTCAACTCCCTCAACCTGTCCTCATAGCAGAGATTCTCCAGCCCTCTAATCATCTTTGTGGCCCTCCTCTGGACCCTCTCCAACAGATCCATGTCCTTCTTGTGTTGGGGACTCCAGAGCTGGACATAGTACTCTAGATGAGGTCTCACACAAGCAGAGTAGAGGGGTAGAATCACTTCCCTTGACCTGCTGGCCAAGCAGTTTTTGATGCAGTCCAGGATATAGTTGGCTTTTTGGGCTGCCCATGCACATTGCTGGCTCATGTTAAGTGCTTTATCAACCAGCACCCCTAAGTCCTTCTCTGCAGGGCTGCTGGAGGGAAATAGGTATTCCCAGAGGGTGATTCACTTCATCTCAAGATACTTGACCGACACTGACAAGGAAAAATCATTTCATCTGATGTTGGTTAGAGTGGGATGAGCATCACTGCATGGAGACTCTCCAGAGGATGAGTCAGCTCTGTGATTAGCTGCATCATGCTCTAGAGACCATTTTTTTTCTCTTTTTATCGTTATTGACTGCAGAGGAGCACCAGAGATTTATACTCCTAGCATAGGCACTTTTAGTTAGAAATCTGTTCTAACGCAGGGTTAATTTAGACTAAGCAGTCTTCCACTCAGATGTACTGTGAATTTCCATTTTGCACCTTCATTCAAGTTGCTATTTATGTACAATTGCCTGATTCTTTTAATGTGCTTCATTTTTCTTCTCTGTTTTCTTTTATTGTATGACTTCTGTTTCACCATTTCTGTTGTGTGGATTGAATCAACACCTTTTTTTGTCATAGTAAGTTCACCATAGACTGTGCTTGTCTCAGCTCATTCTATGAAAATACTTACATGCTAATTAAACAAACAAACAAACAAAACAAAACACTAAGACAGCTAAGGCAAAATTTTCACAAGTGTCTAGTGATTTGGTCCAAATTAGGCATTAGAAGCCTGACCTGCTGTTTCTAAAGGGTCATGATTTTTAATGCGGATCACTGAAAATTATTCTGGTTTTCTCTGCTCCCCAACCCAAGCACATTCAATTGGTGATGCCCTACTCCTGTAATTACCTGCCAACATTGTTACATTAACTTTCCCACTCTCATTCCTTCAGCACTCTTTCCCAGCCCTATCTCTTGTGTACAGTAATGGGCACATACTCAACAGCCTGGGAAACTTTAACTCATTTCACTTAAAGCTGTCTTACATGTTGATTGTGGATGTGCTATCAGGCTAAGATCATCATAGCCCTTGCACTTATCTTTAAAAGTGTCTCATTTTGCTCCTCTTAATTTTTGTAGCAGGGAGGGTTGTACTCATTGTCTAAAATAGGAATGAAAAATGTTTGCTGGTCGGGGGTTTTTTTGCTGCTAGTTGAAGTACACCTCGTCCCACATAGCTTAGTACATTTGTAATAATCTTTCTGCCTTACTTCTCCTTCCATCATTTTTCATATCTCCATGCATTTGTTTACACCAAGTACTCATCTTCTTTTCCACCCAAGGGTACTTCAGTATCCTGGGGTGTCTTTAGATGTCAACTAAGTGTGCTAATGTTTTTTGACATTTCATGACCCCTGAGGAAAAATGTGGAAATGTATTATGTTTTTACATTAAGTAATGCTTCAATTTATGCAAAACTGACAGACAAATGGAGTGGAAGTGATACATAAGACAAACATAACTAGACACCATATTTAATGGACTAACATTTCATTTGCCATTTCAATTGAAGAGGGTGGTTCCAAGAGGAGGAACCTTGAAGTAGGAAATGTTACTTTTTTTCTAGATAGAAGGCAGTATTTGGATTCAAAAGAATGCTTAGTAAACAAGGACATAAATTTATATAACAAACTCTTAACCCTTTTCTGGTGATGACATGACTGACAAGGGGATGTACTGAATTGGATAAGGATCCTTGGATATCTTTTCTTCTGGACTGTATTTTATGTAAGTATTTGTACTTTTGAAGTGTAAAATGCTACCACTGAGAAAGGTATTGATTCACAGAGGAAGACTATAACTCACATTATCATAAAATAGGAATTATCAAATATAAAAGTTCTGGAGGAATGTGTCTGTTTACATTGGCTGTAGAAGGAAGTAAAATGACTCCTGTAGACTAGGCTACAACTTTCACATGACTAACTTAGTTAGGGGGATTACCAACCTTAAAGTCTAACTAGAATGAGATTAAGTCAAAGTTCGGTGAGGCAAATCCACCTTAGGCCTTTAAGTCCCTAGCTGCTTTTGAAAATCTTAGAATTAATCAGATTCTTTTCAAAAAGTTAAAAGGGACTCAACTTTTGGCAGAACTCAGCATCTTTTATCTATAACCCTGAAGTTTATGGTATGCCTGCAAAGCATAAAATATGATACCTTCCCAGCATTTCATATCACATTCCTAATTTTCATTCCAAGTAGGTGGATGTTTAAACATCTTTTAAAAATATATTTCATGATATGAGTTTTTCTGCTTTGTGGCTCATCCTTAGCCTTGATCATGAGTTTGCTAGCCTCTATTCACTTGCAATTTTATATTAACCTGCCTCCATTATCTCTTTGCTTCTGTAAAGCTTTTTGGACTTAAAGTCAATCTTCCCATTAATAACTGTGATATAACACATTCCCTAAAATGGAACTCTGTATACAAACATTTCAAAATCTTGAAAAATGACTCAAGGTTTGAGTAACTGAATATACTGTGCAATACCACTAATCTGTCTTTCCTCTTAATGGCAGCTGCAGCTGCACAGGACAACTTCTTCAGCCTGGAAAATCATGTTCTGAAGGAACCAGACATTTCAGTGAGTCTAAATTTAAAGTTAGAAGATTATCACTAAAGCTGATCTATTGGAATTACTTATCTGAGCCAAAGTAATTCAGGTGCAGTGAAACACTTCTAATTTTAAATTTAGGAGCACTGAACAGTGAGTGGGATTCTTTGACACAGCACTTTGTTGCTGCCACTTTCTCCCTTTCATTCTTTCTGCTTCCCAACTTCATCATTTTAAAGCCCATGTTTCCAAAACCTAAGTACTGATCAAGTTAGATTAAAATCATATCATTATATAATAATGAAAACAAATATATTTACTATTTAATATTATATAGCTATTAAAAATGGATAAATTAATACATTATTTCTAATATCCTGTAATGAATTAAACCATGGAGCACTATATGTGATGCAAAGTTTACTCTTGGGAAAACAATATAGGAGGTTGACAAACCCATCAAATGACTGGTAAAATGAGAGTTTTAGAGGGTTTCATTAAAGGTGACTTTGAAAAGATTGAAGTGAATAGACTCTGTTGGACTATTCAGACACAATAGGGGCAAGAGAAATGTCGACAGATTGTTTTAATATGGGCAGACTTAGGGGTCATTAATAGTGCTCTAATGGTGTCTGAGGGTTGCATTAAATTCTTCACAAGCTCATAGAGAGCACTACTTCCAGTAACATGCACATGAAAATGTTCCTTGTGAGTTCCCTCACAATTGTCAGCAAAGTGCACAATATATTTATCACCATACATTTAAGCGTTAATTGTAATTTCGTAGAGTTATTTGTAATTTTGTAGTTAAAAACATGAAGATCCTTCATTAATTTATTATTTACAATTCTAAGATTAAGATAAGACAAGGCAAGGTATAAGCAATTTTTGAGAGACACAGTCCTCTATTCCTGATGGAACACTACAGAATAAAGCTATACCATGTTTTTATTGTGCTACATCTTCTCCATCAATGAAGTTTCTAAAGGACAGAAGTTGAATGCTGAAAGATGTTTTCTTTCTTTAAAAAAAAAACCACCACCACAAGAACAACAAACAAAACACAAAGAAAAAAGTGAAAAACCAATCAAAAAAAAAAAACAAAACCAACACGGAGAAACACAAGTCTACTGCCACAGTCTGGAAATTATGATTTTCAGCTGTTGTAATAACTGAAGATAGCCAAAGTTAAGGACATAATCATTAACATTAGAAAAAGGATTTGATAGTGCAAGTAAGTTACCGAAATTGTGGCAAAGCCCCAGTGTGCACAGATCAGATATGGTGATTCCTTAAACAAAGAAAGCTCTCCACTGTCATACTGGGCAGACTTTGGAAAAGAGAAATTCAAAATCCTTTTTACTTTTGGAAATTGAATATTGATCAATAGAAGTATATCCAAGGCTAATAATAAAATACATGCATGTATTAAAAAAAGATCAAATTAAATCAAACCAAAAAACTCCAAACTACACCAATAACACTGAGATGTCTTAAATGAATTCATCCTATCAAGACTTAGTAGCTAACTAACTGAAATGCTTTACCATGAAGCAGATAAGCCATAAGCACCCTCCAAAGTCACTAGGTTGAAATAGTCACCTCCGAAGAGATTCCTTTAGATGTAAATTCATCCTAGAAGTTCTTGATGTCTTTTAAGCTCTTAGGTAATCTTGAGCAACACCTCTTTTAATGCAGGGATAACAATTCAGTTATAAAATTAGACAGGGTGCATTTTACATCTTTCCATTTTTCTGAAAAGAATAACTTCATTCCAAATTCCCACATAGAAATGTGTTCAAGTCTTTACCTCAATGTTAGACTTACTGGTTAGCACAGTTTCAGACAGTAGGAAACTACATTTCTAAAGGTAAGTTAATAATATTGATAAATTTACTTCAACTTTACTGAAGGGACAGAATGTTATAAAAGGTAATTGAAAATAATATTCTATGTACTAGCTGTTATTTTACGCTGGCATTCTTGTTGTAGAGGGCATGACTAACCTCTCTCAACATTTATTTTTTTCAGACTTTGTTTCATAATTAATAAATAAAATCAGTAAGCATCTATCAAGCTGTTTTTAAAATGAAATATGACACAGTTTTGTAATCAGGGTTGACATTCCATAATTCATTATAATCCTTCCTAAAATGGGCACAGGTCCACATGACATATGGACAAATAAGTTTGACAATGTCTTGAATTGCAAAAGTAGTCAAGGCCATGAAGGTATTCGACAATTAATGTAGAATTTAAGCATTTGTTCCTGAATAAAAGAGTGAATAGCTACATTAAGTACATGTAATCTGTCAGAAAACGACTTATACCTTCCCTCGGGTAACTCCTGCTTATGTGCTCTGCTCATTCAATTCTACAACACGTTTTTAATAATAAATAACAAATTCAATAATAAATTTGGATGTCAGGTATCGAACTCAGGAACTTGTCTTTTTCATTTCTTAGTGTTAATATCTTTTGCTTCTAACAGGTAAAATCAGGGAG
>VWZK01021419.1:0-18102 GCA_013396935.1 Baryphthengus martii
CTCGGAGGTTCCGCTGGCCGAGCTGGCGGCCGAGCTGCGGGGCGGTACCGGTACCGGGCTGCGGGTGGAGTACGTGGCCGCTGACCTGGGCAGCGAGCAAGGGCTGCAGCGAGCGATGGCTGCGCTGCGAGATGTGCTGCCCACGGGCCCGTCCGGCCGCCTGCTTGTCATCAACAACGCCGGTAACAGCCCCGTCCCGTCCCCGCCGCGTTCCGGGCTCAGCCCCGGAAAATCCTTCCTCAGGTCCCCACCGGCTGGGTCGAGGTGCTGGGCTCGCAGCCCAGCAGCCGCTGGCCGCCTGGGCTCTGCATCCCCAGCAGCGTGGGCAGCAGGGCCAGGAGGGGATCCTGCCCCTTTGCTCCCAGGGCTCTGGGGAGACCCCCCTGTAGTCCTGGCTCCAGCTCTGGAGTCCTCAGCACAGGAGAGACAGGGACCTGTTGGAGTGGAGCCGGAGGAGGTGACAGCGATGTTGCGGAGGGCCTTGTGGATGCTTCACTTGCCACCTTTAATATCTGTTGGCTTTAGGTCCTTTCTTCACCCTTTACCAAAATAAATAAGACCATGTGTTCCAGTAGATGAGAGGTGCTGCAGGAGTTGAGTCTTTTACTGAGATATGTGCAGGAGAGCATGTGGTGGCCTGTGGGGACCTTGTACTTTAGACTGGAGGCTGGGAGCTGTTTGTTTTGGCAGGGCAGCTCCGTGTTCTGTGTCATCACTCTTGGTTCAAGGGGTGACCCGAAAGCGATGAGCTGAGCGGGACTGTGCTGTGCTCCTCACCCTGCTGTGAGACCCTACTAGTGGGTGGGCCAGCAAAGCTGCTCCCTTTTGTCTATGACAGAGTGTTGCATCTGGAATTAGCAATAGGACAAGAGGAACTGGCCTCCAGTGGTACCAGAGGAGGTTTAGGTTGGAGCTGAGGAGCAATTTCTTCCCTTCCAGGGTTGTCCTGGCCCAGGCTGCCCAGGGCAGGGGTGGAATCCCCATCCCTGGAGGGGTTTCCAAGTCTTGGAGATGTAGTGCTGAGGGATATGGATTAGTGGTACCCTGGTAGTGCTGGAGCAACTCTTGGACTCGATGATCTGAGAGGTCTCTTCCAACCAAAACAATTCTATGGTTCCATGAAATGTAGAAAGAAAAGAGGACCCATCTTTAACTACTCTTAACTCATTTGTCCTTCCTTCCTAGGCTCCCTGGGAGACATCTCCAAATCCTTTCTTGATCTCACCAACCCGGAGGAAATCAACAGCTACTTTGCCTTCAACATCACCTCGGCGCTTTGCCTCACCTCCACCGCCCTGCAAGCCTTCGGGAAGCGGCCCGACTCGCACAGAACTGTGGTGAACATCTCCTCTCTCTGTGCCCTGAAGCCCTTCAAGAACTGGGCGCTGTACTGTAGCGGGAAGGCTGCCCGGGACATGATGTTCCAGGTGCTGGCGCTTGAGGATCGTGATGTCCGTGTGCTCAACTACGCCCCAGGTGAGGAGGGCAGCTCATTAATTGCTGTTAATTTTCTCCTGACTTTGTGGATCATAGAATGGTTTGGGTTGGAAGGGACCTTAAAGATCATCCAATTCCACCCCTCCTGCCATGGGCAGGGGCGCCTCCCACTAGACCAGGTTGCTCAAAGCACCATCCAACCTGACCTTGAACACATCCAAGGATGGAGCATCCACTGCTTCACTGGGCAACCTGGGCCAGTGTCTTACCACCTTCAGAGTTGATAACTTCTTCCTATATTCTAATCTAAATCTCCCTCTTTCATTTTAAAACTGTCACCCCTTGTCCTGTCCCAACAGGCTCTGCTCAAAAGTCTGTCCCCATCTTTCTGACAGGCCCCTTGAAGCCCTGAAAGGCCACCAGAAGGTCTCTCCAAAGCCTTCTCTTCTCCAGGCTGAACAAGCCCAACTCTCCCAGCCTGACCTCCTAGCAGAGGATTCCACCCTTGCATCAATTCTGTGGCCTCCTCTGGCCCCTCTCCAACAGGTCTGCATCCTTTTTGTGTTGGTGGCTCTAGTACTGGATGCAGATGAAAGATTCTTGATGGAATAAAAATTGGATAAGAGATTCTTGCAGCCAAGCCATGTCCAGAAGAAGAAAGAGCTCGTTTCCACTTTGTCCTTATGGGATTTCTTTCTCTGTTCCTCTTTCCCCAGGTCCTCTGGACACAGACATGCAGCTCTTGGCCCGGTCTGAGACTGGAGACCCTGAGATGCGTCAGTTTTTCCAAAACCTGCAGAAGAGCGGCCAGCTGATAGACTGCACTGTGTCGGCCCAGAAGCTGGTGAAGCTCCTGGAGGAGGACACTTTCCTCTCCGGTGCCCACCTGGATTTCTACAATGTCTGAGTTTCTCTTGCTTCCACCTTTTGCCTTTCCTGCTTTCCTTTCTCCAGCGTCTTTAGTGACCTTGTCTGAGTGCTAGATGCTGTGCAACTTCTGAGACAAGACCTCTGGGTACCTTATAAATCCTCCTAGTGCCCTGAGAAACAGGGATTTCTCAGCTGCTGGGGATGGGAGAGCAGTGGTGGCTTTATCAAGAGCATGGGCATAGAATTCTTAAAGCTATCCTGTGCAGGCGTGCGTGTGAGCTAAGGTTGGATACTAGGAAAGATTTCTTTACTGAGAGAGTGGTGAAGCATTGGAACAGACTGCCCAGGGAGGTGGTGGAATTACTATCCCTGGAGGAGTTCAAAAACCATGTAGGTGTGGCACTTCAGGACATTGTTTAATGATGATGTTTAGTGGACCGTTGGACTTGATGGTCTTGAAGGTCGTTTCCAGCCTTGATGATTCTATGATTCTATGATTCTAAGGAGGTACCAGGGCACATGGGGTGAGGTCAAGAAACCACCCCAGAAAGTCTCAAAGAAGCCAACAGTAGAGTTAGAGCTGAGTGTTCCTGTGTCTGTCCCCTCTGCCCTGCAGGAGCTGTGTGCTCAGCACCTCAGCAAGTCACCCAAGGGCAAAGGAATCATTCCCAGGGCTGGAGGAGATGGTTGTCACCCCAGATCCCTGACTTTCCATCTACCATCTCACTAGTGGCTTGTCCAGACTCTCCTGCAGTTCTGAGATCATCTCTGTGTGAGTTTTGTGCACTGAGACATGGAGCAAAGCCTGGCCCTACGCTTTTTTACCCAAAGGCAATAAATCACCAGGACGAGGAGGTGACCATGGAGGAGATGTGAAGTTGGAGTGCCCAGCTGGGGTCGCCAGCTTATCAAAACCTGTGCACAAGTGAGGAGAGCACATCTCAGACGCGTCCCCGAGTTCATGCCGTGCTCCTGTCTTCAGGTTCTGGCTGCAAGCCTGCCATCTGGGGCTTCAGCCCCCTCTTGAGTTGTCCTTTTAATTATTTTGGGGGGGTGTATCCTCATTCTTTTCATCAGGTTCCAGGAGGCACAGACCATTCTAGAGTTGCCCTTCTAGAAAGCAACTGCTCTGCAGCATGTGTTCATGCAGGACAGACTCTTTGAAGCGGTGGTGGCATCCCCTGCACACCCTGGTAATGCCGTGTGTCCCTCTGGGCATGGACAGCACCCTTCCTTGCAAGCCTCTGTCTCAACTCTGTCTTGCAAGTTCTCTTCACCTAGATCTACAATCATTAAAAGCTTCCTGTCTGGTCTGGATCTTGGGTGTCTTTAACACAGTGGATAAATTTAGGGAGAGGGTGGGAGGAGTTGATCGTGGGTTAAGTGCTGTCTTCATCCAGCAAGGCACCAACATGCCCTCCTGCAGTCCTGTTCTGCTCTCTCTGAGCCATTTCATTAATTCTGTGTTAACTTAATCCTGGCAAGCTCAAAAGAAAAACCCCTCCTCTCCAGCTCCTCTGGCATTCGGTTTCATCATCCCGTGCCTGGGAAACTCATTATTAGCAAAACCCCCTCTGCTACTCACAGCGCTGGCAACGGGGTTCTTTTTCTGGGCTTTGACACCTGCTGGTGTTGAACATGGTCTGTTAAACCTGGATGGACCTGCTGTGCTCAATGTTCCCCCCATCTCCTCACCTTGTCCTGTCTGATGGTCTCAAAAAATCACCCCAGTGCTCAGAACTGAGGGTCCTAAGTTCTACCCTTACAAGATCACAGACCGTGGTTGTCCAGAGGCTGGGCTGAAGGTGGAAGAACCCCCCCTGGAAAGTCTCAAGGAGCCCCAAATTGCAGGAGAAGGTGGGTGGGTTCTTGGGGACAGGGCTGCTCTGGGCACAGGGACCGTTCGGTATGAGCTGAGGGAGAGGTGCAACTGGGTTCTTCAGCGTAAGACACATTAAAAGCCAGGGAACCCCAAGGGGAGGGTCATTTTTGGACTCTGTGTGTACTTGGTTGAGGTCTGACCACCCTCCAATGGCCGGGGATGTATCAGATGCTCCTCCAACCCAAAGCTCTCCCTCACGAGAGGACACGTAG
Source organism: Baryphthengus martii (assembly GCA_013396935.1). Taxonomy (NCBI): domain Eukaryota; kingdom Metazoa; phylum Chordata; class Aves; order Coraciiformes; family Momotidae; genus Baryphthengus; species Baryphthengus martii. The sequence continues at coordinate 4,402 of VWZK01021419.1, forward strand.
GCAGGAATGGTGATGTTCAAGGGTGAGGTGCTTGTGAGCAGCTGCACGCAGCATTAATGAAACCCTCAGTGAAACACTGGATTTGAGCCATAGAATGGTTTGCGTTGGAAGGGACCTTAAGGATCATCTGGTTCTAATCCCCCTGCCGTGGGCAGGGACACCTCCCACTCGAGCAGGTTGCTTCAAGCCCCATCCAATCTGATCTTGAACATTTCCAGTGATGGGACATCCACAACCCATTCCAGTGTCTCACCACTCTCAGAGTGAAGAATTTCTTCCTAATATCTCATCTAAATCTCCCCTCTTTCAGTTTAAAGCCATCACCCCTTCTCCTGTCACTCCATGCCCTTGTAAAAAGTCTGTTCCCGTCTTTTGACTGACTCCCCTGGCTCCAAACTCCTGTCAGGGAGTTGTGGAGAGCCAGAAGGTCTCCCATGAGCCTCCTTTTCTCCAGACTGAACAAGCCCAGCTCCCTCAGCCGCTCCTCACCACACTCCTGCTCCAGACCCTTCTCCAGCTCCGTTGACCTTCTCTGGCAACGCTCAAGGTCCTTCTGGGAGGGAGGGGCCCAAAACTGACCCTAGGATTCAAGGGACGGCCTCCCCAGTGCCCAGTCCAGGGGGACAATCCCTGCCCTGGTCCTGCTGGTCACATCAGTGCTGACACAACATTTCTTCTCCAGGAGCAGAACTGTGCCCAGGGAGAAATGCCCATGATGCTTTGAAGGTATCCCCTGGATACCAGCATTCTCTGCCCAGGGATCGGGCCCAGTTCTTACGTCCCGAGGTTTTGGCCGACACCGATTGGTGCTGGGAGGTGTAACGGCAAAATGGGACGAAATCTTTTTCTTCCCTTTCCTCGTATTTTCTGTGACCAGCGGGGGGCGTATGGAGACCGGATAACGGACATCAGTCAGGAGGAACCCGGTGCCTCTGGAAGAGCAGCGGGCTGTCGGGTGGGATGGAGCAACATGCCAGCGCGGGATCCCTCCTGCCTCTTCCCTGGCTCATCACAGGTCCGTACAACGACTGTATTTTTTTTTTTCTTTAATTAGAACGCCATATCCTGGAGCCATGGGACTATGCAAGAGGCTCAAGTAGAAGAAAAAGGTGTTTAAAAAAGAAAAAAAGAAGTTAAAGGCCCGAATCCTGCCTAGATGGAGGATCCTCCTCCCTTAACCCCCTGCCTGCCTATCTTCCCGTCCTGCCTCCTGCAGCAAAATACCACGTAGGATGTTTTATGCCTTTTCTCCCCCTTTTATGTTTCCTTGGCTTTTTCCTTCCCATCCCCACTGACCCCCTGGGCTCTGCATCCCCAGCAGCATGGGCAGCAGGGCCAGGGGGGATCCTGCCCCTCTGCTCTCAGGGCTCTGGGGAGACCCCCCCCCACAGTGCTGGCTCCAGCTCTGGAGTCCTCAACACAGGAGAGACAGGGAGCTGTTGGAGCGGGGCCAGAGGAGCCCCAGCGATGCTGGGAGGGCTGGAACCCTCTGCTGGGCAGCCAGGCTGGGAGAGTTGGGCTTGTTCAGCCAGGAGAAGAGAAGGCTTTGGGGAGACCTTCTGGGGACCTTTCATGACTTACAAGAAAGATGGGGAGAGACTTTTGAGCAGGGCCTGTTGGGACAGGACTAAGGGATGATGGTTTGAAACTACAGAAGGGGATTTAAACTGGAGAGAAGGAAGAAATTTTTGACGCTGATGGTGTTGAGACCCTGTCCCAGGTTGCCCTGAGAGGTGGTCGCTGCCCCATCCCTGGACCCATTCCAGGTGAGGTTGGTCAGCGCTCTGAGCAACTTGTTCTAGTTGCAGATGTCCCTGCTCCCTGCAGGGGAGTTGAACTAGATGAGCTTTAATGCCTTTTCCAAACTAAGCCATTCTCTTATTTTGTGATTCTATGATTCAGATGCCTCCCCACATAAGGTCTCTACAAAATGCTACAGGAACCCCCTGTGATGGCCTCAAGAGCAGTTTGGGGCAGGAAGGAAAGTGTGTGTGTGATGCTCAGAGGTGGCAGCAACTGAACAACTGGCCCTGTCTCCCCATGGGACTCTCCCCAGCCCCCTCTCCATGCCAAGGGAGACACTGTGCCCATTGTGCCTATAGCAAAATGAGGGGAACTGGGTTATGAATGGAGTCAATGTCACTGCTGGGGTTTAGTTCTTGCTGATGTGACCAGGTCCCTGGGACAGTGGCAAGGGCGAGCCTCCTAAATCCCCACCAAAGCCTCCCAAATTAAAAACACCGTGCACCCGGTGACCTCCCAAATCTCAGTTGCTGACCTGGGCTGCCCCTGGCTCAGCAACGCGAGAGGCTGTAGCCACGTTTCTCTGCCCCTTAATAAAGATTTCTCAGTAGAGGAGAGAAGACCTTTATTGTCCCGTCTGGTGGCCAGAAATGCTGAGTAGGGGCCTTTCGGCCGGGACACCGAGTGCCCAGCTTGCTCCTCACTCGCAAACAAGCTGCCTCTGGCCACAAGGCCAAAGGTAAATGAGCTTCTCCTCCAGCAAAACTGCTTCCGGGGGGGGTGTGAAAGATCTGGTGGTGCTCACATTTCCCACCCAGGGCCCCTCACCCTGCATGTAGAGCCCCCTTAGATGCCCATGGAGACACCTGAGCCATCCCAGCACCTCCCACCTCTCTAGGCGACAAGTCAATAGCTTTGCAGGGGCTTCTCGGGCCCGTGGTTGGGATTTCGTGGCTGTTCAACCCCAGCCCAAGGGGGTTAGAACAATAAACATCTTTCTGCTGAGCTGGCAGGGTTCTCACTGACTCTTCTGCCGGAGACCCAAGGCTCTCTTGTGCGTCGTCCTGCCTGTAACCCTCCACACTCATCACTCGCAGCCTCCTTGGCTGCTTTTATTCTTCTCCCCTCTATGCTGTCCACTGTGTTTGGTGATCTTAGTGGTAAGCAGGGAGGAGTACCAGCTCCACACTGGCCAGAAAATCATAGAATTGTTTTCGTTGGAAGAGATCTTAAAGATTATTGAGCCCAACTGTTCCCCCATCCCTGCCAGGGCACCACTAACCCCTGTCCCTCAGCACCACATCTCCAGCTTGGGAACCCCTCCAGGGATCATGGGGACTCCAGCCCTGCCCTGGGCAGCCTGGGCCAGACCTGGACAACCCTAGAGGGGGCTGAAGAAATTGTTCCTCGGCTCCAACCTAAACCTCCCCTGGGGCAACTCGAGGCCGCTTCCTCATGTTCTGGCGCTTGTTACTTGTTCCATGTCCCCTGCAGCAGCCATTTAATGTGTAACAAGGGACCCATTGGTCCAGCAAGGAGAGATGACAGATTAACCCAGTTTAGAGCCAAAGAGCAGCGGTTTTGCTGGTAAACTGTCCTGTCCCTGTGAACTTCATATGCCTTTAATTGGTTATTATTTACTCTCCTATGGAGGTTAATGGGAAGACATGGCAGAAATGATCTGTAATTAATTAAACCCTTTTTTTCTAGCATGGACAGAGCAGCTGGACTCACTGAGCTGGGCATTAAACTGGGACCAGCGCTGGATTCCCGACTTCGACATCGATCCCAGCGCTGCCCTGCACCCATCAAATTCACCAGTGAGCAAACTGGAGCCTGCAGACCAACAGCCACCCCCACTCTGTTGGAAAAGAGTGACCAGAAATAGGAGTTTTTCCCTGTTTTTTTATCCAGCACTGGTGTGGCTAGCAGGACTAGGGCAGCTGTGGTACTGGGCACTGGGGAGGCTGCCCCTCAAATCCTGGGTTCAGTTTTGGGCCCTTCCCTCCCAGAAGGACCTGGAGGGGCTGGAGCGTGGCCAGAGAAGGGCAACAGAGCTGGGGAAGGGTCTGGAGCAGCAGTGTGGTGAGGAGCGGCTGAGGGAGCTGGGCTTGTTCAGTCTGGAGAAAAGGAGGCTCATGGGAGACCTTCTGGCGCTCCATAACTCCCTGACAGGAGTTTGGAGCCAGAGAGAGTCGGGCGCTTCTCTCAAGGAAGAAGTGCCAGGACAACAGGAACTGGCCTCAAGCTACACAAAGGGAGAGGTTTAGGTTGGACATGGGAAGAAATGTCTCGTCCAAAACAGTTGTCCAGGCCTGGCCCATTCTGCCCAGGGCAGGAGTGGAGTCCCCATTCCTGGAGGAGTTTCCAGGCCATGGAGCTGTGGTGCTAAGGGACATGGGTTAGTGGTGCCCTGGCAGTGACGGGGCAATGCTTGGACTCGATAATCTCAAAGATCTCTTCCAAACAGAACAATTCTACAATTCTCCTTCCTTGGGGATCTCCCAAGCACCCAGCCTCCAGCGTGGCCTCACCCTGCGGATACCACCAGCAGCAGAACTGCCGCCGAGGCTGGGAGCAGCCGCATTCACATTCCTGCCGCGAGCACACTTGTCAGCCGAGCTGTCAGCCGCTCCCGTAATAGGGCCACGTCGGTCACTCGTGTTGGGAGTAAACACAGCGAACCTGAGAAAACAAGAGCAGATCTGAGCCCGGGTGCTTCCAGCTAAGTCTCGCCCCCCCTCCAGCGGGGGGGAATGCCCGACCATGAACCCCACGAGAACCCCTGGGAAGGATGCTCAGCGATGACTCCCCACGTTGCAGGGGTATGGGGATGGGATCGGCCGCTCTCGGGGTGACGTGCTGGGGATGGATGATTGAAAAATGGGTTGGTCGGTGGCACGGGGCTGATTACTGGGGTAGGTGGGGACAGCCCTGGCCTGGACCTGTGTGGGGACACTGGTAGTGGAGCTGCAGGTCAGTGATTTCTAGCAGAAACCCATTCCCAGCTTTGGCTGGAGCAAAAACACTTTTTTCATTGCTTTTTTGACTTTAAAAAATGGCATTTTCCATGTGCCAGAGCTGCCCAGAGCCTGGGGGAGCCCTTTTAGAAAGAAAGTCCAACCTATCTGCCAACCTCTAGCTGTGTCACCCTCTACCCTTGGCCACTTCCAGCTGTGTCACCAACGCTGGAGGAGACACCTCAGCTGGGTGGGATAGATCCAGGGAGGATCAGGAGGGGCCAGGGGAGGGGCACAGTGAGGAGGAGAAGCAGCAGCCTCGCAAATAATTTGTGCACACTATATTTGTTTCACACTATTCCTCCAACTCCTACACCCAACAAAGAGTCGCCCAGCCTGAAAAGCCAAAGATTTAGGACAAAGAAGAGAGTAGGGTGGCCGGGGGCACGGCGCAGTGTCAGACCCCAGCCCGCTGGATGCCCATTGCCCAGTGCGAACCGCTCCAGCCCTAACTCTTCAAATTCAAGGGATGCTTCTTTCCCCGGCTCCAGCCCAATGGCTTCATGACCCACCCCTGCCTCCCCCATGATGTGGTTCCTTCCCATCTAGAAACCCTAAAAAGCTGAAAAGGCCATGAAATCTTTTCTCCTGGCAGGGAGAGGAGCGGGCAGTTATTGTCCTCATCCAAACCAAACCCAAAATGTTGGGGTCACGCTGCCTTTGAAATCTCTGTCGGCCTCATTTTTCCCCCATTAAACCATCTCCCAGCTCAGCTCAGAAGTTTCTTCCCCACCCCTTTTTTTTTTCGTTTCCTTTTTTTTCTTTCTTTTTACCTTTTTTTTTCTTTCTTTTTTCCTTTTTATTTTTTTTTTAATGTAATTATAAAGCATCTCAGATCTCGGCGTTGCAACTCATCTCACACCTAAGCGAGATTGCGTTTTGCACAAGCCTTTCAGCTGTTTTCTCAATCTCTCCTCTGTCTCATTCTCAATTCAGGCAGTTGCTATAGGTATGTTTTAATCCCCAGCATGGTAGATTTTAATTAGTCTTTGTACAGATGGCCAATTAACATTCATTACTTTTGCCTTGAGCGATTAATTATGAGTTTGGATAGAATGGGAGATGGAGACAGAGGAAAGAGGGGCAGGTGAATAAAAAAAAAAAGGGAGGGGGGTTTAATCAGAATTTGGAATTTTAACTTTTTTTTTATTTATTTATTTATATGTATTTATAGATATATATATATACACACAGACACTCAGAAAGAAGAAAGGGGAAAGCGGCAGCACAGTGCAAGTTACACTCCCGTTGGAACTGCTTCCAGTTCCGGAGCCACAGGGATGGTGTGGGACCTGGGGACTATGGTCTAGCCAAACCCCATCAGAGAGATGGGGAAACTGAGGCGGGGAGAGCTGGACATGGCCGGGAATGATTTGGAAACCAGCAACCCCTCTGGATTTGAGTGTTTGGATAGGGCAGTTTTGGGATTGATGCGGTGGTGGGGACAGCCGAGGGGGTGGTGACACAGGACCACCTTCCCCTGGCTGACCCCATGGGCAGAATGGGGCCCGTAACTCTCCCCCGGTGCCACGTCGCTAGTTCTTCCTAATTGATTTTTCATGCTGGCACAGGGAGACGGCGACATCCAACGACAGAACCCTGATGTTGTGGCTTTCTCCTCCATGAAAAGGACCAGCACCCTGCCCCCCCGGGAGCCAACATACTTCTCCTCGACCCGGGTAGCCATGGTGAGACATTGCCCAAAAATCCTTTCACCGTGAAGCTGCAGACACTCCGCGCCACCCGTGCCAGCCTGCTCGCAGTAGCTATTTTCAGGCAAAGCGGGCAGGAAAAAAATTAAAATAGCGAAAAAAAAACCCTGGGTCCATATCCTGCCCTAGATCCTTGGTGGAGGGGCTGTAGCTCCTCTTTGTGCCTGCCTGACACGTGCGAACTGGCAGTGGGTTCTGCTGGATTCGGCATCTCCGGGCGATTTTGGCGACGGGGAGGTGGGGAAGGGCCGGATCCTGCTTGCTCACAGGGACCCCCCGCTCAACGGCAGGTGGATGTGAAAAAAGAAGTAGAGAAAAGATGCTGAGGAGCAGAATCGGTCCTGTGGGACATGGAGGGCTCTTGGCAGCGCCGCTGGCTGGGCTTTTACAGCCATTCTGTCGAAATTGGACATTTCTTTTTTAGCATGTTTTACATTCTGGCCCCAACCCTCCCAAGATTGGCGCTTCTCTGCAGCACGGCGGCTTTTCTGGGATCAAGTGGAGGAAGGGGGTCCAGATCCCTCCCCACATGGCAGAGCTGTGCCCTATACCTGTGGTCCGGCTGGTGGATGTGTCACTTGCATCCAAGTGGGGACCCTGGGTGAAAGTGTCACCTGCATTCCAGTGTGATCACTGGGTGGAGGTGCCACCTGCAACCTGGAGTGGTCCCTAGCTGGACGTGTCACCTGCATTCCATTGTGGTCCCTGGATGGATGTGCCAACTGCATCCCAAGATGGCTGGTGGATATGCCACCTACATCCCAGAGCGGTCCCTGGGTGGACATGTCATCTGCATCCCAGAGCAAACCCTGGGTGGATGTACCACCTGCATTCCAGCACAATCCCTGGATGAATATGTCACCTGCATCCCTCAGTGGTCCCTGGGTGAATGTGCCACCTGCATCTCAGCACAATCCCTGGATGAACGTCACCTGCATCCCAGAGTGGTCCCTGGGTGGACGTGTCACCTGCATCCCAGAGCGATACCTGGGTGGATGTTCCACCTGCATCTCAGCATGGTCCCTGGGTGAGGAGGCTGCACAGAGCTCTGGGGAACTGCTGGATGCCCCAGGGCATCAAAATAATCCTGAGCAACCACCCCAAGTGACTTCCCCTGCTGCAAACCCCTCTTACTCCATGTCGATGAGCTGGATCCAGCCTCTGCAACCTGCAGGGACCAGCATGGCCTCCACTAGACCATCCCCAGCAGCAACCGCCTAATTTTGCAGGGTTTTTTTACAGATGGAACATCCAGGACCCAATGATCCACTCTGCCTCCAAAGGCCACCAAAACTCCCTTGTGCCATCTCAAAGAGGAAGAGGAGGAGGAGGTTGGGCACGTGGGGCTCTGCCCCATCCCCACCTGCTGAGCGGCGGCAGGGTATGGCCCGCTTTGAGTATACGCCACGGAAAAGTGCACATTTCCTAAAAGCAATATGGAACAGCTAAATATACTGCTCACAAATCTGTTTACATTAATAATGGCTGGGAGCCTGCCATCCATATGACTGCGAGGAACCATTGATTCAACATAAATTAACTGAAAATTACTTGCAAGAGGGAAAAACTCACGGTATTTTCTATTCCATTTTTAATTTTTTTTTCTCTTCCCTCTTGTCTTTTCTGATTTGTGGGGTTTTCCCCTTGCCAGTGAAAAGGGGCAAATGCGGAGATATTGACACCTCTGCTACCGCGTTTGGCAGCAGCTCTACTCGCTCTTCACTGGTCCCTCTCCGCATCCGCAGGGATGGGGACCGGGATACCTGGCAAGTTGGGATTTTCCATCCTGAGCTGCCATCAGGGCTAAACACAGTATTTACCTATTTTCCCAGAAAACAGAGACAAAAGGGTCCGGGTCATTATTTTGATGTGTGCAGATTGGTAACTTCTCATAATTTTGTTTTTTTATAAAAAGAGGGGAAAAAAAAAAGAAAAAAACAAAAACCCACAGCAGAATTGGCAGCTCCTCATGTATTAGTGGGAATGCTGCAGACTTGGCTCCCGCTCACCTCCGCAACATAATGTTAAATGGCATCAAGACAGTATAGCAGTCGTTTACATATGTTGCTTATAGACGCCAAACTTATTAACACAATAAAACTGCTGCTAAGAAGCTTTCCTGCCTATTTTTCTCTAGGAGGATGTCAGTGTTGGAAGCACCTGGCTGCCTCGAATGGAAACGCTTGGGGTTGCCTTTCATATGGCGTGCTGGAAAAATAAATATGTGACTCACCCACCCAGGGTCCCCCTCCGACCACTCCCATGTAAGGTGGGAGGAAGATTTCTTGGTTCAAAGCGATGTTACTGGGAGAAGACACCCCTCCCCAGCTCAGCACCCTTCCCTGGACCAGCACGTGGGCAGGATGGGATATAGAATCATAAAAGTATGAAATTGCTTTGTTTGGAAGAGATCTTTGAGATCATGGAGTTCCAGCGTTGCCCCAGTACTTCCAGGGCACCACTAACCCCTGTCTCTCAGCACCACATCTCCATGGCTTGGAAACCTCTTCAGGGATGGGGACTCCAGCCCTGCCCTGGGCAGCCTGGGCCAGGCCTGGACAACTTTCTTTTTGGGGAAGAAATTGTTCCTCAGCATTCCTGTAAACCTCCCCTGGGGCAACTTGAGACCAATTCCTCTTGTCCTGTCACTTGAGGACACAAGATCACACCCTTCACCTCATCACAACCTCCTGTCAGGGAGTTGTGGAGAGCCAGAAGGTCTCCCCTGAGCCTCCTTTTCTCCAGGCTGAACAAGCCCAGCTCCCTCAGCTGCTCCTCACCGCACTCCTGCTCTAGACCCTTCCCCTGCTCCATCACCCTTCTCTGGCCACGCTTCACCCCAGGACTAACTTTAAACCCCCCAGCTCTGAGGTGCCCCCAGCTCCCTGCCCTCACAACTGAGGTCTGGAAACTCTGGAGGGGAGACTCTGCCTGACTCCTATATTTAATTTCCTGGGTACCACATGAAAATCAACGCCGGGTGTTCCCATCTGAGGCAGCTAGGTGCTTCCAACATTTACATTCTCCAGGAGAAAAATAGACAGGAAAGCTTCTTAGGAGCTTTATTGCGTTAACAAGTTTGTTGTCTATAAGCAGCATAGTCAAGGGGCTGATGCACCATCTCGATGCCGTTTAATGATCATTTGTGGAGGTGAGAGGGACCTGGATCTGCCGATCGCTCCTAAGATAATGCTGTGTGGTTCCCGCAGGGTTTTGGAGACCCAAGCTGGGACATCCCCTCTCCCTGTGGTGTCTTTTTGCCTCCATAACAGTACAATCTTGTTTTCTGAGCTGCTGGAGCAACACCAGCATGAGCCCAAGGGGGTCTGATGTAGCAGTCATGCTCCAGTGCCATCTGTGGGAGCACCCAAGACCCTCCCCAGGGGCTGGAAGTGTAATTTCCAGTGTCGAAATTTCCTGAGCTCTCCTAGAAAGACACATTGCTACTGCAATGACCCAGCCATGCATGGGCAAGTGTTTCTAAGGGTGACATCCTGTAACCCTGGAGGGTGGGACAGCAGTTGGGAGACCAGTCTTCACCCCTGAAACCAGTGGGGAAGGATGACTGGAACCCATACATGGGCACTGAGCTCTTCAGTGGTATAAAGCCTCAAAAACATCTCCATGGGGCACAGGAATAAAGCACGGAGCTCCTGGCCACGGCATCTTGAGGAGGTTTAAGGGCTTGGATCAGGGATGAGAGAAAAGTCCTATTGCTGCCACCCCGGGGGCGAGGATGACAAACTAGGTTCAGTGGTTTGGGTTTGCTGGTTTTCACCCCTTGCTATGGAGAAGGGCTTGAGGACCTCCAGGACCCCTATAGCTCTGTTTTTTGACGTTGTCATCGCAGCAGATCCCCAAGGAGGACCATGTCCCCTGCCTACACGATTGTCAATGCCACTCGTGCTGCTGGTCCCTGTGGCATCAGCGCTCCTCTGACAAATCCCGTCACAAGCAGCAGATGCATCTGCTGCCCCAAAACTGCATGTTTTGGTTCTGTGGCCACCAATGCGGGTCACCCAGCTCATTGCCCCACCCAACCCATGGGCAAACAGGGGACATGGGGTCCCTAGGGTCAGGCACAAGGTCAGGGGAAAGGTCCCCAAGTGCCCAACCTCTGCACATCACCTTCATTTAATGAGTCGCCACAACTTTCCCCTAAACCATGATTCTGTGGTATCACCTTGCTGAACAGAAATGACCAGAAAATTCTCTGTCCTGAGTGTGGGTGCAGCCTCAGCATCAGAATGGGCATTGCCACCAAGAGCTGAGGATGTCACAGCTTTCTGAAGGGCTTTTGCAGGGCTACAGACACCTGCACGATCATCTTGAGGTGTTTCAAAGCTTTGAGATGATCCTTTTAGGAGCCGGGGGTTTCAATGTCTACAAGGACATGGGTGTAAAATCCTGTTTGCTTTGCAAGTGCAAAATTCCTGTTCATGACACATGGCTGCAGCCACCAAAGCCTCAGCTGCAGCCACACAGAAAGGCCTTCAGGATCTCCCACCTCTGAGAGCAAAACCGATCAGGAGCAGCAGGAGCCTGGGCATGATGAAGACCTTGGGGGATCTTTTCTTATCAGCTTTTGTGTGGTTTTGTAAAGCCCTGTGGCTTTTGTGTCTTTTCCCACCTCACCTCCCAGTCTGAGAAGTTCAGAAGCTCACCAACTTGAGGCCAATTCCTCTTGTCCTGTCGCTTGTTCCCTGAGAGAAGAGCCCAACTCTCCCTGGCTCCAATCTCCTGTCAGGGAGTTGTGGAGAGCCAGAAGGTCTCCCCTGAGCCTCCTTTTCTCCAGGCTGAACAAGCCCAGCTTCCTCAGCCGCTCCTCACCACACTCCTACTCCAGACCCTTCCCCAGCTCCGTTGCCCTTCTCTGGCCATGCTCCAGCCCCTCCAGGTCCTCCTGGGAGGGAGGGGCCCAAAACTGGCCCCAAGATTCTGTGTCGTGTTATTCCATCTATCCATCCATCCATCCATCCATCCATCCATCAATCCATCCATCTTTGATGAATGAGTTGAGAAATCCGCCTTAAAAAAGGGAGGCTGAGGGAGATGAGACAAAGAACTTGCTGGAGCCCACTGGGTTGTGTAGGGCTAGTTTATTCCCATCCAGCACATCCCTGAATGATGTGAAATTAAAAAAAAATAAATAAATCATTTTAAAAAGCCATAGAAGTAGGAAAAGTGGGTCATCCTGGGACAGACAGGCTCAGGACCTTCTTAGCACACACGCACAGACACACCCTCAAACCCAAAATACAACCCCATTGCTCCATTCTTGACTTTGGGGTCACGCTTGAAGGCTGATGAGAAGAAATCCAGGCCGGGCAAGAAGCTGTGCCCATGGGAAGAGGAGCTGGGAGAGGTTAGGAGGAAATGATCCAGCACTTTGAAGTCTGGTCAACTTTTAACAAGCTGTGCAAGCTGTGCCCATGGCCACGCTCCGAGGCCCAGGGCCGAATTTTCCACGTTTTGCCCTTTGATGCTGGAAACCAATGGGTTATAGATTAACAAGACTTGGGGGGGATGGATTGCACCTGCCCCAGCACCACATTAGATCTGGCCCCAGCAAAGCCCCCTCCTTGTTCCTGGAAGGGGCTCAGGCAGGGACTGGAGTCCAGGCAGGAGAGTGGTGGCCAGGGCTGGGAGATGCCGAGGGATGGAGATGGACCATCCTCAAGTATCCTTGGAGCTGAGCCTCCACTCTCAAACTCAAGGCAAAATTTTTAGGGGCTTGTTCTGCCTCCTTCTCCCTCTCCATCATTCCTCTTTCGTTTGCTCCTTGGGAAAATCCTCACTGGTGTATTTTAGAAGAGGCAGGAGATCCCCCTCCTTGTTCCCCAGTAGCACCCAGTAATCCCAGTACAGCACCTCCCCGCCCAGCCCTTCCCCACTGATCGCATCCCTCTTTTGCGTTGGCACCTTCTGCTGCTCTTGCGTTAAAAAAGAAAACCTCTTTTTTTCTTTTTTTTTTCTTCTTTCCTCCTCCACCCAGAACTGGCCACAATTCCAGTGGGAAGGCAGGATGCTGTGGCTCCCCTCCTCCTGGGAATGCAGGGGATGTAGTTTTCCTCTTAATAAAAAGGGAATACCAGGGGCTGAAGCAAGGTACCCACCTGGGGGTCTTCGTGGTTTATTCCTGTGGGGAATAAAGATTTTGCCTGAATTATTATGGAGGTGGGAGCAGGCCTGCAAGACGGGGGAAGAAATGTGGAGATATATTTGGGATTCTCACTCATTTTCAGTGTAGCTGCTCCCTGGCTCCCTTCGGAGCAGAGAAGCCTCACCTGGATCCCGAGCCAGGACTGAAAACCCCTGGGGGAGAAAAAAATAATTAAAATATCCATTTAAATGTTTATAATTTTCCTATTTAACCCCCAAACCAAAGCAGCTCCCCTTCAAAAAAGACTCCCTCAAAAAAAGAGGAGATGCTGCCGGCGGGATTCCCACAGTGAAAAGCCAGCTCCCGGCCGGCTTTTTTCCTCTTTTTCCCTTGCAGAAGCTGCTGAAAATCGGCGAGATCTGCATGAAACGAAATCCCGGCCCCGCGCAGCACTCCGCGGCTCCGCCACCGTCCGCGCCTCCCGGTGGGGGTGCGGGAGGGCAGGGGCTAGGGGTCGGGGGTGTCCCGAATCACCGGCCCGGATCAGGGAAGGAAGTAAAAAGTGTGTGTGTGTGGGGGAATAATTAAATTGAATTAGATGATATTAAATTGATTTAAATTAAATTTTGCAAACGGTCCAGAGACGGCACAGCTCCTGCGTCTGAGGTGAGAGCTTGTCCCTGAATCCCTCTTCCCATTCCCTTCCATTTCCCCTTCCTCTTCCACATCCCCTTTCCCTTCCCCTTCCTCTTCCTCTTCTCCTTCTCCTTCTCCTTTTCCTTTTTTTGAGTCTCTTCCCCTTCTCCTTTCTTATCTTCTTTCCCGTCCCATTGCCTTTCCCTTCCCCTTCCCGATCCTCAACCCCTTCTCTTCCCCTTCCCGTCTCCATCCCCTTCCTCATCCCTCCGCGGGTGCGTTCCGCTCCGCACATGACTGCCCGTCTCCACCAGCCGCTTGACACAACCCCGCTTCTTTATTTTCGTTTTTTAATATAAAATATATCTTTCAAAAGTAGATTTTTTTTCTCTCTCTCTCTTTGGGAAAAAAAAAAAAAAGAACATTAAACTAAAATAAAAAAATTAAAATTAAAAAAAAAAGAGTAATATAAGTTAAAATAAAAATA
>VWZK01021421.1:0-112109 GCA_013396935.1 Baryphthengus martii
TTATAATTAATTAGTGGTGTATTTGTTATTTCTAATAGACATGATGGGTGGTTAGTGTTTATGGTAATGATGCAATAGATAGTATGGGGCAATATGGTGCTGCACTGAAATAATGTCCTGAAACAGTGCAAAAACCTGCTTCCTTCTAATTATGAAAAAAACCATGAGTTATATTGTTCTTAAATCTTTGATTTCAATGCTCTGGCCTGGAAATGATTTAATATCTTATAGCAGACACTGCTAAAATGAGTGAAAGTTGCTTCAAAACATCTCAAAGAACCCAGGGTCATCTTTTCTATTTGTTATGAATTAAAAAGAACTGAGAGAAATTCAGGATTACATAGATAATAAAAGTTGTTTGGAGAAAATTTCCAGAACTGCTAGCAGTATACTTGAACTGCCAGCAAGGTAAGTAGGGAGCAAACACAAAAAAATGTCTAGGACATTCTGGTGTTTTACTGTTGTAATGAAAAATAGAGTAAAATATGAGAAAAGGAGAAATATACCAATTGCTGAGAATCAGAGGACATCGAAAGACCCAGTAAAAACATAATTGTGTGCTTTCACCTTGTCAGCTCATCACTAATTATGAATTGAGGCAGGGGGAAGGACTAGGGAAGAGAAGAAAGCCATGTCAAGGCTGTGGTGGGAAGGCAAAAATTGAGAGCACTCTGATGCTCTGGCTTCTGTGGTAGCTATGTGCTGACTGATGTGTGAAGGTGGACAAAACAAAAGTGTTAGACGGAAGAGTAGCTTTTATTTGGAATTGAAAAATCACTCTTCTCAGCTCTGGCTGCCATAATACAATCATTTTAATATCTCCTGCTTACTTAGAACTGAAGGAGCAGCCAGGGCTGTACATATAATCTCAAACTGAATAGAAATTAAATGATATGTCTTGTTCCCTAAAGTCTCTGACAAACAGTGTATCTTAACACTATAAGTCATATCTGATGGGCACTTAAAAATAGAGTGTAATGAATTGTTTCAGAAAGGACATTCAACTGGAGGATACCATTTTTCACTTTTTATGTTCTCTTTCTCGGAATCAGAGCAGGAGGAAACATAAATAGTTTTAAATGACTTTTGAAACAAAAAGTGCTATTAATTTATTAGTAAAATAACAGCTTTTGTAGCTGACAGGCTTTTTTCTATTACATATTGGGACATTACACATTGGGAAGCAAGTTCCTATATCTTTGCAAAACATTGATTTAAGGTCATTTATGCAGACAGAACATTTTAAAACTGTAGAGTTTTAAGAAGGATTTGAAGGAGTCACGGTAAAGAAACTAGGCTCATTTACTGAATTCTATGCTTAATTACTGGCTTGAGAAATGGAAGATAGGGTTTATTATTGCTGGAGACACCTCCACCTCTGTCAATGAATTAAGATAACGAGGTTCATATGCCTCATCTGTGAAAGAACTAACTTGGTGCAGATTAAATTAGGTTTTCTATAGTGCTTCAGACTATATTAATGAAGCCTGTGTTATACAGCCTTACATACATGCTTTAAATGGTGGTAAGAAAACACTTTTTTGTATTATTCATTGACTGGAAATTCATCTCATGGAAGTGGTCTATTCAGTAAAGCCGTTAGGATAAATCAATTTAGCACATCAAAGCCTAATGAGCAATAAGACCAAACCAATTACTCTGTGATTGGTTAATAAGGATTTGGCTATGAGATGACAAAGTGCTTTTCACCTCCTTGTTACAAACCCCTTTGCAAGATGGTATCCCTGTTCCACAGAGAATGATGTGCCGAAGGTCAGTGAGAGTAAATAGGAAATAGGACATGGTTCTGCTGAGGCCCGCTTCTGTGTCCTGGGCAGAAATAGCCCAATTGCCCTGAGGTGGATAACCATTTCTGGTAACATTGCTGAAACTAATGTGATGTATTACTGCTAAGAAAACATTTTTACTTAATAAAAAATCCCATTTTTAATTTATTTTTATTTTTTATAGTAAATAATGTTTTGTTTCCAGTTACTGTAAAATTACTCTTCAGCCTTGGTCAGAATATTCAGAAGTGGAGAAATGATCTCTCATTTATTTCAGAACAGTTTCAAGATGTCATGAGGTGACATGGGAAACCCAGATGTTTTTAATTCTGAAAATTGAGAAATAGATTTTGGTATAGGAAAGCTATCTTGTTTGATGTGCATCCTCAGGGAGGAGGATAACAAAACATTCCCCAGTTCTCTGCTATGCTATCATTTGTGTAAAAAAATGGAGTGGAAATGGTTTCCGTGCATCTGTGCACAGAATAACCCCCACAACTCTTGTATCTTCAGCAGCTGTTAAATACCCTATCAAATGTCTCAGAGTAAAGCTAAAAATTTTTTTTTTTTTTAGCCTTTCTTAAAAACACATAAGGATAATAACAAACACAACGTATTGAAAATTAACACAGTAGTCATAAAATGCTAACTTTAGTTTCTGCAAAGATGCCTTTTTTAAATATTTTTTTTTTTTTTTAACGCAACTATGCAGGCTATGACATACTTGCATGTGACCCTCACCAAGCAACATGGTAGGATTTCTACACAGGTGTGGAGAGCACTAAACTAAAGGATCTGAAGAAGAAAACTTCCTTGGAGGAGAGACTGTGTGTTGCAACGTCTCTCAGTTCTTCTGAAGTCAATGTGAGCCACTGGGGCATGCGGGACACAAGGTGAGCTCTCCCCTGCTCTGATGTGACTGTTCCTCTGAAAAAAACCTGTTTACTGAGGAATCACATTGCTTTTTTTCTAACTACTTAATTCAAACAAGGTATGTGACATTTCTCTTATAAACTTGAGTGGCAATTGCTATTTACAAATACATTTGAATGAAGGTGAAATTTTTAGAGGGAAGATTGTTAAAATAATCTCACTTATGAGTCACACAGTACAGACAGGCACAGATTGCTTCTCTCCTGCTCTCTTGGTGACTTCTTCACTTCCTCTGTTCAGTAACTGGGCTCAGTGCCTAACATGATGTTTTTCAATGAGTTGACTCTTTCTGCTTTCCATAGAGCAGCACTCTGCGATACAGATTCAGCTGTAAGTGAGGCCAAAGACTGTGTCTACAGATTCCATCTCTCTCTGTTTATGTAAAATCTCTTAGGAGTAAGGTGGAAAAATTAACCAGTATGGTACTGAGATTGCCTATTATACTGCTAAAGGGTTTAGAGTATCCCTGCAACAGAATCAGGTGAATGCTGTAGTTCATAAATTGTGTTCAGGAGCTAATAGTGGCTAATGTTGCAAAAGGTGTAAGGAACTAAGAGTTAACAAGCATATTGCCATGAACTCTGACGTTAGGATCCTAATGGAAAAGGTTTGATCTATATTTGCTGTGAGGATGGGTGATATTATTGCCAAACTTGACCTTTAGAAACAGCATATGTCACTTTTCTCTGTTCTAACATCTGAATATCTAGTGAATTCATAAGCCAGTGCAATCTCTTTTGCTACTTGGGTAGAGAATTCCCTTTTAATGTGTAAATGTTTTTAGAAACCCGCTTGAAGTTCATGGTTAACAACTGGTGGTATTGTAGTATCAAATGATCATTTCATAATGATGTTTTTATCCTTGGTTAACGGAAGCCCCTTTGGATTTTCATTAGTAATCTGGCTTTTCTTTTTCTATGGCTCTAGAGTCATGTCGAAGTAATAATGGATGACTGTAACTTGCTATATTTAAGCAAGTATAAGGACTTCTTTATATTCACTGGGCAAATAGTTGGCATCACTTGAGATGTTACTGTTCCTTACTGCAAGTGAGCAGAGAATGTGTCTGAACTCTGGGCTACAATCTGGCGTTCAACTTAAAATCCAAGTTCATCAGGAGTTTTAGCTAATAAGGTGTGGGTGTGAGTGAAGGGAGAGAGAGATTTGTTTGGCTGATTCTGAAGTCAGGGGTGTGTGCAAGGGGGTTTCAGAAGTGGGGAGCCCTGAGCCCCCTCACACAGGTGTGTATGGGTCTCCTGTGAGATTCCATCCTTCTTTACGCGGAAGACCCAATGCACGGATCTTGTCCTTGTTTCATTTTCCAATCTGATCATGATTGTCACTGTAACCAAAAGTCAGAGTCACGGAGTTGCTCCTCTTCTTGACTGTGATTGCTTTTTCTTCATATTGGGTATAGCTGAAGCTTTTAATGTTTCTGGTTCTACTGCTCAGGCATTTCAGCAGTGGTTTGCTGGAGCCTGAGAGAGCAAGGTGCTGCTAACATCTCTCTGGACTTTGTTTTGGCAGCACTATGTGATTAGTTTCTAAACACAGATGGGAGCATTTTCAAATCACAGGGTGCTTCAAACGGTTATTGAACCTGTTAACCACCTGCTTTCTTTGATTGTAATAATAGTGTTATTATGAATCCTTATTGCTCTACCTATTTACAATGAATTATAACTAATATTTACTATTGCTTTTTAATTTGTATCTTATTGTGGGTTTTGTTTTGTTTTTTATGTCTGGTTTTACTTGGTTGTACTACTTTGGAACCATACTGTTAAGAAGAGATCTTTCCAGAATAGTAATTTATCTCGAACAATATTTCAAGTTGGTTCATCTGTTAATTTTTTTCAATTTGTTAGGTCCTTAGTTAATGGTTTATCTCTTGGTGTTCATTCTGCTCCAAATGATTCTTTACCCAGAAATGTCAGTCCAACAATGCTTCTGTGATTGTTCTTAGGCTTAAATTGGTACTTTAGAATGTAGTACAGTACAAAAGAATAATGAGAAGAGGTCAAGAAACATTCATATTTATTTCATGCATATTTATATTTCAGTTACTGTAGCTTACATGTAAAACAAGATGGGCTTTTTTCTTTGGCCTGTCCTTTAATGTGAGTTCTTAAACTCAATGTATTCTTTCCCCCTGCTTCTCAAACATTGATGGTGAATGTCTAACAGATGGCAAGATTTGGTCTTGCAAGTGGCATGAGTCCTGTTTGTAATCTCATTCCCTTATACTGTAACTGAGCCAACAGCATTTGCAGGAAGGAATGATGGTAAAGGGATGTTCGCGCAATAGATTAGGAACTGTGAGTCTGGATATATTAACACACCCTGGGAAAGACTTATTTCACAGAAAACAGAAAAAATGAGGTTGTTGTAGTTGCAATTCTTCTTTGTTCTCTTGTTTAACTAAGCTAACAGAGAGATAAAAGATCTGTGTTTAACAGACGTGACTTTGAGAGATGTTAGTCTTCACTGCTGCAGCCATAGTGGCTTCACAGGTACAAGTCAGATGGCAGAGAGGTAGATAGTTCAGATAGTTGGTGCAGTGCTATCTCTAGCTTTTCACCTTTTTCACCACAATGTCCTCTTGCCTTGCTCTGTACTGTATCTGTTACACTGATCTGCTGCCCTTAGTCTCATTAGGGATCAACAGTTTGAAAATACTTCCTGACAGTAAACATCCACCACAGTGTTCAGGAAACTGTGTGTGTAGTTGCAAATGAAATCAAACTTTGAAGGCTGAATGCAGATTTCATAGATCTCAAGCGTTTTAGCTTTTGCTTCCCTTGCCTTACTAATCAGATTCTGCATCAGGGTCGGCGTCTGAATACCAAATCTCAGTGACTTTCTAACGAGCCAGGAAACTACTTTGCTGCAAAAGCAGCTTGCAAAAAAGAAAGGCGAAAGTAAAGTTTTTCTCTCTTTCATCTTATATTCTCAGTTTAAGATTTTTTTTGATGCTAAAGAGTTGAATTTTTGGAGAAAAATCCAATTTTCAGCCTGTCTCTGTAATCAGAGTTTCCACAAGACAATTTAATTTCCCAATTACTGCCAGTTCTTTTCTTTCAGTTCACTTTCCTTACCATTGCCTTGTAAACTTTGAATTTTCAATTCAGCCCTTGAATATTGCACACATCCTAGTGCTCAGCTAAGAGTGGGAGGTAACTGGTGTGTTCAAAGTGTTTGTTATGTACCCTTTAAATGTTTTGCTATTTGACTAAAACAAAAGCAATGAAAGAAAAATAAAAAGCAGCGAACACACTCAGATAATCCCTTGCTCATTTCTGTGGAAGGTGGAAAAATAGAACATTCAAAGAGCTATTTTAAAATGCTGGAGAAGGTGTGGGACGTATATAATGCCTGTGCTATCATGTGCCTTGAAAGGCTCGCTTCACAATTTTTTGTAACTCCTGGGTAACTTCAACAAAATATTTCTCAGTATTATTCAGTGATTCTATTGTAGCCACTATGAAAAACTCATGTTTTGCTCCTGCAGTTTTTCATTTTACCTACTGATGTTTTTTCCATGGAATCACAGAATAATTTAGGTAGGAAGAGGTGCCAGGAGGTCATTTGATCCAAACCACCAGTCTAAGTAGGTTTAACTTTAGATCAGGTTGGTTAGAGCCTTGCAAAGTCAAATTCTGATTATATTCAAGGATGGGAATTTTAATGTCACTGGTAAAATGCTGTTTGATTTCTGTGGTACAGGACTTGGGCCTAATGTATTTTAGCCGAAACACTTTAGAACTCAACATTCAGATGGTCACCAAAGTTAGGATTTCTTTGATGACCGTGTCTTGGCACAGGCTTCAGAAATTGGTTGGATTTTCATAGCTGAGTAGCCTCAAAGGACATGATGGCAGACAAAATTAGTACTGGGGATTCAAATTATTTTAACGTATATTTTAACTATATAAGTACCTGAGTATATGGAAGTACATTTTAACTATATAAGTACTAGTATATATGGAAGCTATATATAGTATATTTGGATTAAATATGTCAATTTCTTCTAAGTTACTATAGATTTGCATTACGCATACAGTTCTCCTAAACTAAACTATGATAATACGCCACTTATAGAAGAATTAAGGCAAATGATTACACCTTAGAAATGTTGATATACCACTTCTATGTTGCCATAAAGGAAAAGATGACAGAACAACTTCAAACACAGAAATTAATTAAAAAATATATTAATAGTATATATTTTGTGTAGTCTCTTTATTCTTTCAAACTCACAGGATATATCTGAGGGAGGGAAAAAAGAAAAGACCTTGAGTTTTAAAGATAAAACACATGCATTTTATTTTCTCATGTCTGTTCTGGAGTTGTTTTTTTTTAGGTGCTCTTTTCAGCAGTGGAAAGAGTTCTGTGGAAACAACCTTCTTTCTCTACATTTTTCCTCCTGGCAGGGCTTTACATCATCAGGGTGCAGTGAAGAATGGGACTGAGCATCTTATATTAGGAAACTCATTCAATTTTACTATGACCTGTATTGTGGGAAACGTGTAGTCATATTGCTTTCTTAATTTCTATTCAATGCTGGCTCACTCCCAAGTAAGACTTGGGAAGAGCAGATTCATCTGGAAATGTACTTTTTTTTGTTGCTGTTATTCTTGGTTTTGCCAAATTTTCAATTAAAAGTGTTCCATAAGCCAAGAAACCTGCCTCTCCTCTCCACCCCCTCATTTTTTTTTCAAGAAGTTTTTGCTATTTGGAATATTTTTATGCTTACACAGCCTCACTTTATGTGTACACACATAAATATTTGAGAATACTTTCCGTGGAAAGGCTTGATAGGAATAGTTCATCATTTTTAGAGAGCAGAGAGAGATGCCAAAGTTCCTCTAATGGGGACAGCTATGCAGTTTATGAAAGAATGAAATCCCGATCCTAAAGAGCAGAGCAGGCCCTTAAATGTAGATCTCTTCTACTTTACATGAACAAATTACTATGTGGATTACATAAATCTGTTTTATAAGGAACGTCTCTCTTTTGGGACAAAGGATTTGACATCAGTAAGTGTAAAAACCTTCAAATCCATAGTGAATGATATTCTTGTCACTGGCTAACTGTACTTTCTTTTTTTTCTTTTCTCCTTTTCCCCCCATAATTTGTTTGGCCCTTCCTAGAAAAATGGGAAAGCTTTTTGAGGCAGTTCAGTTTCACAGTATTAAGAGTACTGCTCTGAACCAAAACCATGTAATAACAGCCTCAGTAACAACCTGGGACTGGTGACTTTTCCTGTTAAAGGAACAAAGGAAAACGAGGTTTTTCACACATAAAAGAGTGCTGCATAAGTTAGACTCTGTCTGGTAAAAGACTCAGTTTGATCACTGAAAAGCTATTCAGGTATTCTGTGATCATTTACTTGTTAGTTTTCAAGGTAGAATTAAGTCATATGAGCCATTGTGCTTTTTGTACAAACCAGAACATTTCCAAAGAAGACAACCTTAATGCGAGTGTGACCTACGTCTCTTCTTCAAATGTTTAAATGAGAAAAAGGAAAAAAGAAACCATAAAATCCCCTGTCATCTTGAAAATGTTTGAGACTGAGATGAGCTCATGAAGCGCTTCTCTGTACCTTGAGGAGAAAGGGTGAATGGACTCTTTGTATTATCTCTGAGTGAGAAAGTAATAGAATTTAATACAGTGCTAAAATGTATACTGAGCAGGGAGAAAGGACCATTTTCCCTCACATGTAATAGGCAGCATATTGATTGACATCAGGGAACTCACCACAAAAAAGGACAAACTAAGAAAATTAAGGTAAAGACGAAAAACAGCTAGCTGGGTCAAACATTGTAATACTCACTAGCCAGTGCACAAAGGAAAAGTGATGCCTAAAACACCCAATGCAAGTGAGGAATTGCTGCTCTACTTGAACATTCTTCCAAAAGATAACGTACATGAGGGATTAGGGCAAAACCAAGCAGTTTCATCAAAATTTCAGCTTACTGTGTTATGTAGAAACAATTTTAAAAGACTATAAAACTAAAACCATCATCCCAGAATTAGACAAAGTTTCATTTTGAGCTCTGAGGTTTTATGCTATGTATTAAACTAACTGCCCATGCAGCCAGAAAACAGATAGCTTCTGCAAAACACATCGGTATCTCTCCCATGGTTTCAGTGCCACGTGGTAAAAGCAATGTTGGCACTGAAAGCAAGATGCCAGCTAGCTTCCTACGGTATCCAACAGTGCTCTGTGTAAATGTGTAGATTGCAGAACTTGGTTTAAAGGCTTAAGACCTCTGGATTTAAACAGGTCTCTAAAGTAATCTCTTGTTCTAGGTAATAGTTGAATGAGTCTGTTGTCCAAATTTCCTGTGAGCTCTCAGTAGGGAAACGCCCTAAAAACTGTACTTCTGTTCTGAAGACATCCATTTTCCGTCACTAGAAAATCCACAAATCCTGGAGGAGGTGAGGAGGAACCAGGTCCAAAGCTCCAGTGTAGCCAGGCTACCGTTTATAAAAGGATTTGCTATTCAGTAGTTTGGGAAGTTCAGAAAGGAGTCTATGGAATTAGCATTTAGTGATAGAAATTAAAATACTGAGAAGAAACTTTGAGAACTTATTCTGAAATTCTTCATTCCACGTAAGATATCTGGAAAGCACAAGTTTTTGAAAGCAGTGATTAAATAGATGTAATGATGATCCCTCCTGGGCAGCTGTTTAGCCATGAGGAGTGGTACAGAATATACTCCAAAAAAAAATAAAATTATCCAGGAGCAGAGGCATTGCTTCTCCAAATACTGACCCCCAAACATTTCTCTTTAAAACTGTGGTCTCTAACTATAAAGAAGTCTGAACTGGAAATAGGAACTATATGTTTTAAGCTATTGGATCTTCTAAATGCTTTTTGTTTTTTTTTTCTGGCATACTTCTGAACAAGTAAGAATCTTCCTTTCTAAAGAAGAATCAAACAGTAAAGTACTGTACATTTTACCTTGAATACTTTTTTTTTTCTGGTATGCTATGATTCTCTGATGTCTTGTTTAAGTTCAGTTTCTTTTAGTCTTCTTCACAATGAATTTATTGGACAGAATAAAAAGCAGTCTGAAACTGCACCTAGTGTTTGGCAAGGGGAAAATTTTTTTTCCATTAATCTTTCCATAATTCCTGTCAATTAATCTTTGTCTTTAGTCTTCAGAGATGTGCAAATAGTACCCTTTTGTATAGATAGGTCTCAGGGGCCTCACACAACCACATCAAACATGTAACGCTAGAAATGAGTTTCAAGAATCCTGGCCACAGCTTCACTTTTTTAGCCACACCAGTTCAGAGAATCAAAGAAGTCACCCTGAGCCCACTTTTGGAATGTTTTCTTCACTGCTGAAATTGGGCTAGTTCATCTTCTCATTTGTTAATCCGGCCAATCAAAATTGCATGGTGATATGCAGAAATAGTTTGATTCCCTCAACTGCAATGAAGAAATGCTTTGCATGCTCTACGAAGATCTGCTGTGATGGAGTGTGTTTTCCTTGGACTCTGAGCTCTGCAGGGTTTTACTCTCACCTTTCCTAAAGTGCCTGACAAAGGACATTGCTCAAGAAGTCTGTTGGACCAAACGTTAAAAAAATAATGCCTTTTATCTAATAACTGTCTGAGGGGAGGCTAAACAGATTAATGTGAGAGCCCTGAGGGTTAGTCTAGGGAGAGAGTAAGGATATTTATTGCAATTTATTAAGGGTATCTTTGAAATACTGAAACCAGAGGATTCTCTGCATCCCACATTTGATCTACTTTAAAGACTAATTTCAGTCTCAAATGTGTTTCAGGGATCTATTCAAATTGTGTGCCAGGAACTGAAGACAAACATATTCAGTATACAAATGAAAAGATTTTTCATTTTTCCTGTAAGTGCCAGCCTAGCAAATTCAATTTTGGCCCTGTAAGTCAAATCATGTTCTTTACTTCTATTTTATTACCAGTAATAAGTGGTCAGCAGGTCAAATTATGCTTCCAGAAAAATGCATAATCTGTTCTGATGGTCTGGTAGCATCAAAGCAGAAGCAAAGCTGGTCTGTCGCCAGGCAGCATATCCAATAGCACTGGAGAATAATAGATGCACTGGGGCAGCAAAAGGCTGATGCTCAGTGAAATAGAAAATGGTGTTAGGACTGCAGTGAAGTTGTATGATTACGGTTTTTAAGGAATAGATTAGGGAAATGACCAATAAGTATAGGGGCTGCAGGAATATTGCAAAGGATATTTTTCACAGAGAGCTGCAGGTATTTCCAAGGTTTTAATTTTGACTCTTCCCATGCCATAAGCTCACACATGGTACAGGTTTTTTTTCATTGTTAATATGTTATAGCCAAGGGCTTCTGATTTGCAGCTCAGAAGCATGGGTGTTTCAAAAGTACACTTCTACTGGAGGGTGCTTTGTGCGCTTTGGACACATCCCTTTCTACCATGGCATGTTTCCCCCTTCCTTCCCCTGAGCACTACCTTTCCTGGGTTTAGTGGAGGACATTGTTTCAACAAGGACCAAAATCTGTCCCAAATTTTGTTCAAAACCCTCAAATGTGAGTCTTAGGTACCCTAGCAGTGCCTAAGCGTTGTTTGCTTGCGCTACAGGTGCTGCGCTGGCTCTTATGGCCCCTGTACACAATGAGAGTAAATCCTGTAACTGCTACTGTCACCTGCTTTCCACACCTGTGTCAAGTGCAGGGGCAGAGAACAGAGAGCTGCTGCTGGTTTATTTGTTCATAGCGTCAAGAAGGATTTATTTGATGGATGTTGTATGAATGAGTGCAACTGTTTCCGTGGACACAAGCCACAAAGGACCACAATGCAAAGCTAGAGTATGAGGAAGTTTATGGAAATATATACACACATACATATGAGTATATATTATATATTTTATTTATATATATGTAAAATACATTTCTCCAGAGAATTGAGTATGGGAACATCAGTGCAAATAATGTTCAAGGAGAATTCCCTGAATAGCTAACCATTTTAGGAGACCTATCTTCAAAAAGTATTGTTTCAAACTGGCCAGTTGGACAAGTAAAATTATGAAGATGTGGATTTTTACAAGACAAACTGTAATTTTAACACATTTTAGTGTTTATGAAAAGCTGTGATATTTCTCTCCGGGAAACACAATACTCAGAACAAGACAGTAGTAATTAAAGTCATATAATATTTTGATAGGATCAACTTCTCTGATGATTCAGTCAAGTTACTCAATTTTCAATCTGATTTTCACCAATTTATGTTAATTTCCTGTCAGTGCTACCTTTATGGATACTAGTCTCAAAAAACCCTGAAGTAATTTAAATGCACCTTTTCTTTCAAAAGCCATGTAAAAATTATTTGGCACCAGCCTTTATTTTTATCCAGCGTTACACTTCTCTGTGGCTGTCTGTTGTGGTTTAAGAGTTAACAAATTGGTGGGGGGGACACGAACACCTGGTAACTGTAGGACCCTGAGGGGTCAGAGGGCAACTGGTATTCTCTCCCCCGCCACACTCTATAAAAGGACAGGAAGTTTGCCATTTGCCCACTGTTTCTCCCTCGGGCTGTGCTGCTGCTGGGACCGCCCCTCAGTGCAGCCGGGCCTGGCTCCACGTGCTCTGCACAATCCATCGCCATCCCAGAGCTGATTTTGTAAATACTTGTATATCCCTCTTCCCTTCATATTTCCTTTTCCCTGTTTATCTCTGTTATAAAATTTTGTTCATAGTCTTAACTTCCAATTTTGTGGGAGGCACTTCCTTCCTCATTTCCCTTTATATCCTCCTTGGGGAGGGAGAGAGGGGGCTGATGGGAATCCTACTGTGTGGGTTTTGCCCTGTGCATTAAATGGAGACAGGAAATTGGTGCCTGAACGGGGACTCTTAAACAGAGACACCGCCTTTGGTTTATTGTCCAGTTCAGACACTATAGTTCAGAGACAGTCAGTTAGACTCATGCTTATATTCGTTTTTATTAAGTACTTTTATATAAAATTATCTTCCCATTCTTACTGTTTAGGAAGAAGTTCTTTACTATGAGGGTGGTGAGACACTGGAGTGGGTTGCCCAGAAAAGTTGTGGACGTCTCGTCCCTGGAAGTGTTTAAGACCAGGCTGAATGAGGCTTTGAGCAACCTGCTTTAGTGGGAGATGTCCCTGCCCATGGCAGGAGTGTTGGAACTAGATGATCTTTAAGGTCCCTTCCAACTTAAGCCGTTCTGTGATTGTTTAATTTTGTACACAGAGATTAAGCCCATTTGTTTTGCCTCTTTAGCAGATGGCTGGGAAATAATGAAGAGCAGAAAAAGCCAAAATTCTGTCTTTAACACACCTGCCTCTGCAGCCAAGCAGCAGAGGCAGTGCAGTGACATAAACCGCTCTGGATATATTTCACAGTGACTTGTCCGTAAGAGCAGCAGGGAAGTATGTATCAGGCAGAATGTTTTTTCAGTGACATCCAGGCTCCTCTTCTGCGTTATGGAGACTGAAATATTGCTCCATCAACAACAAAATGTAAAAAAACCACAGTATATCAATGGTTTGAAGACTGGAAATCTCTTCCCATGAAGACTTTCATGCTTTTCAGCCTCATTTCTTTGGTCCCATTCTGGGTAGAAGATATACAATCTGATATAATGTTATGTTCTTTTTTTCTTTCATGAAAGAACTGTCGACCACATGATGGATAGTTCCCTGGAAAAGCTTATAAGTATTTCTTTCTCCCAGGAGAATTGAAAATTAGTATGAGTCTTAAAGCTCCTGAAGACCCGTTATCACCTTTCTCCTCCTATCCCACCTGGATTGCCAGAAGCAGTAGGAGCAGTAGAAGAATCAACATTTCTGCCCGTCTGCTTCATAGCCAGTCAACTCCTTGATACGTTACTGTATCAAGAAGGGCTCTTCTTGTTGTTCATACCTAAAGCTTTTTCCTCTGTGATACCTGTTTTTAAGCTTACATGAAGTCTAACACCAAAGAGTTTGCTTAGCAGTTAGTTCTGGAGAAATAACATGAAGAGTAATGCTAAAAATATTATTTTATATATCCGTAACTATAAATAATAAGCCCATAGAATTCACAATTCATCCTGCTCAACATGGTCCACCCTCAAGAGGGTGAAGAAGGAGTAAGAGGGAAGTCAATTTTAGAGAAAAAATAATTTAGAAAGGAGGAACAAAATGGTGTGTGGGATATAGAAGAAAGAGGATTACAGGGGGCAGTGAGAGAGTCTCATCAATAAATTTGCCCTGTAGTAGTGAATAGATCTAGATCCAGACATATTTTTCTGACATTGTAATGAACCAGTGAAGCACAGCTTTGCTGATTATTATTACTTTCTTTGAAATTTGCCCCCTTTGTGATTTACATTCAGATGAACCTAAAAGCTCAAACTCAGACTCTGCCAAACTGAAGACATGAAGCCAGGTTACTTATTGTAAACACATGAGGACACTGCATTTCAGTGTACTCTGAGTTTACACACAGCTTGACTCATTGTGACTTACAAATCTGTGCAAGAGCTTCAAGAAAATTTGGGTTTTTTTTAAGATAAAAATAATGAAAAAACCCAAGGCTAATTCTCAGATTTGTCATGAAATCAAGGGAAATTTCTTTTAGACCCAAATTTCCTAGGAGATTTTGCACTTTATAAATCAGTGGCCTTCCTCTACTTAGGGCTGTGGGAGCAGCCCAAAGTATATGTATATGGTGAGTATATGTGTATGGTATATGTATGTGTTCACTAATCATGCTAAGAGAAATACACAGCCTTCAGTTTTGAATCCAGTACCAAAACAGTTCAATAGGTCCAGTAGCAGCAGTAATAGCTGGGAAAGAACTTCAGGAGAAACTGCTTCCTCCCTTCTGCCCTTTGCTGGACAGTCAGTAACTTAGTGGAGAATAGGGAGCTTAATTGGCTTTGATCTGATATATGATTGTTGTTTAATTCTTGTGCTGCTTTTGGCATTCCAAATTTTTTGTAGGACAAAATTTAAGAGCTGATAACGCCATGAAGATATTATGAATTGGTTCCTCAAAGCTGTACAAATCTTTTTTTTTTTTTTTGCTTATAGAAGTAGGTAATCAGATCCTTTCTTATGGAGAACTCTTAGTTTGCATTACTGACATCAGTCAATATCTTCAGCAGTTTAAAGGAGATATGAAAGTACACTGATTGCATTAAATGATAACTGTTAATTAGCTATAACTGGTTTTGGCAGGTTTTCTATCTATAAAGAATTACTTCTTTTACAGCTCTGAAATTTATTACTCTGTAATGGAATAAGTGCTTTTCTTTTGTATGCAAATTATATGTGGGTATGATAATCAAGAAATAGTTGTTCCAGTGTATCTTCAATGCTTTTTGCTACGTTTTCTGAAAGTGCTCAAGGGTGCATCTTTCATCTTTTAACTGTCTTATTAGGCCATGAGATTTTTCGTTGTACTGAATGATACATGATCAATAATCAGCTACACAGATGTTGCTTACAAGTATTTTGCTTAAGATTAGCATTGCTGGCTGAATTATGTGCATTTTAGCTTGAAAGCACAGGTCAGAGGTGAATGACAGACTGAAGTTGGAGAGGGGAAGATAGCAAGCTTGGCGTTCCCAAAAACTCAGGGCTCAAGCTCATTTCCTCTGTTAAGCCCTACAGATCTAGAAAGAATGGGAAGGCCTTCAGCTTCTCTTCTTTTCATGGGAAATGGAGAACTCCTAAAATTTGCCTACATAGTTTGAAATTAGAAACAGCAAAACACTGTCAACTGAAATTTGTAATGATTTTTTTTTCGTTGTGCTTGTTGTCATCATTTTGAAGCATTGAAAGTCCACAGGAAATAAGCGTACCTGACTAACGTTTGGAGCACGAATTACTGCTGCTCTTTTATTCAAGAAACACATTTGAAGTGTGATTGATACCCTGTTTTGGAATAGCCTTATTGATCCTGTTCTGGAATAGCACGACATTTTACCAAATCATCATTGCATCATCATGAAACAATACCATGTTTTCATGATTTTAGAAAGCCCCTCAGCTGGGCTGAGAGTTTTCCTTCCTCCTGCTGGCACTCCTTGTCGTAGCACTTCCATTTTAAGACTTTGAACATGTTCAGAAAGGAAACTAGAAGATTTCTAGGCAGGAGAACATGTAGGTCTTTAATTCCTTGGTCTGCTTTGAATCATTTTGAGCTAAACTTTCAGGATATGCTTTTATGAAGTTCTCCAATTCTAGACTGGCAACAGCCAGATAAAAGAGAGATACCTGAGCTCTGTCGCTGTAGCTAAAGGCTACAGAGGGTCCAGACTAAGCCAGAGACTGAGATAAACAATTTAGTTTCCTTGCTTGATGTCACTGTGCCTGATCATATGGCTACTGGGAAGAAAACACAGGAAATTAAACAATGCCACGTTGAATAAGCCTGCAGAACAAATACCAAGAATCCTTGAGAAAACAACGACAAGCATGAGATGCAAAACATCCCAATGGGAGAGTGAGAAGTCGCTCTGCTTGCCTGGCATCTGACCTGGTGGCAGCAAGGCCTTACAATGGGGAAAAAACCTTTTCTCCTGATACACACATCTGACTCTGTTCCAGTGGCCATAGGTGTGCAAAAATTATCCTGTGAAGTGTGTGGTCATGCGGAGATTGCAGTGGACAGCAACAGTGTGTGCGTGTGGTTGTGCAGGTGCACGTGCGAGTGGTCCTGTGCCCTGGGAAAACATGGCAACAAACTCAGCCCGAGGTAACTTGACTCTCTCAGAGCCTGTGAATTAATCTGACCGATTCAGTGTTTTTACTTTGTCTTCTACTGACAAAAGGTAACAGGGAACAAATAGACTTTAGATATATACAGCAAAAAATAGAAGTTAATCCAGAATATTGCAAGCTGTGCATCATAAACAAGGCAAGGATGTTGTATACCATAGCACAGACAATATACTATGAGGGCCATCTTGTGGTCAGAGAAAGTTTATCCTCTGTGAGCATAGGAAAAAATATGTTCCCAGGAATTTATTCTATACCTAAAGATACTGTCAGCTAGATTGCAAATCTTAGAAATGAGTTTTGATCTGTTGTACAGAATGGGGCTGCTCTGCTGCAGGTCATTAATCCTCATGTGACTGACAGCAGGGTTAACTGGGATGCTGTGCCAATGAACAAAATAATGTGCTCCATGGGTTGTGAAGGCCGTTACCGACGAGTAACTGGAGTCAGAGTTTTTCATTGATGAATATTTTATGCCTATTTTCTTTGGAAATCTTTTTCATCCTCTATATTGTAGAAAAGCTCTTTGACATCTATGGATTAAATATCATCACAGACATGGAGTTAAGAACACCATTAGCTATTGTCAAATAACAGTTCAAATGAAGAATCAACATCCTTTGCACGGCTATCATCCAATGAACCTGCTCTGTGTGACAGAGATTTCTCAGCTGTACAGCTCTTTAGCTCTACATACCTTACTCTGAGTGAAAGACTAAAAATATTGAATTAAAAGTGAAACCTGCCCAGATGTATTCTCCAGCACAGAAGAGGAAAGTTGAATATGATGTTTTCTGTCTCACCTGGTCCACAGTCAGAATTACTCCATTTACCTTTTGTTGTGTATGCTTCCCAATGAATCCAGGTGCCTCCTGAAGAAATCAGGAACTTTTCTGTAATGGTTCCCTAATGGGTATCATCAGCCAACAGTGCTGAGCAGGCATAGATTTGCTTAGTTTATAGAATCATGATCTATGGTCAATTGACCGGGCTTTTTTGTTTCTGGAAGATGTATGTTTACAAAAAATAGCCCCATCATCTGGTACCATTGGCTGTAACAGATTGTGCTATCAATTACAGTAAATGCATATACTTCTCATTTGTTAGCCAGCCTTTGTCCACACAAACTTGACTTTTCTAATAATATTACATGTTATTTTACTGTGCCGTTTCACTGCTACATATGGATTATTTAATTCTTTTAATGACTCTGCAATGGTTCATTTTCTTTGAAGTATTTGTGCAGAGGGAGGGAGACAGGGTTGATTCCTCCTGCAAGGAGCTTGTGATAGATTCAGAGATGCTGGCTGCTGAACACTGCTGTAAATATTCACTGTCTCAGCTCTGCGAGGTTAGCCTCTTTGTAGGATGTTTGGTAGTTTATATTCAGGTAGTGCAGAATATAAAAGCAGAGCAGGGGAAAGCTGCCTTCAACTTCCAAATGAAAATGACTTCTTATAAACCCCCATATCTTAATGGCATTGCCTCTCTCAGCGACCCTTTGAAAGTTATGCCAGCAAAGTCTCATGCAAGCTTTATGGACCAGGCATATAATGGGTTGTACGGGCCTGTGTCATTCATGGGTAGTGTGTGTACTGGTTTTATAGCTCTTTGTTCATCTTCTCAGCAGTGCTACCAGCTGCAGGATCTGAAGAGATGGGCTGTCTACACTAGTGATGAACCAGTACATGACAGATTTCTCTTGACAAGGGTTTTGTTATGGCATCTATTCAGAAAAGGCTTGGTTGGCCTTGTTGTTAGGCTCTTGGTGTGATGAAGCAGCCTGCCTCCTGGATACCTGCTCAGAGGGGGAAACACTATAACCTTACCAGGAGGGGAAATTAGAGAAGCATCAAGGAAGGAGGCACACATGTCCCCTGAAGGGCTTTTCCCTTCACCTTTTTCAGCTCTTTCTGTGCAGGACTGTAGCATACAGTGCTTTCACAGTGCCCTCTGCTGCAGGCTTATGATTTAAATCACAGTAGAGCTCTCTGTCTGCTGCATATAGCTGGGAGAGTAGGCGTTTCTCAGTAAGTCCGTCACCAACACTGAAATACGTCTATGTGCAAGGAAATCCTTGACACAGTAAAGAGACTGTGAGCTGAGTAAGTTGTGGCTTTGAAGTGTGTTTAAGAATCAGTATTTTTTTAACACAAAAGTATTTCTTACCTCCTGTCAGATTATACAAGTATTACAGTACTTGTTAGAGATATTGGTGAGCTTTCTTGTGACACTGAAACACTGAGATGCTCTGTTAGAGATGGAACACACAATCTGGCAGAAAGCATACCATAAGTATGTACTTATATAGTTAGTGTACAGAGTACACTTTCTTACATTCTTGAATGGTCTGGTAAGAAATAAAAATAAACAAAAAAAAATCCTAAGAAATTCAGATTAGAATTGGTTCAAATAAATAAGACTTTTTTTCAAATGAAAGCACACACACATATAGATGTATGCATATATACAAAGTGCTATTAATTCCTTGCTTTCCACCTGAAACAATCAAGGTCTTTGAATTGCAAAACACCTAGGTCCAAGCTTACTTGGGAGTCTGTCAGTGTAGGTGTGAATGAGAACCTGAGGAGAGCTTCTGCAGCTTTTGGAGGAGTAAAGCTACTTGAGTCCAAGGTGTTGGTTTCATGCTGATGTTTGTCTATCTAGTCGGAATTTTCACTGGCAAATAGAGAAAATTTGATTTCAGGGAACCTGTGCAGAAGAATGGAGGAATTGGTGGTCTGGTGTATGTAGGGAAGTGTCCACCTCTGAAAAGCTCTGGGTATGGAAAGACCCTGGTGTGAATGGGTTGCACTGCTGAGTTTTCTGTCTTGGCTAGGAGAGAGGCAAGGCAAGAAACTGAGTCCCCTTTCTGACTGTGCCAACAGGACTATTTACTCCCTTCTGCTTTTTCATTTCTCTGGAAGGGTGGTAGGATTTAAGTATTTCTCCCACTTGTTCATTTCCATTTCTGACATTTGTAGTAAGTGCACAAAATTATAGCTCTTTGGTGGGTGAGAAATCTGCTTGCTGCAATTGAAATCAGACAATTAGATACTCGACAACAGATTTTGGTGCTTGCACAGAAGAAGAGAATAAATGAGACATGTCAGGAATGATTCTGACGTCATATCCAAAGCTTGGGATAGGTCTTGACAGACCTCAGGCCAAATGTTTAGCTCTCCCATTGTCTTATGGCATTGCCACTTGTTAATAAGATGTCACCACTTAAAGAAAACCCAAGATTTTTCCATCTGTGACTGCTAAATGTTGTGTCCTGTGCTGAGACATTTCAGAGGGTTTCATCTTCTTTTTTTTGAGGGACTGTAGCTGCATTACCTTCTTCCTTGTAGGGAGTAATCACTACCCACAGTCAAACCTCTATCTACTACACTCTCTAACGAAAGCTTCAGCATATTTTCATATTAATAACAAAGAACACTGAGCATTGAAAGGTTTCTCAGTATTAACATGTTAGCAAAGATAGAAAAAATTAACACTGTCTAATTAATGGACCAGACTTCATCAAAGCAATTGTTAAAATCTGGTTAATACTCTAATATTTTTGACTGTGCCACAGCTGGCTTGTATTTTACATAGGGCTATGATCCCATATAGTTCAGAAATGGTTAATACAGTTGATTAATTATTGATTGTTACTTTGATAAAAGCAGTCCATTGTTTTTTTTCTTAAAAATAACATATAGGTCAACAAATTGGTACGAATGGTATATATGTGTATCTAGTGTTTTCTATTGATTTATTTTTAGCTCTCTGGAACCTAAGAGTATTTATGTGTAAATCATGCTCTTAACATTTTAATTAATTGGCTTATCTAAACCAGTAATATAAAGTGAGACCCTGTGGCATTGATGCTGCCTGGTGTGTTATCATCCTGCTAAGTTTTTGGCAAGCAACGCACAAATTTCGTGTTGTAATAACTCCCCTTGGATTTACTAAGGAGGAGGAGAAAGGGAAAAGAGAAAGGATGTAGAATAAGAACGCTATGTTTGCAAATTGTGCTCACTTTTTGTCCCCTGTGACAATATAGATTTGATGTAATATTTAAATAAAAGCAAAGCAAAGTCATTGATACAATTTCTTTCTTGTGCCGTGATCTATTTAGGCTGAATTCTGTTGACAGCTGAGTAACACTGTAACCTGCCAGTATGATTACAGCAGTGTCCGCCTTCATTTTCAAATCCAATTTGCATTTAATAAAATGAAAGATGAAAGCAACCTGGCTGAAAGTGCATCATCAGCATCAGCTTGCTGAATAATGGATTTGAAAGACTGGAAAGAAGTCACCAAACTAGTTACAATGTTGAAGTGAATCTAGGGCATGGAAACTTCAGCATGACTTATTGCAAGCTGATGGCATAAATCATCCAGGAGAGGCCAGTGAATACCAGCTACTGAGCTTATTTATTGTAAAAGAGATTGTCATTAATGAGCTGGAGGAGCAGAACGCATTTGTCTGGGCTCAAAATATCGGTATGCCCTTCAAAGTAATGGCGACTATCAAGAAAATGCTATAACCAACATATCCAGAAAGACCTCCTGCTCCAGAACAGTGGGAGTATTTCCTGCTAACTGCAATGCCATACTGACTTACTACATTGCTCCTCTGTGCAGCACCTGGAAACATAAGAATTAGAAGTAGGCCAGCTGTGATAGCATGGGCTAATTCATGGCTCTGTCAAGATCAACAGGCCTCTTTGGGGACTGGAAGTGGGGGGATGAATGCTGTAGCTGTTGCCACTTTTACGGCTTGGCCTTTCTGGGTTCAGCTGACTTTACCTGTTTTATCCTGACTCTGACTGCCTTTCTGCAGTGCTGCTGCAAGTGTCAGGGTTGTGAGGGAAGCTTGCAGTGGTATTACTCACAGATCATAGTAAAACAAAAATCAGTCCCTTGTGAAAAATGCTGGTTATCTTTCACTGTGATTCTTCTTTGCGGACACAGGCAGAGAAAATATTTCAGCTTTGGTTCATGCAGGTTAAATTACTGTTTGCTGCCTTTGAGCAGAGGGGATTGAAAGTTTGTGGATTTGGAACTAGTCTTGATTAAGGCCTTTTTCTCTCCTCTGGGGAATAAATATTCAGTAGTCAGCTGAACTGGGATATTTTCCAGTATAGTTCTGTTTCAACTATGATTTCTTTTTAGCTTTCAATTCTAAATCAAACACTTTAACAATGATGATTCCGGATGCAAAGAAGTGGAAGTATTTTAGTTGAATTGTGGGTGATAAGAATGTAAGGCACCTTCCCTGATGACCTACATACAGTATTTTCTTTCTTTTATCTGCTGCACTTGTAAGGCCTGTTACCTAACTGTCATTTTGCAGGCTGGATTTCCTGTTTTGTGTTCTTGTCTCAAGGTATTTATATCTCTTCTGTCTGTAACTGGTGCTGACAAGTGTCTCAATTTTGCTTTTTCTTGACATGCTTCTGTGATGCTTCATTTTATAAAGGAGAACACCTGACAGAGAAGTCTTGTTTAACCCAACAGTTCTCAAGAGTTTTTATTGACTCAAAGAACTTTCTGATGTTTCCAAAGGCGTAAATGAGTTCAGCTACACCTAACATTCAGAGTTGTAAGTTACTTTAGCGGTCTTCTTTTGTGGGAAATTATAATTACACAATAGCCATTTATTTCAAGTTTTAGTATCACATGGATTGCAAGACATGGGGAAAATGCTTTGGTTTTAAAAATCTGTGCATCTTAATAGGGATATTAGGGACTTTAGGTATTACAGCTGATATGACCTCTATAATGCTTGTCATTTTAGCAAGCTGAAGTAAATATCTAAAAGTTAAGCTGTAAAAAATCATGCTTCTGAAGCAGGGAAGGAGGGCTTGAATATACCTAACCAGTAAAGGTGAGCAGAAAAACTGTACGAATCTTACTCTGGGAGTTGATGTCGCTGGAACCAGGGTGTCAAAACTTTTAAGAACCTGAGAGCTATCAGCAGAACCTTAAGTACAGGGGAAGCTTTTGTTCAGTGGAGCTGATGAACAGCTCACTGATGTTAATAGGATATTTTCCATGTGCTTCACATTTTTGGACTTTGAAGCAGGTCTAACATTCTCATTGAATGTGTGATATTGCACTCCTTCTGTTGTCATAAGAATGACACCTTCTTCAGAGTAGATTATTTTCTTTTGGAAAGGGAGGAACCTAAAAAGGAAATAATTGATAGTTTTAAATCCTGTACTTTGGAAATTCCACTTCTTTTTTATAATCCTCACAGAACAGGAAAAATGACTAGCAACTACACAATACTTAGAGCACACCTGATAATGGAGCAATTATTTTACACAAGAGCACATTCTTTATTGCAGAGATGAGCATTTAGTTCCATCTATACACAGCTCAGTAATAAAGGTAATAATTTCCACCAGAACATGTATGATTAGCTGAGCAGCGTAGTATATAGTTGTCAATCCTGAATGTTCACGTAACAAGGAAAGAACAAGGACACCTTGTCTCTGATTATTGTTATTGGGTGAGCAGAAAGATCTTATTTAATAGTGTCTCACCTCACGTTAGGTGTATCTTTTATATCCACAAAATACTGAATATAACTGAGAATGGGGGGGTAAAGGGAATAAAGAAGCTGAAATGACTGCCTGTGTGCTGCTGAACAAAGCTGTCCCTTGGAAAATTCAGCCTGGAAGTAGAAGCAAAAGATAGGGGAAATGCATGATTTGTACTTGGAGAAAAAAATATGGAAGTAGAGAGAGAAAAATCAGCATAATTTAAAGTTTAGGAGAACAACACTATCTAAACTAAAGTTATAGTCCATTGAAAACAATAAAGGTATTTTAAACCATAATTTCCCACATTTTGATTCTATTTTGTTGTTTGTTTTTGTTTTGTTTTTTTTTCCTTTAAATTAGTAAGAATGATAAAAGTAAAGTTTTATATCGTTTTGTAAAAGATGCAGGAAGTAATGTTATTCTTTCTAACAGTGCATATGAGTAGATTAATGTAACTTTAAAAAAATTGATTCCATATTTTGCTGCTGCTTAAACTGATAATTGCATTAGTGGTTCATAATCTGTTAATGGCAAAGTTACTTTCACAAGTTTTGGGTAAAAGACATACTCCAAAAAAGAAAAAAAACACATTAGAGATGTGCAGTACAATTCTCAGCATGCTGGGAAAATACTTGAATGGAACATAGTGGAAGTTCAAGCGAATTTTTAGGAACAAACATTTTTAGTTTACAGTTTATATCAATGATGTGTCCTTGGAGAGCTGTGTATCACAGCAGCAGGAACTACTGTGCCTATTCAGGCCACTAACCTGGTAGCATCTTTGTAAGGTGACCACTGCAGCACACTTTTGGGTAAGCAGTTATCTTGTGCTGAGCGCTGCACCTATCAACACAATACAGAAAATAAAGAAAGGTCATTTTCTCATCTCTGAGATTTTTACACTGCATGGTGTGAATTCTGATTAGGGTTTGCTTGCATATTGTGCAAGCAGTGGAACTATCTGCAGTATTTCAGTTGTAGATGTATTGTGGTATTGAATTCCAGACTGCATTTGCATGAAGTGGGTTGGTTTGATTTTGGGTTTTTTTGGTTCTGTTTTTTTGTTTTGATTTGATTTTTTGTTGTTTTTTTGTTTGTTTGTTTGTTTGTTTTTTGTTTGTTTTGTTTTTGTTTTGTTTTTTTTTTCTCTTCTAACTTTTCTGTTATTTCTTACTTTAAACATTACTTTGGGAAGACAAAGGAATGCGATCTCTGTTCCCTGAGTCTTGCTACAACAAGAGTTGTTACTTTATGGGAGCAAAGCACTAGCAGAGATCAAGGACAAGGATGTATTTCTTGATGAGCGCACAACTGTAGCAAAACATCAAGAGCTGTGAGCAGTTTGAATAATAGAATCATTTAAAATGGAAAAGAACCTTTAAGATCGTTGAGTCCAAATGTAAACCAAACACTGACAAGTTTACCACTAAACTGTGTCCCTGAGTGCCACATCTACATGTCTTTTAAATACGTCCAAGGATGGTGACTCAGCTACTTCGCCAGGCAGCCTATTCCAGTGCTTGATAAACTTTTTGATGAAGAAATTTTTCCAAATGTCCAATCTAAACACCCCCGGCACAACTTGAGGCCATTTCCTCTCCTCCTATCACTCGTTACCTGGGAAAAGTGACTGATCCCTATCTTGCTACAACCTCCTTTCATATAGTTGTAGAGAGTGATAAAGTCTCTCCTCAGACTTCTTTTCCCCAGGCTAAACATGTCACATCAGTGTTTAATTTCTCATTTGCTGATTTGCTATTGTCTGGGTGCTGTCACCTTTGGTGGGAGAGATGGGATCTGAATGGATGGGGCTTCTCTCTCCATCCTCCTGAGGGCCTCTTGACTTTCCTGTGCTTACACAGATGTTTACCTGTAAATGAGGTGTTAGTTAACATGTAAAGGAAATAATCTGCATTCTGTATATATTGAGTAATGTTTCTTAATGCCAGGTATTCTTAGTGATAAAATTTAATATTTCCTTGTACAACCTGAGATTTGCTGTGTTATAAAATTACTTGACAAGTAATATTCACCTCTATTTAAAGAACCCAAGCTATGCAATAGCACTGTGCCAGTAAAAGAATCAGTACAAACATTCAGTCACCTTCTCATGTTTGTGAAGCCTACATACTGTGAAGGTAGATTCTTACTAGGTTTGAGCTACGGAAACAGAATGTTGTCCTCTGTAACATTTATCATATTACTCATCTGAAATGAGCTGTATGTAAACAAATTCATTATGTCCCAACTACAATAACTGCTGAACCAGGCTAGTGCATCTTTGTTCTTCCTTTGTAACTAGCAACAGTGAAAGCCATCTCGTTTTGGGCATCTGCTATTAATTCTGTTATTTTCTGTCTCTTAAAACTGCTGATGATTTAGTTTCTCTATTGAAAGGAAACCATAGGAAAGTCAATGCTGAGGCACCGAGGGGTGGTTAGTGGTAACAAGCCTAAGTGGCCAAGTGAAGATGCAGTCATATTGGCATCTGCAGGAGGAATTTCTGCTCCCAATATGAGAATTTCTATTAACTACAATGGAGCCTGTGTCCTCAGTTCAGAGCAACGCTTTCCAGTTTTTTTTTCCTGTGAGTGTAACATAAAGGAAACTTCAACAAGCAAGGCATGCTACTTATCTATGCTGTTTGTCTGTAAATGCATTGAGGTTTGATTTTTTTTTTTTTATTTTTATTTTTTTCCTTTCTTACAGAATAGTCATTCTCTAGAAAAGTGCTCTTGAGATAAGAATATATATACCGATACTTATAGCTTATTACCCCTCTTATTGTAACTACATATTTTTATCACTGAATTGTTTGGAAAAAGTCATCTGAAGTTTTAGTATATAAATCCTTCCTAATTGTGTGTCAAAAATCTCTTCCTTTCTTCTGATGGTACCTTTGTTGAATATTTCTATCCAAAATTATAAATGATCAGAAAATGGAAAGTATGACTATGTTCTCTTTTTAATATGCATGTCTCAGCGAACTGACTAGGACTCAGGCTTTAGAAATGATCGAAGTGTCAGAGATACTGAGCAGACTTTGAGTGCTATAAAACAACAGGGTGATATCAGCCATGAACTAGAAAAAAACCCTTTTTTTTTTTCTGAATTCCTTCCTTCAATTGCATCAACACTCAGAAGTTCCTATCAGGTAAGAAGTTCCTGGTTTGACACTCTTCTAGTCAATATACATAGAAGTTCAAAAACATATTCTCAAGTTATAACTGTATGGCTGAACCTAGACTGTGCGTTTGGAAATAATTGCGCAGTTATGCATATGCCACACTGGTAGTCCGCGTCCTGCTTCGACAGTGAGAATCCCCACGTTGAGTTTCAGCTGAAGTTTAGGCACGGAACTGTGTGGAGAACACCAGGGAGCATGTTAACCACAGCCCTCTCTCTCCATCTGCAGGTTAGGGGATGAACTTTCAAGCTACGGTAACGCAAGAACTTAAAACGTTCCCTCGACAGCAAAGATCGTAATTCAGTCTTTGTTTCCAGGTGAAAACGCAGACACTCACTTGGTACAGCAACAGAAGCAATTTCAAAAGAGTTAGGGAACACTCCATGGTCTACAGTGAACTACAGGTTTATTGCTTTTCGTATCTTTAGCATAATTTTTAACCTGCCTGGATTCAGACTACCCGGGAAATCTTGGAAAGATTCTTTTAAATTATCTGGGGCTCAGAGGAGACAATGTTGCACATGTTTGAAGCAAAGTATATGCATTGTGCCACATAAAGATTTATTTTTTAGCATCATTATTGAATTTTTTGGCTTATTTACAGGTAGATCACCTAATGATTCAAGGACATCTTTTGGTAATACAGAATAAGAAATGTGAAAACAGTCTGACAAACTAGTCAGGACTTTGCAGTCTGGGCTAGGCATACCTAACCGAAAAAGGACACTAACCTTGTTTGCAGGCTGTTGTTTTTTTTTTTGCATCTGGCTGAATAGCAGAGATTTATTCTGGTAAAGCTGTTGGTATGCAGAAAGACAAAGGGCATGAGCAGAGTGTGATAGAAAAATAATTCAAACAAGAAAACCAATAGCTGGTTTGAGTTGACTCAACCCAAATACTGGTTTATGACACCCATGCAAAAAGAGCAGAAGGCAAGTTGGCTAGGAAAAGGCACAGATAAAACTAATGTGCTCTTTAACAGATGCAATTTGCTGGAATTTCAGAACCTGAGAGGTTTTTGTAGACAATAAAAATGTCAAAAAAAACCAGTCTGGTATATAATCAGTCGTTACAGAAAATTATTTAAAATAAGTCTATAAAAATTTGTAAGCAATATGAACATTTAGTCAGGACATGGATATAGTTTTCTTGTGCAGGACTGGCTAGTCCAATGCCTTCTGATGTCCTTACTATGCTTAATAGATACAGAAAAACAGTCACTACAAAGGTGACAAAGTCCGTGAGACGGTACAGATCTATATGAGTTAAAGATTTGTCTTCTTGTGCTTCTTTTCCTTCATCTGAAAAATGGAGGTAAAAACAATTTTCTTCTACTCTTGTTCGTGTTTGTCGTGCTTGTTCTGATTCTGGGCATGGATGGCAGGGACAATCATTTCTATTTGGGCAGCTCTCTCACCTTAGTAGTCCTGACCTCAGGCTGGTGTTTCCAAGCACCACGGCTAAAACTGTAACAGTATTAATGTTACCAGCAACAGGCATGCCATCTAGAAAAGGACTATATCTGTAAATGTTTTTTTTTTCGTTCAAGAAAAAAAGAAGTATCTGCAAATTACTGGGATGTAATTTTTAATCTTCTCTCTAGAAGAGCATTGTCCGTGGTTATCTTGCTGCTGCCAGTCATATCAAGGGTTATTATCAAGGTCTGACAGTTGCAGTCACACATAATATACGTGATTGTGTATATGGGGGTTTTATTAGTCAAAATTATATTTCAGCTGAAAGGTTTACTAAAGATGAAATGAAATTTCACTTTGCATTAAGCAGGAAAAGGTACAAAAGAAAAAAATTCCATTACGGTAAAAGACAATGCCCTGCATGCAGGTTTATAAATTTGACCCTGACTTTGGAAATGGATATCTAATCTTGCTGTGCAAGCAGCGCATGCTGCACAATACAGCACAGCCGTACCATCACGTTTCAAACACTGCACGTTCAGTGTGGCAGACTTCTTTGGAAATGATCTAACTTTTGTGGAGTCGAAGGCAGGTTAATGTCAAAAAGATGTGTTTATTGTGAAAACTGTGGTGATCTACTTTTGGTGTTGCGCTTCCATATTTCCCGGTTATTTCCAAGTGTCTGACATTTCTACTTAGACAAAATGCATGGTAGTTAACCCTTGCAGTAGCTACTTATGACTACTGTTGGGTAAGCAGCTTATCTTGAGAACTAAATGAAGTAGATTCGTGTTCTCATAGGAGGTCATCTAGTTGTCTTTGATACTTGAATCTTAAGTTGTTCTCCACCACTGTGAAATCCAAGTGCCTTGCAGGTTTAAATGTACCTGTGCTTAAACTGCTTCAGTTAGGAAATCACACAGAGTAAAACTGAGGGCTAATTCTCTAAGGAGATATAAGACATTTTATGCTTGGAGTTGAGGTATCCAGAGCTTGGGTGCCCTCATACCCCATAGGATCAGTAGAGATCAAGAGTGGGATTCATGAAAGCTGCTATACTCCGAGCCATTTCAACAGGCCAGGCGGTAATGTCCTTTCCATACAAGAGGCACTTAACTCCAGGCTGTAGGCAGGCGGCTTTATACACCAAATGCTCACTCCATCCAGGGAGGAAGAATCAGGCAGTGCTTCTTGCATGCTCCCTGATCTTGGGGTGCCGACCTGGAAATGCAACTGTCCAGCAAATGTCAACCTCATTGTAGAGAGGGTGAGATATGTTGATAATGACAAGGGCAGACAAATTATAACATTTTACTATTCTTTGTCAAATAATCTTTATTCTAAAATCCTTTAGGGTATTCATTCCAAAGTAGGGGATTCTAAATTTTACTTTCCCTTTTTTGCAACCTAATTAAATATTACTTGAAACAGAGGGACAGTGCCCCAATTAAATGGATGCCTGCTGTAATCACGGAACATCTTTGAATCTAAGTGGGAATGATTCCTGCTCTAAGTACAGGCAGTACAATGGATACTAAGGGTATGTACAGTCCAACTTTAGAAATGCATAATAATAGCGAAGTGGTAGTAGGTATATGAATGTTACTAACTCTTGTGTATAACTTCTCTCTGACCCAGGGAATGGTAAGGTAGTTGTACCAAACTACTGCAATAAAATAGAAGAAAGTATGTCTGCACTGTGCCATGGAGGGATAGCACAGAGACACATATCTCCTGACATTCAAACTGCTGCAGAACTGAAATAATATAACTGCATCAGCCTGTTGTAAATAAGATCTGCCAAGAGAGCTGGTATCATTATCTAACCTAGTGATTCTGAAGCTTGGCCAAAAGTAATGTATTCTTGGTCTCAGTCTCTATGTCCTTGATTATTTCTGGCTTATATTTGTTTTTTTTTTAATATAGATGCTGCCTAATGTTAGATGTTTGAATATCCCAGGGAGCAGAAACTGTGCCCTGGGAGTCTTCCACTCAGATCCAAGTTTGTACTTCTTTGTAGGCTCTTCCTGGCCCAACACCTCCTGTGTTTTCCTGGAAGAGGTGGAAACGGTAGTTTCAGCTTTCCTCAGCAGGGAAAAGCCTGAAATCCAGATCTACCACTTCCTAAGCAAATACTTGACTTGGGTATTATGCAAAATGCCGTGGCTGTGAATAAAAACTTGGCATGCATCAAGATTGCTCAAAGCATACCAAATAAATCAGACTCTTCAGGAGGGACAGCTAGTTTGTAAATCCCAAACAGCCTTTGTTGACAGAGAAGTGCTTAGATTGTCAGCTCAGCTTGGATTTTTTGGAAATCTAGTGCAAAATCCCATTGTGTCTTCAGTTTTCATTACTCCCTGAGCTGCGAGGCAGAGTACTTGTGTTCAGCATTCAAGATGAGGTGCATTTCAGCTCTTTGCCTGTCCTGTGCACCTATAGCAACTGGGCTCCAGAGCCCCTTTTCTGTAAAATGTTTTGTGTTCAGAAAGCAGGAGCAGAGTGAGATCAGGAGCAGTGCTAGCACTGTTCGAGGACAGAAGCCTGGCAGTGTGCAGCACCCAATGAACCAGGGTGCAGCACAGGAGGCTGGTGAGTGCCTGCTGCTGAATTCAACAGGGAAAGTGCAAACAGATCCCCAGTCTGCTTGCATGTGCCAAAGACGCTTCTGAAGCAAAAGGAGAAAAAAACATTATAGATGAACCAAAAAAGGTAATTTAAAAATAACTGTATGAGCACAAATGAGTGGTTTGAATTCAACTCTGAAAGGAAATAGCCTTTTAAGATATACTTGAGCAGCTAACAACTCAACCTTACTAGTTTCCCAAAAAGTGATGCTTATTGTTTGCAAACTGAATGCTTAGAGCAACTGTCCAGAGGCTGTGACCCATACCCAAGCTGTCAGATAGTTTAATAACATCAGCAAGTTAGCTGCTCAGGATGTCCTGGAAAATTTTATGTAATCAAGTGATACAGTTATGTCTTGGTTCTTGTTTCAGAAACGTGAAACTGGAAAACTGGACATGACTGTCCTAGGTGCCGTTCACCTCACACTACTCAGGAAATTCTTACTACACTGGCATATCTTTTCCTGGACAGTATTAGTTCTCCAGCTGAGCTACACAATGACTTACATATGCTAAATCTATTTATGTGTTCACACTATAGAGCTTGCCAGGCCTTATTTGCATTTGTGGTTTATAAAGCCTGAACGTGATTT
Source organism: Baryphthengus martii (assembly GCA_013396935.1). NCBI lineage: Eukaryota > Metazoa > Chordata > Aves > Coraciiformes > Momotidae > Baryphthengus > Baryphthengus martii. Next base: position 30,835 of record VWZK01021421.1, read on the forward strand.
CCTGAATGCATGATGGTGCCATATATCATAGCTTGATATGCTCTGAAAACCAATCTCCCAATGACTTTTAGCCCATTCTTAAGGATGCTTACATTGTTTTAATGTTGTTACCTCTAACAGAGCCAGCAGCTCAGTACAGAGATTTCATTCCCTTTTGAGATTGCAAAGAAACACTTTTTCTCAGCTGCATTAGTTGTCTCACTGCAGATAACTTAGCCCATATTTGCAAGGATGTTGAATGTCACAGCTGTATGTCCCAGTGGCTGCAAAAGGCACTGGGGAGTGCTCAGTGCTCTCTGAAAAATGAGACTATTCAGATTTCAAATTTACCACTGCAAATTAGAGGAGTGGAAAGTATGAGGCAATGAAGGATGGGATTTATTTGCATTCTCCTGATTCCAGTATACTGATATGACTGCTAAATATATTTTAAGATCTCCTGAGTCTTTGAGAGCATGTAATATTTGTGTCTTAACAAGGAAAGGAAGAAAATGATGGATGAAATCGGATCATACAAATTTTATTTAAACATGCTGTCATTGATTTGTGTTTTATTTTCTAGTCCAACTGGAGCAGGAAAATTCTGCTTTTTCAGCTCTCCAAGTTCTATGATTACATGAGAACCCTCTGAAGAGCTGATAAAACAAGTGTGACAGCTCAAGATAAATAATTGCTTCTGGCTAATTGTTTCCAAACTACAGATGCAGTCATATAGTCAAAAAATCATCATGGTCAGTTCATGGAACAGCTGTTTCATATAGAAATGCTGTGATTCACTTTGTATTCCTGTCCATTATGTGCTCTTGGTGAATTTAGTGCAATTACATGTAGAAAAAGGTTATTGCTTTTTTTTGAGGAAGGCATTAGAAGCTGCCATTTTTCAACAGTGTTTTTCTGTGCTGTATTATTCCCCCTGACAAAAAGCAGCCAGAAAGGTGTGTCGAAAAGACAGATTATCTCCAGAAACACATGAAAAGTGGCAGTCTGGTTTCAAAACATTTCTGTGTAATTTATAATTGTTTTCTGACACATTAACTATTAACTGTCCTATTTGGTAAAGATGAATGTTGATAGGAAAAAAAGTTCAAATGAGAACTGACAGGATATTCTGAAGAAAATTGCTTGAAAGAAATTTTGCTGAGCTGTTCCTTCTATAGTAATAAATAAACAAACTAACACACCAACAGAAGAGATTCTGCCCAAATTTGGCTCTCCACCCATGGGAACAGATGTGGAACTGAAGTTGCAGTGATCCTGGCTGTTAATTTTCCTGGGTGTTTGCTTTGTTATCTCAATTTATTTCCTGTAAAACGTGATATGAATCCTTCCTTCTTTCAGAGAATTATTTAGGTTTTGTACAGGCCTTTGACACTATTAATGAAGGATTTCCTCTGCAGTTGAACTTGCCTCTCCCTCTTTGTGCAGATACTCCTGACTACACTAGGAACCTTTCTCTGCAGATTCACTGTTTTGCATTAGCAGCTGATGAATGTAAAGCCACGATTTTCTCCAAGAATCTGGAGGAGAAGCTGAAATTGCTTCAGTGAAAAGTGAGTCAGTGTAGTGAGTTTTATATCCCTAAATTAGCACTGAGGAGAAGGGGAAAACTTAAGAGGTAATTTCACAGTAAAGCCTCAGTATGCTAGTGAGTAGGAAAATAAAGTATTCTTCATCCATGAATCATGCTCACTCCCAGGGAGGTGAGAGAGATACTTATTGTTCTTGCCATTTACCCTCTAGCCAGCTGTCTAAAGAAGAGTCATGCACCTATAGCCACATGTTGAAAATATCTTCTCTGCTCTCTTGAGTTGTTATAATGGTTAGAACAGAGAGGAATTGTGAAGGACTTCATTATTCTCACCACTTAATTTTGCAAGATGCCCTTTGGTGCTTCTGCTTTGCAGTACAACAGAGTCATCCTGATTGATGTATACATCTGATGGACACCAAAATAAGGTTACCACTACTAAGAGATACTGGCTTTGATATAATGAATTGAAACAAACAACAAAAAAAACCAACAACCCTCCAAAATCCACTAAGACCATTTTGGAAATATGAAGTAGCAATGCTTCTTTATATAAATAGCAATGCTTATTTATTTAGCAGCTATAGCACAGAAGGAGAACACCAAAAAGCAAATAAAAAAACACTGAAGTATGGGAGTCTAGTGCTAGAAAGCACCAGTTCAGTCTTATCTCCTATGAATACAGTTGGATGCAGCAGCAGGAGTGTTATTTTCTCCCTGCATGATACGAGTCACTTCCACAGGAGACAACGTGCAATCTTAAGAGCTAAGCACTAGGTGTTTCATATTTGCTGAATCTCTTGCTTTGAGTCATTGATTTCTTCACATCGAATCTCATCTCTGGCCCAGTTAGTGAGCCATTAAGTGAGGAGTCTACTGTGTTGATGAAATAATAATTCTGTTTACAAAGCGTCTTCTCACCAAGGCACTGTAGGTTCAGCACAGTATCTGTTTAATTCTCACTCTTTTAATAATTAAAGCTTTGCTACCTAATGTCTTTTTGAAAAACTGAATTCTTGTGCTGTCTTCAACCAGAAGCAATCGCAAAGAGGCTACCTGGGGAGCAGTTCCTAGAAGATTGCCCATTTATTTGGCACCAGAGCATCCTTTCCTCTGGAATAAAGAAAATGTTGGAGAAGAGTGGCTGGAAAGCTGCCTGACAGAACAGGATCTGGTACAGCTGGCTGAACATGAGCCAGCAGTGTGCCAAGGTGGCCACAGCATCCTGGCCTGTATCAAAAACAGTGTGTCCAGCATAAGTAGGGAAGTGATGGTACCCCTGTACTCAGTACTGGTGAAGCCGCAGCTGAAGTACTGTTTTCAGTTTCGGGCGCTGCAGTGTAAGACAGACATTGAGGTGCTGGAGCAGGTCCAAAGAAGGGCAACAAAGCTGGTAAGGGGTCTGAAGAACAGGTCTTATGAGGAGTGGCTGAGGGAACTGACATTATTTAGTCTGGAAAAGATGAGGCTGAGGGGAGACCTTATTGCTCTCTGCAACTACCTGAAAGGAGGTTGTAGCTAGGTGGGTGTTGGTCTCTTCTCCCAGGTAACCAGAGATAGGACAAGAGGAAATGGGCTTAAGTCGCACCAGGGGAAGTTTAGGTTGGGTATTAGGAAAAATGTATATACTGAAAGAGTGGTGAGGCATTGCAACAGACTGCCCAGGGAAGTGGTGGAGTCACCATCTCTGAAGGTGTTTAAAAAAATGCGTAGACATGGCACTTCAGGACATGATTTAGTGGTCATGATAATGTTGGGTGGGCGGTTGGATTTGATGATCTTGGAGATCTTTTCCAATTTTAATGTTTCTATGATTTCCTTCTTTTGAGGAAGGTGCTTGGATCATGTACACAAGCATATCAGTTGAGAAGCAGACTGTAGTAGTACTGAATTTCTACCATCTTTATGTCCCATTAGGGACCATCATGCTCTGAAAAGATAATGTGACACTTCAAGGTCTTTTTTCCCTTTCTAAGAATTTAAGAAATGCTGAAATTACACATAACCCTTAAAGAATGAAGTGGCTGATGATAGCAGAGAAACAGCAGTAACATAAGAAAAGTAAGGTCTAGGATGTCTTGCAACATCCAGCCCAATCCAGAATAACATTTACCCACCCAGCTGAGAATTCCCCTAAAGGAAAGAAAATCTTTTTCATATAGTTTTAGATAATCACCTTCTACACCACCCACTCTTTTTCTTGGTTTGTTTGGGTTTTTGTTTTTTGATTTTTTTTTTTTTTATACTCGTGTCAAAGTAGTGAAATAAGAAGAAAGGAAGGAATTCAGATATGCTGGCTAAGCAGCTGATGTACTGTGCCATCCCCTAACACTTGCACACTGTTGACTTAACTATAAACATGTCCTCAGTGCTCTGCTTAAGAATCCATAGGGGCACTTGCAAAACCCCTTTTTTCCCTGGTCCACCAAAGCACATTTTTGTATGCTTAGTGAATCCAGCTCAGGAGAGAATAAATGTTAGTTTCAAAGGCAAAAAAATTCCTTTAACCAGAAAGGCTTTGTTTTCCTCCTTCTTTTTTTTTTTTTTTTCCTCCTCTATGAACTTTCAGGAAGTTTTTGTAAAAAGATACATTAGGAATCTGTACATACCTTGTGTAGGTGTAAAAATGACATATATATATAAAAAAAAAGATGTAAAGGAGAAGATGTCATCATTCTGAAGTGCTATCATTAGCAATTTGCAACTGTAGACCTGCTCTTAGGCTAATACAGCGTAATTAATTAGTTATATTGGCTGTATACATCTCTGAGGTGACCGTCTGCAGGGGGATGTGAAAAATGAACCTGAGAAACCAGCTATGAAATGTCATGACTCTCACACCTGACTTGTGGGAAGGGCTTCTGGAAGCTAAAGCTGCTGTAGAAGAACTTAGTCTTTAGGTCTCATTGCTGCTGATGTCTGAAGTAGATTTTGAGCAGAAAGAAGGTCTAACAGGGAAAAAATGATAGTCCATGGTGTCCGGAATGAATTAATCTGCCTCTTGTGGTCATGTGAATATTGGCTTCAGGAGGTGGTGTCCTTTCCCACTGCCATGGCATATTCCTTGATGACTGTATCAGAGGACCACTGGTATACTGGATCCATTACACTGGTTAAGCTGAAACAACTTGAAAGTGAAAAGCTTTCTCTTAACTTGCTTGTATTTCTGTGCCCTCCTTTCCTATATTTGAAGGGTCCCTGGGTAAGGGAGGGTGTAGAGATAGATGGTCATTTCAATTCACATTGCATCATCCCAAACACTTTTTTTCTGAAAGTAATAGGCTGTAGTAGTAGATGAATAGCTCTGATGGCATTAGCCCAGTTCTGACTAGTTTCTTTCCTGAAAGCCATTGTGTGTCTTTGTGTCTGGGTACTGATAGAGGGCTGGAGTTCACGGGGGAAGGGCCACTAGATGCCCAGGAGAGGTGGTGGCTAAGAGCAAACTGTCATTGGCCAAACTGCACCTGAGTGGCACTTTGCTGGTCTGAAGGCATGGGAACAACTAAAACTTAGTCTCCTCAGACAATGCCTTAGAAAATATTTTCCAAAGAGTTTTGCTTTGGTTCTGTCAGAAAAAGCAAGACTGGAAAATAGTCTGAGAGCTCTTTAAGATAAATCTTTTTGTGCCTTTCCTACAGATGCAGGTAATTGCAGGGAGATTTGGGATCTGAGTCAGATCCTGCCCATTAAAAAAAATATATCTCAGGATTGGGTTTGACATGCAGTGTTGACATCCTTCTTTCTATTGTAAGGCAGATGACACGTTTAGCAGACAGTTACTTTGACAACTTTCCTTCTGAGGAGCTGAAGGAAAATGCTGAAAATTTCCTGTAGCTTTTGTTATTTTATGTGCTTGCTGGGCTGATCTCTTAAAATCCTGACACTGGGGGGTGTGGGGGGTGTGTGATCACACTCACTGCTACCAGAGGCAGGTGCAACCCCACAGACATCAGTGGAATTGCATCTCATTGCAGTTATGAACCTGGACCTCTCTTTGAAGAAAAATAGTGCCTTGCTTACGTTAAGGGGAGAATAGACTTACTAGCTTCTGAGCTTTGATACCAATTCTGCACATTTGTATGACTGCAGGATCTTTTCAAACCTGTAATTTCTTTCCATTAGGAAAATCACCCGCACAAACCTTCCAAGAAATTATTAAGAAAAATATTATTTCCTCCTCATAGTTTAAATTACATCTTGAGTTATTCCCTGCATCGTGTGTGCTTTACTTTCTTCCTTTCACTTTGTTACATCAGAAACTGCCTTCTGTATCCTAACATTGAATAACTAAATGCCCATATTATGTGATAATGACTAACTCCAGAAACAGACTCTAAAGCCATTATAATGAACTGGTGAATGAGACTTGAACTGCCAGTGGGCTCATTCAGAATGAGATGAAAGCCAGGCACACGCCTTGTAGAGGGAGTCAGTCTAGATGTTTCATTTTATCAACCTCCTCTTTTAATAGGAGATTCCCAGGACAGGACCTCAACAGTTTTCTGGAAACCTTCCAACAGCTAACTGTGAATATATTTTTCAAAATAATTTGTTTCCACAAGGTGTTCACTTGTATTGGTTTGAATCATATCAAGATGTATACAGGATTTTTACTTAGGTGTTTGAGAGGAGTGTCTGACTTACATATTTATAAAATTTTAGAGATACATGTCATGAACTAGGAATGTGTTTTGGCACAGTGGCAGCTGAGTATACTTTTAGTGTGTATGATATTGGTGTGTCTGTCTGGTAAAAAACACCATTACTGTATCTTTTCTGAAGATACAGTTAAACAAACAGACCAAAATTGAAATGGAAGTATTAATGTTGATTTATTTTGTTAAATGGCTTGGGCACGTTTGCCCTCTAGTGGCAGTGAGTTTGCAAATGACGGACTCCCCAGGAGCCAGAGAAGAAGGGCCCTCTGTGGAGAACATAGTGAGTGGATTTTTATAGAGTCGTAAGATGGCTTGAGTTGGAAGGGACCTTAAAGATCATCTAATTCCAACCGCTTGCCATGGGCAGGGACACCTTCCGCTAGACCAGATTGCTCAGAGCCTCATCCAGCCTGATCTTAAACACTTCCAGGGATGAGACATCCACAACTTCTCTGGGCAACCTGTTCTAGTGTCTCACCACCTTCATAGTAAAGAATATCTTCCTATTTTATTAATTTTAATTTAAATTTAATTCTTATTTTATTTAACTCTTCTATGATTTATGGTTTGGTTTGTTTATCAGCCCCTACTGTGAGCATATAACTGTACAAGGAAGGCTTCTCCTCACCTAGGGGTCAGAGCAAAGTGTGAGGAGGCCTGCTTTCCTGTTTCTCCATTCCCTCAAAGGCAAGGCCATAGAGGAGATGATCATGTCTCTTTTCTAGAAGATAAGCACCGCAGCAGCTGGTAGGAGTGGTGGAGGCTGCAGTTAGATTTCCTGGGGGTTTGCTGTAGGATTCTGTTCAGCTTGTTGAGACACACTTGATTACATAGCGCTTTTATTATGATCCTACTTTCTGGCTAACAAGGGAAAAATAAGCCTTACAAATAGCATAATGAAGAACTCAGGCAAAGAGAAGAATTTAAAGTAGGGAAGGTCTTTGAAGGAAAGTAGGATATGAAGGGAATCTTTTGGAGAGGGAAGGGGGTAATGAAACCCAGTAACTGTGAAATTGCTGTGCGATAACCAAGTAAACAACCTCTCAGTCTGTCATTCAGAAAAACTATTGCAGTTTTCAGACTTGAGTCATTAGGATAGTATGGCAGACTATGCCACATATTTTATTTTACATACACTGTTTTAGAAGATCTACCAACGCTTATGCAGCATAAGAAACTTTTTTAATGTTTCTAGTGTGCATGTTTATGTGGAGGAAAATGGTGAAGTTCAGTGATTTCTGTGCTGTTAGTGCAATTATTGAGGAAATAATTGAAATTCAAGAATGATGTAAAGAGGAAATTATCAGGTATCTTCCTGAGAGGTTCAACTCTGGATCATCCCATTTTCTCTGTTTCTTCCAAACACCCACTGCCTCGAGGCAGTTGGTTTTAAAAAAGTACTATTTTTTTACTACCTTGACTGCCTCAGCCTGAAATGCTTGTAGAACGGTGGTAGTATAATGAAAGCCTTATTGGATTAAGGACTTCCAGAGCTAAAATACGAGTTCTGGCACCTTGGCTAAACAGTTACAGCTATAGCAGTGGTGAAAAGCTCACATTGTCTACAGCACAGAGGTTGTTGGAAGTTATGCAAATGCAAGCTGTTGTAGCAGTGCAGTGCTTGTCTCTTGTACTCAGTACTGAGCTGCAGTTAAAAGGGGACTTGATGACTGGAACAATGGTGAAGGGGTGGATAAAATTACAGAAAATATTTATATTGCCTTTATACGTGGAGCAGTTCAGGAATATTGTCCCGATCACCTAATCTCAAAACAAATTAGTTTCATAGATAAATCACTGAATAAAACCCTTAAAATAAGACTTTCAAGGAAGGAATATTGTCCAAAAGGATGCTAATAATAAGGCAAGATTTCAAGAGGAGCAAAACCATATACTTTTCAAGCACCCTTCAGTGCCATGCTGAAAATGTGCAGCAGGGGAATGAAGGTGACATTCAAATGCTTGTACTGTAAAAGCCTTACAATTGGTGGCAGAAGCTTCAAAAGAAATGAGAAATCTATCTTAATTATATTTTTAATATTTATATATTTATATTTGTACTTATATTGACTTGATATAAATCAATACTGTAGTCTGAGCTATGACTCTGCCTTGGCCAGGCCAGGATCCTCTCTGTGGGTTATTGTTCCCATAAAGCTGCAGTTTTGGTAGGACTGAGCAGCACAAAAAGCACAGAGATTTGCTTGTGCCAGTAACCTAAACTTTGATCTTTAATTCAACTGTCTGTGACTATCAACGAAGAGAAAGCTGGAATGGGATGCCGAACGATGTACAAAACATTAATGCTTTGGGCCTTAGCTCCTTTCAAAAATATAAATGAAATAACCTCATCACACCACACCTGAAAAGCTTCTCCATCTGTATGAGTGAAGAAAGTGAGGCAGTGAGCAGCCTGTATGCACTGCAAAAAGGAATTACATCTCAGGGGAGTTTTGGGCTGTCACATCGTGTCTCGCTCTGTGTAGGACGGAGATTTTGGCATCCCAGCATTTCTCATGAGTGGAGCAATCCATTTTGTTGATTCACCAGCTGGCCAGAAGGTGGGGGGAGTGCCAGCTTCCCTGTCTGCCTGGTGCTAACCAGCTGGCCCTGGGCATGCTTAGGAGCCTGCAGAGCCAAGCTGAAGGCAGGAGGCAGCGCAGGGGAGCTGGCTGGTTGCTGGACTCGGAACTGGCAACCTCACCCAGCCCAGGAAGCTGTGTAATCTGTATGGTTGCAGCTGGGGATCTGAGGACTTGGCAAAGGGGGCAACCTGCCTGCCAGATTTATTTTGGTCTGTCAGGCAAGGTCACCAACTAATTCCTCTGTAGCATTTCAGTTTGGTTGCATCAGAATTTTCCAACGTGAAGCTGTAGCATTGTAGAGTCAGATGCCCAGCTTCACAGGGGAAAATAAAAGACTTAGATACACTGTAGGTGCTTATACTGAAGACTGAAATCCTTAATGGTCCCTTGTATACCTTTAAATAGCAAAGTCTATCAGTGCCTAATTTTCACAATCTGTGCAGGTCCTCAGCATCCAAAGGAGCAACCTTGGTACTGCTCACGTGCTGAAAAAGCCATGGGGCTCAGGCTCTTCTCGCACATAAATTTTGAAAAGTCTCACACTGTATGTTCTTCCCTCTGCCCCCCATAATCTCTATCAGTAACCCCACAAAAGCACAGTATCTGTGATTATGCTCATTCAATGATCCAACTGTGGTTCCCACCTATTTTCAAATGATAATTTGTGGTTGAACATTCACCTGATATATGAGTTTTCTCCCCTTCCCCATCATCACCTAGCTGTGTTTCAGACGGGGCAGTGTAGATGCCAGAACTTAGAAGATAATTTCAAGTATGGAAACCTTTTCATAGGGAGCCCAGGGCCCTGGGAAATGGAATGTGTATGATGATCTCTTCAGCATTGCCTGCTGAAGGTAATTATCAGACTGGAGGGGGAAGATACCTTAGATCCCACCTAAAGTTATTAACTCTCCTTAATATAAGGAATTTTGTTCATTGCTCTGGGGGAAATATTGTGCTCTGGTTTCATACACCTGAAAGTCAAGTGTTGTACTACAGCAAAAGTTAATAACAGAGCCAATGGGAACACTAACTCATGGTGTAGAGATGTCCAAGTTAGTATCAAGCAGAAGCGGTGTAGCTACATCTCACAAAGATGGAACACCATTCAGAGATAGCAGTGTATCTGCACTGAGTCTGAAGTAGTGCAGACAGGTTAGCATCACAGTGAGATAAACATTTGACTGCCAGTTCTAGCCACAGCCTGAACCTACATCAATCTATCTCTTAACACGCATAGTGAATCTAATTTCTGCATCATCCCCCAAATCTCATGGTCATGAATAGATCTTGAATATTAATAGGTTTTTTTTGACCACATAAGCAGGAATCTAAGTAGAATTCTAGAAGGTTAGCTTACTCAGTCCAAACTCTTGGCTCTATTTCTTTTGCTATAATTATCTTTTTATCAACTGGAAAGAAAAGAAAGCATCAAAGCAGCTCTAGCTGGAGTAAATTCTCAGCTGCATGGGAGGGAGATATGACTGCTATTAAACAAGGTACTTACATTTTGCTTCATATAATGTATATGTAGAATGTTGAGTTAATTCTGCTTGCAAAGGTTAAGACGATACATGGAGGAAATAATGTATAAAAATAATGGAGATAGGTTTGAGTGGAACTAGTCACAACATTTCATACATTTGTCACCACTTACTATATTTTGAAATTAATTTAATTACTCAGAGAAAGATTTTAAGAGTCATGAAAGTGCCCTGAAGCTTTTGAAAAAAAAGAGACTGTGATCCATTTTTCCAGTGACACAAAACAAAGATGTGCCAAAAGCCCGAGGCCTGTTGTTTCAGCACCCTAGTTTAGCACTATAGTTGTTACGGTGACCCTTGAAGAGTTCTTGCAGAGCTTGCGGTTTAGTGGTGCAAGTCTCCAGTTAGTATTTTTCTCCAAAGCATTCATCATTTACCTAAAGGCAAAATGTATAAAAGATGATTGGGAGAGTGGCCATCCAGTATTAGGACCCAAGTTTTCTTGGAATAACTGTATGCATAACCTGATGAATCCCACTTAAGCTGCTAATGCAAAGATTCTCATCTAATTTTGCGTCTAATAAGCAGATGGCAATTGGAGTACTCCAGGTTAATCCATAAGGGTCTTGGATGCTCAAACTCCTTCTGGGCCCTGAATTTCGTCTTTGCCTAGTATCAACAACCCCCCTTTACAACAACTACCATGTCATACATCCCTGGCCCTTAGCCTGTTTGTAATCACAGACGAGTGAAAGATGCTGCTGCAGAATGAAAGCACAGAGAGAAGAGAAAGAGCAAGTTTGTAAAGCCCCAAAAGCTTCAGTAGGCTGATGTTTTAACATGGAGTACAACATGAATTTTGAAGCTGCCTGAATAGCTTCTAGATGGGGCATAGAGCACAGCTGCCTGCTTGCCCTAGGAGTGGTGTGAAGGTGTGCTGAGGTGCTCACGTTTGTCCTGCTGAGAGAAGCTGAACAGGCCAGTAGAGATAGATAGCGAAGGGAAACTGGGACATCAGGAAGAAACAGGCTACAGATAATGAAAGGAAGTGCTGTGATCAGATCATCTATATATAATTCCTACTTTCCAAAATCCATCTGAAAGTAAACGTAACAATATTAGGACATGTAAGTGTTCACTGTGAATTACAGCTAAGTGAACTGCAAGGGGAAAAAAAGAGGGAAAGCCAGGTATTTTTTGGTACATTAAAGCATTTTCAGGTACCAAAATAACAACCTTCTCACACTGATTGAGGAAGAACTGTAAGTGCTATTTTCAAACAGCTTTGAGTTTTCTTAGTAAACTGCTCTCCCAGCCCTGCTTGCAATGTAATTACTGCCTATCCGGCAATAACAGAAATGAGAATGTCTTAGGCAATGTCTTTTTCCTCCAGAGACAATGTGAAATGGTGTTCAGAAAGATACAGAATTGTGATGTACTTACAGGAAAAAAAAACACATAGTAATGAAGTATAGAGGTTAGAGGGGAAAAAAAATCCTCTCCAAACCTTGATTAGAATTTATATAAAACTGTCTGGAATGTATCAGACCTATAAATAAACCTGGAGGAAAAATATTTAAACCATTGTTAGTAAACAAAGAAGCCAGTAGATGGCATGAGAGACCTTGAGATTCAACATAAAGCTCAGATGGCCACTAATAGCTACTCCCTCCTGCAACCTTCTGTGCTGTCGTCGGTTTTAGCCCTAACTGCCGTATTTGCTAGATTCCCGAGGTTTCTTATTCATCAGCTGCACCTAGATCCACATAGTACATTTATTTTTAGGGACAACTAAATTTCGTTTAATAACTCATTCAAACATGCTGAGTAAAAGCCTAGCTCTGTTGAGTTTAACCATTGACTTCAGTGGGGTTAGAATTGTACGTGGTTTTGTTTTTTTTTTTAAATGCTCATGCTGTGGAGCAGGCATTTAGTTTCCAGGAAGGGTCTGATATTAACAGTTTTGTGCTTTGCTATCATGCTGCAGCTCCTTTCTCTGGAGCAGAATGACCATGCTTTCCTGAGTCACTATGTCATTTAAAATTTGTAAATCAAAAGAGCCAAGTCTGATGGACAAAAGGTTTGTTGTCTTTGTCTAGGATACAAAAGTCTGTGTTTCCAATAGACTTTTGCCTATCCTTCTGTAATAGCTTTTACAAATAATACACTAAAGCTTAAGCAAAGCTGACCATGAACAAACTAAGTACATTGTTTTGATTTTTCCAAACGTATAGTTATTTTACAGTTAGATGAATCTGAAACTGAAAACCTTCAACTTTGCGATAAAATATACTCAAGTGGTTAGAAGGTCTAGTGAAAAAAAAAAAAGGTAGAATTTATAGAATCATAGAATGCCAGATTGGAAGGGATCTCAGGGATCATCTGGCTCAACCTTTTAAGTAAATTGGACCAGATTGTCTCTCGAATCACTGAAGAACTTGAAAAAGACATACAAAAGGACTGTAAATTCATAAGCATTTCTGACTCCATCAAGTAGGTAAGTAGTCATATCCTTCTTATGCAGAAAATGAGGCACAGAAATCCCCAGGCTCATGCAAAACCACATTACAGAACTGCAAAGGCAGGGTTAGGTCTCAAGCCTGGCCTATGCTTAGGCCTGCATCTTTTGTTCTCACACTCATTTTTTTTTTTCAAACAATACTGGAGTACTATAACTGCAAGGTCATATTTCTTGATTGCTACAGTAAAGTCCAGAGTTCATTAATGCATATCATTGAGAAGCACTAGAAATGAAAAGTAGACTGCATAAAAGCTGAGACTGTGAAGTAGACATTTTAATACTCGGTAGGCTGCATAACTTTGGTTTGCTTTATAAGATAGGACAGGCACGATTTCTAAATGAGGTTTAAATCTGGACTGCAGATATTCTCCCAGATGGGTTGGAAAAGTCTATGTGGTGCATTAGAAACTCCAGAAGGGCTTTTTCACACTTGTACTGCTAATGCTCTTAATTCCTTTGGCAAAATGAGCCTTTTCTAAGTGTTTTGCTTTGCCGTGCCCAGTGCCAACCTCAGGCTTTACTAACTTTCATTATATTTGGGTTTTACAGCTGCAACATCAGTGGAGTCTTTCAGTCAGTCAAAGGCATTCAGCTGTCTCAGCAAGAGGGCACTAACGAATGGTAACTGGACAGAAATGAAAGCTGCCCCTTCAAAATGGAAATAATAAGAGCTGTGTCTCACTCATGCCCTGCACAGACCAGTGAAAGGAGCGTGCTTGGTTTTTACTAGGAACTACTTTCCCCTCCAACTGAGCCAGCTGAATGCCTTTGACCGACTGAAAGAGTCCTAATGGCTGTATGTGACAGCTCTAGCTCGAAAGTCCTAAAGAAACTCCTAGCTCGTGTACTAGCCAGGCTGCATTACTGGTAGGGTGAGGGTGAATGAATTCCCTGGCTATGCTCTGATATTGTGGGGCATTTTTATGTTTCTTTCCTCGTACCTGGAACAAAGCATGAGCTAGGAGTTTCTTCAGGACTTTTGGAGTCAAGCCATCGCATGCAGCATCTTTCTCTTGGGAGCTTTATTGCCCATGAACATCACATCACGGGAAAGTGCTAACAGAGAATCTTCTCCTGGGGGAAAGGTATATGTGTGTAGCTTTAGCATGGGCAGGATACCTTTTTGCAGGCATGAAAATTTAGCAGAAAGAAACGTGTAGCTGTTCTGGTGGCTCCCTTTATTTGGGTTGGCAGAGGTGCAGGTTCTTGATGCAGGATCTTGTTGGTGCAGGATCCAAAGGACAGACCTGACCTAGCACACTTCTTGGTTTTTAGCATAGCACTGTACAACAAGCATTATTATGCATTGTTATTGTAGAATAAACTAATATAAGACTGCTGATCAGTCTCTTCCTTTATGTTTTTTTTCCAATGACGTTAACAGTCTGTAAATTGTTTTGGGGAGAAGAATTTGCCGTTATGAGCTCCTTGTATTTTTTACTGTACATCTCATCTTGATCATTGTAAATTAGTGCCATGCTTCTATGTAGATGACTCTCTTACTGTAAGCAGAATTACTTCTCTTACTAATGGCTCCTTGTTGCTACTAAATTCCTGTTCTAGAAGTTGAGTGTGAAAGTTCATTTTTCTTCTCTCACTAAATCTCTTCACAACCTTTGTCTTAGCTGAAATGGTTGTCTGGCAAAAGTTTCTCTTTTGTAAGCAAGCAGATTAAAGAGAAAGGTGTTGGATTAAAGATGACAGTCTGATCCTATGAAAGTCAATGGCAAATCTCCCATAAGCCACAGGGAAAACAATACCAGAAAGAAAAGGACTCTCCCGGTGTAATATTAGTGTGATTTTAAAGGAAAGTCAAATACAATATTCTTCATCTCACTGCTTGTCTGGGGCTACTTTTTTTGCAGTGTAGCACTTCTGATGAGCTAGCAAAACACAGCTTTTGTACAGAGAATCCGTGATTGCTTTACTTACAGATGAAAACACAGTGCCAGAATTCTGGTCTTAGTTTGAACACACATGAAAAAAAGCTGTTGAATAGAGATCTGGCTACCTGCATATAGACCCTGTACACATGAAGGTTCTCAAACACACCATATAGACTAATTTAAGGCCGAGGGAAGGGAAAGAGGCTGGTAACTCACTTTTGCCCTCTGTAAGTTATCCTCAGGATAGAGGCTTTGTGGCAGAAGCAAACATACTTACTGCAGGGTACTCACCAGCTGTCAGGGCTCAGCCGACTGAATGCTGATTTGAGCAAACTGATAATGGCTTACTTTCTTCTGGAACTAATGAAGTGTGTGCGTGCAGTACATGGAGGAAACACGGGTCTTTCTTTTCTAATTTCAAGTTGGTGGCAAACTGCAACTTGAAAGAGAGTAAGAGGAATACTATATATTACTTGTGTTTTCACTCTTGAAAGAAAAGCACTGAGAAATGCCATTCTGTAATTGTTCATTTATTTTGTCTTGTTTTCTTTCTGATAGCTCAGTTTTTAGCTAGAAATAAAAGTGTTTTTTTTTCTTTAAGGACAGTTTCCTGACGCTTTTTGTGTTTAGCAGTACTTGCCCAAGCTAAGGCTTCTCTTGAAAAAGCTTGCTGGTTGCTATTGCCTGTTATGGAAAACATAACACGGCTCACTGCACTGCTGATTCATGTACAAGGTGAAGAGATACGGTTCCACTGAAGGCGCCACCTATTCCTGGTCCCCTGGGGTGGGAGGGAATTACCTTTCTGCGTAGGCCTAGTGAAAGCTAGCAGATTGACACTTCACTGGTTAAACAGAGTATAACTGTCCTACTTGTACTTTATTTTAGCTTTATGATGCTATTGATCTTACATATTTCTCTATATATTGCTTCTTTGGAGTATTTAGAATGCTACCTGATATATTATTGTTCCCTAAAGTTTTTGAAGGTGTCATTTCCATAGATATACAATAGGAGATGGTAAACCAAAAAAAGAGTTCCTATTCATACTTTTAGCTCATGAAGCAAGAGCATATCCATTGAAATCTAAATGAAAATGGGGACTGTGTCACACACTATAGCTCTCTGGAAAGCTACAGTGGGAGTCTAGCAGTCCAATTCATTCCTTTGTAGAATGTACTAAGGCTAATGGTCTTGCTGGGAGTAAAATGTATTTTTTTTGCAGAACGGTTCCAAGAACAGACTTTGCTCTTTACCAGAAAACATAAAAGAAAACAAATGCTTACTGTGTCTTTAGTATGCTAAATATGAAATTCTTTCCACAATGGAATGTTAGCAGTAGCCGTAATCATGTTTTCCTTTCATCACCTAGTGAACATAATTTTAAGAGAGGATTGCTGTAATTATATTTCAGACAAAAGGAAGCAGAATTTCTGGATAACATTATAGTTGGTCTGATTGTTTTGTTGATAAGGAAAAATAAAGAGAGAGATCACATGAATACTTATTTAATGAACAACATTTATTAAGCAGCGCACAGTACATAATGCATTTGACTTTGGATGCAATGCAGTAGGCTTATTTTCTTCAAGCACATTCCTTAATATTTTACTACAGCTATTACATTCCCTTCTTATCTGTCTAGCTATTCAATTATTTGCATATTATGTCTATAGCACAGCATTAAAGCATTTAGCTTAACTACAGACACCAGCGCAGGTACAATCAACATCGGCATCCACAGACTCCACAACATCCTCAGATGCAGACTTCTTATCGCTGCTTCTCTGCCATTCCAGCAGACTTACAGCAGTATCTGTCAGAAGAGAGAAGGCATTGTTAACTAACAACAAGTAAATTAACACATTTCAAAGAGATGCTGCTTTGATGGCTGCCAGCTCTCTCATCAAGTAAAGAATGAAATCTTGCCCCCACAACTGACTCATTGACTTGGAGCAGGATTTTCATCCGTGATATAATTACTATATTACTTCTCTAAAACCAAAGTGAATAACATTTCATGAAGCACAAAGACAACAGGCAGAAGGCTGTAAAAGTGCTGGCAGTAGCCATCGTCAATGTAAGACCACCACGTACCAATACACATTAGCAATCTCTTTTTATGTTAGTGCTGCATAGCACTGCATGTTTCAGCTGACAATTTGTTGAAGTTCATTCTGAAGGATAAGCCCTTTGGAGAATTTTCAGAGGTTCATAAACTTCTAATTAAAGTTTCCCATATATTGTGAAATCTAGCAGAGCATTGTCAGTTGCAGTATTAACCTCACCACACTGCTTTATCAACAGCAGCTTGAATAAGCCATATCCCTTAATGCTGAAATAATCTGAGTGGAATAATGATATTCATCCTCCCAATAAATATTCTTAGCTAGTTGAAGATTTATCATTGCATCTGGAAGAATATTAGGACATCCATTTAGATTAAGTTTGTATAATAAGAATTATTATACAAGGTTTCATAATTTTACCTCTGTTTGTTTTGTCCCTTAGTTGGACAATACATTTATAACACGCCATCTCTCATCATAGGGAAGTCTGAAGACCACTATATGGATTCAGGTTGTATCAATCACGTATCTCCTGAACTGCAAATACTCTCCTTGTCTTAATTACTGTCCAATCTGAAGCACAAGTTTGGCATAATAAATTGGATAATAAATGTTTCCCAGAAATGTGCCGGAAATGTTTTTAAAAATAAATAAATAATATTTATAAGCTCTGAAATGAGAAATGCTATAAAATGTCTGGGTTCTGCATTTTATATACATAAATTCTGGTTATTTCTCTTACTATTGGGCACACTGTGGGTCTGATCACTGTTACTTTTCAAGTCATTGAACAAAGAAAGAAAAAAAATCACCAATTTTAAAGGGCTGGCCTTGTTATTCTATTTATCCTTAGTCTGAGGAAAAGCAATCATCTTGCTAAAAAAACCACAAATGGCATCTTTTTCCTTCCTTCCTCTCCCTTCTCCTCCTCCTCTCCCTTACGATAAATAAATAAATAAATAAAGTCCTTGATTAGGAATGTTGCTAGCAGACTTCCCAGTCTCTGGTTCAGTAAATGAACCAGAGAAGCCTGCAGTTGCTGTAAAAGAAGCACTGGCTGCGACAACTAACATTTTTTTTGTGTGTGTGTGTGATTTTCTTTTCTCACACGTTTTTGTGAGAGAATGAGACAGCTTTATTATAGCCTAATATTCTGAGGTAGTGAGAGGCCTGGGGTGATGACATTTCAGAGATACAGACTTGGGCGCACAAAAGAAATCTGTGAAATGTGGATATGACAAGATTTTGGAAGGTTTTTTTGTTGAGGGTGGATTTTTCTTTTCATAAAAGGATGCATCTATTCACATCTCAGGGAGAAGTCAGAAAACTATTAGCACTCTCTGTGCTACTTGTTGAATAGGCTGTTGTAGATGGTTGACTATTATAGAAAGATACTCATTACTTTTATGGGCTGATTCAGCACATTGCAGAAATTATTAACAGGAGCAAAGTGCAAACTTCTACACAGATGTTGTTTAAAATCAGACGTAAAATACTCTGCTCCTCTCCAGTATGACTCAACACAAGGGTCCTATGGCTTCAGTGAAACTACACTGGATTATCCCAGCTAATAATGTATTTGGCCAACAATGGTTAACACAGAGAACAGAGCACTTCAGTAGATACTCCCTAATGGTAGGTTTACCTCTAAGGTACATATGTACTGTGTAATTCGTTAAAAGACCTAGGAAGGAATGCACCAGAAATATCTGTAGGTTGCAGGCTGTATTCTCCTCTCATGCTTCAGTGTGAACCTGTGTTAGATAATGCATCAAATCCATGACAAATTGGTATCAGTGAAAGGAGAAAAAGGTCCAGTGTTTTTAAAAAACTGGGGCACAAGTGTGTGTCTATAAAATACCTTCAAAAACAAACTATTTTTTGGAACAATCTAGAGAACATTTCAGCAATGTGTTTTTTTTGCTGATGTATTGCACAATGGCATAGCATGGCAGCCTAATCACAGCAGTCATGTCACACTACTTGACTGACTTTCAATTGCCTTGCTTGCCCTGGTCTACACAAAATTGCAGGCTGTAATGTGCATAAAAGGACTCAGTGTTGTTTATCTCAACTTTTTGGAGATCCTGAAAACATGAAAAAAAAATTATTGATCACTGCTGCCCATTTTACCACATCAAATGTTTTTCTCAGATGATGCTACCTGCCATCATCTAAACTAGCTTTTAGCTAGTCAGTACTGTCAGTGGTTATAGTAAATACTAATGGGATTAAAAACAGCAGCTCAGAGAGCAACCAGAGCAATACAGGTCTGTGTGTGGCTGTGCTGTGTTTTGTTCTTTTGAGTGCTCTGACAGAGCTCTTGCAGTACGTGACACACCGAGTGAAATATATCTTACCTTTTGGGAAACAGTGGAAGGCAACCTTAACTGAAGTTTTTTCGATTGGCGTACAGTCCTTCATACATTTCAGTACTGGATCAACAGAGTAGCACGTAGATTCCTCTCCATCAATAGTAGGATTTCGATTCAGCTTCACATAACTGCGCTGCAGCTTGCACCCTAAGAGGAAAAGGAAACATAGTTAAAATTGTAGAAATAAATCCCAATCGATCGTTGCAATAATAAAGCTCCGTATTTTCTCTTCAGCTTTTATTAAAACACAGGTGCCTGACAAACCATTTTCACAATAGCAAGGTTATCGAGATAGGATGATAATAAGTTGGGAGGATAGAGGAAAGAGTCTGAAAGGGGAGCTATTTTTAAAATCTAATTGCACAATATAACCCAAATGGAATCATGTATATCCAGTTTTTTAGAACTACATAATACACAGAAAATAACCTCTCATGTCTAAAAGCTATTAAGAATAGATACTGCAAGCACAGTGGCTACTTCATTGCATTAGGAAAAATGTCAACTGTAGTGAATGGATAAAAAAAAGGTAGCATTTATATAATAACATCAAGGATAAATTTTGTATTGGATTATTTTTATAATGCTGCAATTATCTCACTAGAAAGGTATAATGTAACTTAACAGGATCCCAACTATGATTCTGTTTCCTGACACACAGATAAGTACAATTCTGCTGCCACGGAAGTCAAGGAGAAAAAAAACCCATTAACTTCAATAAAGTTGTCTCAGGTCCAAGGTAAATGGAGACCCGCAGAATAAAACTGTATTGATGTTATGGGAGACCATCATTATTTTTCCAGTTATGTATGAGGAAGCTCTTTTACTTCAGGAGTATTTCTAAATATCTCTCTGAGATTGCACCCTCAGATGGTGCGGAATGAAAATGAAATTTTGTGCACTCTGAAAATTTACATAAACGTAAGATCTGACACTGTGTTCATAGTCTGAAACTTGTTTGATTAAATTAAGTCTACACAGAACAGCTGAAACTGCTTTAATTCAGTGGTGAAAATCACACATTTCAGTGTGAGCAAGATTAGGCCTGATTTTGCCTCTCCAAGAAAAAAGCTACTCGGTGCAAGAAATTATAGTACAATCATTTGTTTAATATTGAACTATACATGAGACAAAGACTTTTGCTGTAGTATATATTCTGTATGTTCACAGGCAGCATTTTAAACCGTCAGCGTTTAATGAAATTAAAATGGATATATGTTGTTATTGTCTTTTCCAAGCAAAATATATCTACTACTTTAAAAAAATTGTGTTTTGTAGCTATTGGCAGAGGAAAAGTGACATTGTATTCTCATCAAGCATAGTATTTTCAGATCTACTCACCACCAGAGCAGGTTTCTTCCAGTAACGCCCATGAATGAACAAAGGCAGAACAGCTGTGTGCCAGCTTATGATTTGGCATTAGGAGTTCATTGTGCTTTTCTCTGTCATTATTTCCACAAACTCCACAGGTCTTTCCTCTCATCCATGAGGCAACAGTAACCTATAGAACAGCACATCTTTGTAGTGAATACTGAAGTGATGGTCCGTTACATTGTCAAGGTACTAAAGCAAAGAAAGTCCAGTACCTTAAGGATAACACCATCAAAAGTTACATTCTTCAGTCCATGTGTTGGAGCTTCCACAGTAACTGTTGTTCCATTTTTATAAATTTTAACATTGTCTGTAAAAAGGTAGTGAATCATAAGGTGATCTGTTTCATTTCAGATTATTGGAGAAGCAGAGTAGCACAAAATACAGCGTAAAGCATTTTCCTTCACAATGATAATTTTGCGGCTACAATTGGATTTTTTAAATTTATTTTTTTTGTGGCGAGAGAAAGCAAAAATAGAATAAATTATCTCTTTATTTTTAAAAAATATCCTACTGCTGTTCCCTGTATTTGAAACTGACTTTTATATCCAATCTGCTAAGTCTCAAAATGATAATGATATTACTGGTGCTCGACCTAAATATCTGAACCAAAGCACATAAGTGCGACTGTAACGAGAACTATTGTTCTAAATAATCACCAACTTGGACATACCATATATAAGAAAGGGCTTTATTTACCTGCCAGTTAAATACCTGTAAGAGCGTATATACTATAGGAAACAGGAACATAAGTCAAAAAAATCTTAAGAAAATAAAGTCTCTAGTTTTTCTTTGAATCAATCCCACTTGTGTTTTCTTAATATAGAGATTTTACTGTGGAATTTATAAAAACATCTTGAAGATATTTGGGTTCCAGGTCAGTTCTGAAAAAGAGGGTATTACAGTTTACCTTTTTCATACTTAGAAACACCACTGTGTGATAGAACTGGTTCTTCATTGCATGCCACAAGGAAAGATGAATTTGCAACAGGGCAGATTGTAATATTCCTTCAGAAAAAGGAAAAAATAAACCAATAAACTCATGGTTAATTTAAAATGTGGAAAGAAGAGGGTTTTTTTGTGACCAAAGCTAGCAGAGAAACACTTTGAATATCTGAATTTTGAATGAATGAATGAATGAGCTGTTTTCTTTACAAAGTGCAAAATTTATTGGGAATTTGGGTTTTGAGATTTAATCTTTAATTTAAAGATACGGTGGGCACTTAATGAGCACATTATTGGAAAGTTGTGGCCGTGAAACTGAAGACAAGAGCAACTAAACCAAAGAGTCTCAGATGAGGATTCCTTCTGCAAATCTTGTCTTTCCCAAAATATTGGATTGCAAACCAGTTTCACCTAGGAGCTAGACATCTAACATCCCCAGTGTCACTCCCTGAAAATTTATACCTAATTCCTGAACCTTCAGGATAAATCACACTTACGCTGAGGTTGTATTTATATGAATCTCTCTTGAGAAAGACTGAGGATCAACTTTTCTTGTAGTAATGATGAATTTTGGATGTTCAGTACAGTCTTGGGCCACTATCAGGTTGCAGCTTTTATTGAATGAATATGTACGGCTCACGTGATCAAATGTTTTGAAATCTCCCTCTCTGACTTCACATGTGGCTGGAAAACAAGACCAGAAGAGAAATGGCAGATGTGACAATGGCATATGTGTTTCAGCAAAGTGTTGAAAGCCGCCTCTATGAGAATGAACTACACAGCAATCAGGAAACAAACTTTGTAATTTCCTTGGCAGAAGCTTTCAATGCTTTCAGAGTTTGTAAGGACATGATAGCGCTACAGAACAACTACCAGGTATAGACGACATGAGTATTGATTTTGTTTGCATGCTAAACACAAAAATTAGGTAACAGGAGATAATATGTACCAAATTCTTGAGCAACTAAAAATAGTAACTAACCATGTTAAAAAGTAACTCATATATCCTACAGAAATGCTACTCACCAACCAGAAAAGACTCACATGACTCCTTTTTGAAGAAAATAAACATGGCAGAAAATATATGATCTGTCTTGTACCTATCATCTGATGCCTCTCAATGCAGAGATGGCACCTTCTTAGAAGAGGAAGAACAAAACCTCTAGTCCTTGCAGATAGGAGTGATTAATGAACTCTGAATATTTACAACAGTTTGAAGGCTCTTCATTCACCTGTCAATAAACATGCTTCTAAGTGAAGGAATGAGCTGTTGAGAAAGCAGGGTTAGAGACACTATGCTTCCCTAGAAGACCATTACAAGGAAAGGCAAGGCCCAGCTATGGCAGAGGATGGATTTACAAACATTGCTTATTCATAAGACAAGCATATAAGTAATTTACATTGATCTTCTTGTGCTATTTGTGATGCAATTTCAGGAAATAAATTCCAGGCAGTGATATCTCGAGTCTCATAAGTTGGAGATGGGCCTAAGGGCAGAGTGAATGGCGTTCGGAGTGCCTGACAGTAAAGTGTTACCTAAAAAAGCAGAAATGAAAATACTGTAAGATAAATTGAACCATATTGCAAACAATAACAATAAAAAGATTCTTCTATTGAAAAAAAAAGTATCTTTAAGATGCATTTATACAGTTGCAGTTGTGTCAGTCTCTCCAGGATGCACCCAAACTGTAAGCTTTTGTGAGGAGTCATTGTATTCTTTTCTAGTCACACTTCTTGAGTTTTTAAGAAATTGCTAAAGGACATTGGAAAGTAACCAATACAGATTAATAATAAAATCATAGAATGGTTTGGGTTGGAAAGGATCATCTAGTTCCAACCCCCCTGCCATGGACAGGGACGCCTTCCACTAGACCAGGTTGTTCAAAACCCCATTCAATCTGGCTTTGAACACAGGAGGGGGCATCCACAAATTCTCTGAGCAACCTGTTCCAGTGCCTCACCACCATCATAGTGAAGAATAGCTTCCTAAGATCTAATCTAAATCTATGCTCTCTCAGTTTTAAATAAGTACCCCTTGTCCTGTCACTACACTCCCTGCTAGAGTCCCTCCCCATCTTTCATGCTAGACCCCCTCACTGTAGCTATAAATTTAATTTACCAAGAGAATAAAATCAATGCCTAGTGTGCCTGCTTCTTCATTATCATATACTAAAGGTCTTGCAATACTGAAGTACCAAGAAAGGTTAAAGACACACTAATTTCTCTGTATATGAATAGCTAGCTGTTATTTATTTGCCGAAGATCCATAGGGAAAATTTTTCAAAGTAGTGCCTAGGGATTTGGTGGACAAGGATCAATTAATCAGTAGAATTCTGCAGATCCAGCCTGTGCAAGCTGCTCAGAGTGTAACAAACTGCTCCAGTTTGGTTAAGGCAGAGTTGTATTTGTGGCTCTCATAACTGGCTCAGACCTGACTCATCAAGCATGGTTACTGCAGATGTGAGACTTGAGTGCAAACACAGATAGATGCTGTACATGGTTGCAGTGGAGTGTAACATGTTCTCAAGGCCTCCATTATCTATCTGCTCTGAGACCCCTACACATTCCACAGAACCAGTAACATTGGGTAAAATAAATAAAGATGTGAGTGTAGAGCAGTCATATGTGAGACAATTTGGGCCTAACTGCTGTTCTCAGCATGGAAATAAGGTATCTGACTACAGAGTCTGATTTTTCAACTTACTGCTACATTGCACCAAAGCAGCACAAAATCAAGAGTATTCTTGTATATATTTAAGACCCATGTAATACAGACAGGTATATAGCAACTTCCCTAAAAAGGAATGTTTTGCTTTTTTTTTTTTTTTCTTCCTTCACATTAAGTATCAAAATGTTATTAGTTGAAAATCCACTCAAGGTAAGGAAAGAATAAAATAAAAATTGACATGTACCCCAGGAGCTTTAATTACTGTATCAATTGTTCGTGGAGATGTTGCAGCTGCCTGTACTATAAATTCATGAGATGGATTTCTCTGATGTGCTTCTGAGAAGCCCAACATGAGTGCTGCACCAGGAACGTATTCCATGAATCTAGAGATAAACAAGATGTGACAAACTCAGGTACATGAGCAAAAGCAGACAGGAGAGGACTAGAACTACTGGCTGTTCTGAAAAAATCAGGGAAACAATTGAAGAACTAAAAAGTCAAAGAAATAATACTTTGAGTCACATTAAATGGTTGATTTTATCCAGAGAAAACACATTGGTTTTATTTTGCTCATTTTTACCTGGGTATTTTTTGAGACTGACTAGAGGGACATTTCAAAATAGAAAGGCATTTTGAACTAAAATATCAAATAATTTATTACGGAGAATGAAATTAAGCATATCAAGTTTTAAAATATTTAGGTGATATCTTTTAATATGAAACATGTGGAGAAAGTAGAACACATTCACAAAATACTTTTGTGCCACTGAATTTGTGTTTTCCATCTGAAAAAAACCCCAAACATATCTGGGTTGAAAAATGTCATCCAATTCTTCCCGTATTTTAGAAAGTGAACTAGTGTAAGAATGGCAAAATAAGGAAAGGAGAAATTACATACGCTGTGCTTCTCTTTTTTATCCAGGATGGAAGATTTCCCCATTGTACCTTCAGCTGCACGGCTGGCTTCCTTGCTAGTTGGCCTGTGGTAGCCACTGCTGAGATCCTGTAGTCCCAGCACTCCTTGCCCCATCTCAGCCTGGCCTTTACAAACAGAGAAACAGCCAAATTTCAGAAAAGAATCACAGAACCACCCCTGACCATTTAAAAATGAGAGTTTTTGTTCTTTCCTGAAGCTTTATGTTGATCCTTAAATATTTCTGTTTCCTTCTTTTGCTCTAAATAGGCTCACAAAGAAATTTTGCCTACATCTGGAAAAATCTAAGGCATAGTAGAAAAAAAGTTTGCTAGGCTTTGCAGAAATAAATGTACATGTTCTTGTCTCAAAGCAGCCCCTGAAACATCAGGTTTGTCATAATTTCCTGAGATATTTCCTTAGACTTGGTACCTTCAAAATCAATATGTATTTTTTTCTAGAAGATAGCACTATTTTCTACCAGCCTTCTCCAATACCTCTTGCTTTGAAACCCATCCCACTTTTTTCAATACTGAAATACTGACTGAATTTGTTAATTGCAGCTGTGAAAAGCAGAGGTTTGTAAATTGTTACACAAACATCTCTTACATTAAAAGACAGATGGGAAGTGCAGCACAGGGAGATGCAAAAAAAAAAAAAAAAAAGAAAAGATCTGTTCATTTATGATGCTCTCTCAAGCATCAACCCATTACCCAACTTTACTTTTTCCATCTTTTCATATTAAACTTAAGAAACACAACATTTCAAATGCATTTAAGTTTTCTGAAGTGTATTCTTAGAGAAAACTAGCCAGATTCCCAGACAAGCAATCTCATACTAAAGCAAAGAATAAAAAGGTAGCAATGAAGTGGTCTTTTTTTCACACATTTTTTATACTTCTACTGGTCATATTTTGCTATATCTTGAAACTCAATATCTTTTTTTTTGCCAGATTTTTAAATGGGCGATCTTTTTTTTTTTTTTTTTTGAATCATAAGAATGGTGAAAGATAGGAACAGTTTCTGAAATGTTAGAAACTTTGTGAAACATTTCATATGTGTGTTTTCCTTGGTTTGTTCTCCTAATCAGGAGGTGCTCTGTGCTTATTTAAAAAACTCGGGGCTTTTTCAACGTCTCTGTGGGTGAAGCTGCCTGTGTGCTTACCTGTGCTTTCAGAGGCAGTATTACAGCATCAGCACACGCTTTCCAATTGGTTTCAGCCAGCTGAACCACAACTAGTTGCACATCAACTTTGGCAGCATCAGAACGAACATATGCTGTAGCTTGATAACCTTGATTTCTGTTGTCACTCCTTACTGCCTGTGCCACAATCGTAATGCCAGGTGGAATTACATCTCCCAGGAAGCTGCGCTGAAAAACAACCCCCAGCCATCTATGTTTAAGTATTTCTGTGTATTCAGTGGAAAGCCTACAGTTCAGCTTATGTGTGCTGACAGCAGAAAGCAGCCCTTGTCCTTCAACAGTTTAGTCTGCAGTACGTATTTCTATATCCTCAATATTTAAGTATAAATTTGGTTGAAATTTCATTACCAATGGGAATTTTCAAAGGCATGATTGTTTTAATGTGGGATCCAAGACTCTTCCAAAGTATCTTGATGCACATAGTAATACTTTGTTCATTATCTTAATACTAGATATCTTCATAGCAGTATATACATTAACAACATATTTCACTATACTTCAGCTCCTTCAAGCCAACTGATTATTCCTAAATCCTTCCTAGTAGCAGAGTTCCCTTAGACATTGCCTGCACTTGCAAAGGTATTTGTTATATTATTATGTAGGTATCTTTACTTAGTACCATTATAGAATACTAAGTGTGTAATAAAGATTAAAATGATCTGTGCTTAATGGGACTTTGCATTTACCACTCAGTAATGACCATGGAGAGTTTGATTCTAGTTATACTCTGCATGCACTCATGACCTCAGGTCTACATCTCAAAATAATTAGGTGGATTTAAGGTAAAAAAAAAAATTAAAAAAAAAAATCTTTAAATAAACCCTATTTATTTCCTCCCCATTTTCACATTTATGCAATTTATTTTGCATTTTGGGCTTTCATAGGAAAAAGAAAATTCTTTCCCCTTTAAGTCACAACCCCACTCCCTCCAATTTTTTAAATTTCCAATAACCAGGCTTTTCACATACTGCAAGCACCTTTAGAAGTGAAGGAAAATATACCCAAGAAACCAGCAAACAAAACACCCAACCCAAGGGAATTCGGAAAAAAAAAAAAGTTTTTGTGGGGAAAAGATATCTCAACAGACTTTGACTTTCAATTTACTAACTTGACTGGCAGAGTATTTCCTGTGTCTAATCCTCCCACTCTAATTAGAGTGCAACCACATCTACAGTTCCTGCTCAGCAGCCAGCAAAGCCTGGCTGCTTGTTTGTACCACACAGACAGTAGTACCTCGCGCGTCAAGCTGGAACCGTGGCTATGATGGATACTGACTCCTCTGCTCACGTGGCTCTTCCTTGAGCTGTGGCCAGCATTTTCTCCATGGTGGTGGCTGCTGCTGCTGCTACTGCTGCTGCTGCTGGTGTGGCTCAGCCGACTGCTCTTGCTGCTGCTGCTGCCATTGCTGCTGCTGTTGCGGTGGCTGTTTCCTGACTCAGAGGATGATGACAATGAGCTGCTTGATGTCTTATGATTTGGATGCTACAAAACAGAAGTAGGTTAAAAAGCTATGACATGGTCTCTAGTTTTACAGCATAGATGTCAAAATCAGAGCTATCAGCTTTCCTCTCTAGGACAGGGTTCCTATACAAACAGACTTCGACATAGCTGGAGTGTTAGTTTTACGATCATAGGCAGAAATGGAATATGTTGAGTAAGAATGTACCTTGGATCCACCTGGATCTCTCTACTGACAGAAAGGCTGCCTAGACAGTGATTACAAATGGCAACATCACATTGTTCAGGTCTAATGTTAGGGAAAATAAAACCCAACCTTTAATAAGTGGTCAAATATATCCATATCATTTAGAAACAAAAAAAAATTACAATTTAATTAAAAACACTGTAAATCATCTTCCTCCTTCACAAGCCGGATACATAATAACTTTATATGCAATACCTACAAGAGCCACTACATTATCATCCTTCTAATATATATTTAAAATACCTCTGCGTCATAATGCATGTTAAATGTTGTTTCCGATACAATCCACATACCTGATGATTTTGCCATGATTGCCTAAGAACTGTGGATATAGCTATTTGCAATGGAAGAACCCACTGTTTCATAATTTCTCCTTGGTTTTGGTTAACTTAGCACTGGCTACATTGTACAGCATCCAGCCTAAAGGTGTCCTGACCCGAATTTGAGGATTGCAAGTGCTGCAACAACAGTAGGATGTAGTGTAATGGTATTTTAGTGATCAGTTGTCTTATTTTGGCCATCATCTATGTGGTTATTGGACAATATGGAACGCTCAAGTGAAACAAACCAAATAAAGCCTTTCAGTAACGTGCTTTGATCATATCAACTACAGTCAACATGTGAATGTGCACTTGAATTAGGGACCTACCTGATGGATGTGAGCAGACCTGAAGTGAAGCCGGTATACTTTTGGAAGGTGATATTCCTGCAAAATTCCCAAAGAAGTTATTACCTACAGTTGACTAAGGATCACATTCTAACAGAAGTTAAAGCATTAGAAAATGTTACCCTTTTTGTAGAAATGTCGTAACTACTGTGACTGTTAAATGGGGACTTGACATGTTTCGTCTCAGCTTGTTTGTTGTATTTGCTGTGGTGAGAGGAAGCACCAGTGCTTTCACTGCTGCTGGTGCTTCTGCTGGTGCCACTGCTGGTACTGCTGGTGCTTCTGCTGCTACTGCTGCTACTCTGTGTTTTATGCTTCTGCTCACGGACACTTCCCTCCCCTTCAGCAGCACTGGCACGTGAAAATGATGTGGTCTTGGACTGCTTCTTAACCTTATGCTTAATACCAGATGCTTTGCTAATACTGCTGTTGCTGCCTTTGCTGCTAGTACTTCTGCTGCTGCCCTTGCTGTTGCTGCTACTGCTACTGCTTTTGCTACTGCTATCGTTACTACTACTGCTTTTGCTGCTGCTACTACTGCTTTTGCTGCTGCTACTACTGCTTTTGCTGCTGCTACTACTGCTTTTGCTGCTGCTACTACTGTCACTACCACCTCTGCTTTTGCTGCTGCTGCTACTGCTGCTGCTACCGCTACTGCTGCTGCTACCGCTACTGCTGCTGCTACCGCTACTGCTGCTGCTACCGCTACTGCTGTCCCCAAAGGGATAGAATTTCTTTCCTTTGGCTTTGGGCTGTCTTGTTTTCATATTTATCTGGGTGCCTCCCTGTGATACTCTGTTGTCAGAGTCGCTGCTGGAGGGGCTGCTTGTTGTACTCTCGGCACTTCTGCTGGTGCTGCTCGCACTGGATGATGAGCTGCTGGATTTTCTTGTCACCTAGTCAATGGTACCATTGAAAGAACAAAATTATTTTGCTGTCTTTCTGCATAAGGCTGTAAGTAAAATCAGAGTCAGAGAGCTATGAATCTCTCTGCTGACTTAGAAGTCAAGATGTACACCTGATACAATTCTTGCAATACATCACAATAAAGCAAATTCATAACAATGTGTTCAAGCCACATATAAGTAGAATAACCCACACCCCTTTGTGATAATTAACATGTAGAAATTGTTGATTATTCAATTACGTGTAATTAATGTTGGCAGTGACAGTGCTGTAGCTGTGACTATCTCAGGGCAAATTGTATGGATAGGTATCATGCCTTTTTGCTACAGTTGCAGTAGCTGGAAAGGACAGCTTGCCCTTTGAGCACACACAGCTATTTTGTCTCTTACAAGAGGTTTTCAGAAAAACCTACAAAACCAACTTGCTCTTTCTAATGCCTTTCACCTGCAGAACAGATGATTGCAAACAAAAGACCTACAGAAAAACTTGTGTACTCAAAAGCCTGTCTTTATTTTCCAAGTTTTGTATCCTATCTAAACAAAGGAAGATACTTAGTAATAAAAATGCAAATAACTAGGCTTTGTGTAGTATCTCCCACAAATCTAGATGTGGATTTTTACACCAGTACCTGGTCATCAGTATCATGAAGGATCTTCTTCACTCTTCTGATTGCTTCTTTGCTAGAAGTTACTTGTGCCTCTGGATCTCCAAATGTTACTAAACGTACCATTTTTGTAGGAGCTTGGTCTCCTGCTTGAATTGTGACTTGTATTTTTTCAATAGGTGCCTCTGTGTAAACTGAAATTGCACAACAATTAGTATTACTGTTAGTATTAGCAACTGAATAATAGGCTAAGCTGTTTTTTTGCTATAATTTATTTAGTCATTCTTCCCAAATGAAAATATAAATGCTTATGGATTATTTTTGGTATTGAGCAACTTAGTAAAAAGAACAGCTAAAGCACATAATGGCAATAACAAAATTAAAAAATATATTAGCATGATACCATACTCAATCTTCAAGTCAATAAACAGAGGGATCAGTAGATTTCAGTAAAGTGAATTGGATTGCTTCAACAGGTGACACTATGGGATAGTGAATTAGGCATCAGAGAGGAATTGAAGCTCCAGTCTTGAATTGTAAAGAACAGCCCAATGGTTAGGCCATTAGCTTAATACTTACGAGACCTAGATTCAGTGGCCTGCTGTGCTTTTACTTCTTATGATCATGGATTAAGACATTAAGGACTAGATCCTGGTGAGGTTAATCCGTAATTCCCTTTAAGAGTGTGGGCTTTTAGAGCGCAGCTACAGAACACTGCATCAGATCTGTTGCCCATGTCCAATTGCTCTGTGCTTGCATTCCAAATCCAATGATTCAGGATGCATCAGACACACTCTGCAGGCACAGATCAGCTCTGCTTGACGCTTGCCGTTCTGAGTGGCATTGCTGGGAGAGCTGGGAAACCGCTTCTCAGATGTGTGGGGGAGAAATGGATTCCCGCTCCACGCATAGTCTGGTGTCAACACTGCCAGGGCTGGTAGACTAGTGATACTTTCAGCAGTACTTAGGATACAAAAGATACATATGTACATATGCAAGTATTTATATGTGGATATATATATACACCTCTACCCACACACCCATTACTTACTTTTTTTTTTTTTTTGTGCACAGTCATATTTACCTGGCTTGAAGCTTATTCTAAGGGTGTGCTCTCCAACAAGGTAATAAAGAGGTACATTTTTGATAAATGCTGCATGTACACTTTTCCTCTCAATGCACAACTGAACCCCAAATGTACTTGCATTTGAGCACTTGGACTCAACAAATGGCTCTTTTGGGGAAGAATAATGTCCAAAGGAAAAGGAGTTTCCTGATGAAACATCTTCTGCAGACTGTCTGTCCTGTTAGATAATATACATCAAGTTAAACTGAACAGTAAGGAATACTTGCAAGATATGAGTGCTGTTTTGATAATAGTTACATTTATTCTGCAGGAGGAATTAACCAGTTTATTTGAGAGGGCAAGGCTGTGACATAGGACAATGTGGTTTCAATTGGACAAAATTATAAAATGAATGGCTTGATTAGACTGTCTAGTGTAAAAAGAGATTCAGGCTATAAAAATAGAAAATTATATCACAAATTAATTCTAAACATTTATTTTTTATTTTCCTGGAATATTAAACAGTGTTAACAGGTTCTTGATAAATCTGATTGTGCTATAGACTAACTGGAGTTCTTTCCTTTGAGTTTTGATTGGGGCAAACAACAGAACCTTCCCGTTATTTTTTAACTCAGTTTATCATGTCTTGCAAGATTCCAAATTTGTATGAACCCCACTGAAAACTGGAATTTTAATGATTATTTTTCTTCTTTTTTTTTTTCCCCCCAAAGGAAATTCTGATACTAGGAAATGCTCTAGTTAGTGCCACTATGCAGTCACTGAGTTTCCAGGAAGGGCAACACATAGGCACAAAGCAGAGGAACTTTGCTTTTCCCAGGAAGTTGGAAACTGCTCTCAATAACAATACATTTGCCTATTGACTTCTCCATGGGAAAGTGCTCTACTCATCCCCTGCTTGTCTCTTTTTTTTTTTTTTTTTTTATCTGAAAATCCTTCAGAGTTGCAGGATGACAATGAAGCCAGAACAGGACAGTGTATTCCTCATCTCTGTTAGCCTTTCACTGAATGAATCGTCACAATGATGTCTTCACAAAACTGCCCGTCATAGAAAGCCTGTATTGGCTTTTACGGAAAACTGTAGCTCAGGAGGTCGCTTGAATTGACACACAAACTGCCATCCATCCTTGAATCAGGATGCTTGTAAGCATTAAATTAGGTTCTAGAAATCAAGCAAGGGAGTATCTAGTGGAACATTTGTGTGTGCCCCAGGAATATGATGCTTACATAATGGTCGCAAAATACTTTAATACTTGTGGGCCTATCCTGTAGATGGCAGTGTAAAATTAATTACCAAAGAAAGTGCTTTTGCTTATGAAAAAGTGTTGCAAGTCTGATATATTACACTCCAGGTTTTAAAAGAACGTTACTATAGGGCTTTTTTTTTTGTTATTAGATTGAACTTGACTTATTTTGAGCGAAGCAGCATTGGTCAGAGATTAATTATACATTTTCCTATCAAGAAAAGAAATTGTCTCTCCGTGATTAAAAGCCCCCAAAAGAATAGTCAGACACTACATCATTTACCCTGATGTTATCAGTCTCGCCTGATGCAGCATCTGAATCAAAAGACATCTTCATTATGTCAGGCACTGCTTCAGGTAGAAGAACTGGAGTCATCTTACTAGCAGACAAATCCCCAATATTTCGTGTAACAGCAAATGTTTTAGACCTGCAGAATAAATATCAGAAAAAGTCTATGTCTATAAAGCACTGCTGAGGAAAAGACCTTGTAGCATGTACTCAGCAACAAATATCATACCTTGCAAATTACTGTTACAGATACAACATCTTGTCTCTTATCTGTATTTTCAAGGACTGCTAAGAATGACTAAAGACATAGACTTATCCTGGGGGCAAGTACCTCATTTAGGCTTTTAGAATCAAGTGTACAGGTCAAAAGCATGGGATTTCTGTATGCCTAACGCCTTGAAGGACAGCCCACTTTCTTAGAAGCCTGGCTGTGGATTACATTATTAAATTCTTTAGTCTCCTTTTTTTGATTCTGGACTTCTAAATTTTTTTAACCCATCTTCTGTATGTTCACTGCTAAACTTAGTCATCATTTCCTTTGACATTATATTTGGGAAAATAGTGCCATAATTTCAAAAAACAATTTATTAACTGCTGGCTACTGAATGTTGTTTCCTGTGCAACTTTTGTTAAAGCAGAATTAAAGGAGCCTGAAATCATCAAAGTAAGTGTCTCCAGCTTGTTCTAAATTCACTAGTACTCATAGCTTGGCAAAACATTACAGAGAGATGTGTAGGAAGGTTAAGAGCCTATTTATACAAATAATGTCAGTACATTGGTTTCAATGTTGTGGACTCTTAAGAGTATTATTTAGGATCCAGGAGGAGTGATATAAGGTGCAACATGAGACTGACACTCTCATGGCTAAACATCCTGACCCCATGGCTTCATATCCCACATTATTCATGGAAGTTACAGTGCTGTAATAACTATAAGCTTTGTTTTAGGTCAGAGAAACATCTTGAATGCTGAACACTTTTGAGAGATGATAATATCATTTCTGTCAGCTATTAATATTGTGCTAGCTCTACCTTATTAGCCATTTATCAGTGCTAACATCCAACTCAAAATTCCCTGCATGCTGTTTCTCAAGTATGAAGTTGATCTGCTTGCCCTGGAGCTTTTGTGGTCTTAGAATGGAAGTAGTCTTTGTGAAAGTGAATGGAAAGATGGTCTGCAAAATGGTCTCTATTTTAATATGGTCCACACTGTACTAGCCTGAGCAATTCCAATGTAATCTATTTGAAAGATGAATTTGTATTCATTTGATAGCCCTCTCTTCCTCTTGAAGGCTCCTACCGTGCTGTGTGCACTGTAAAGCACACAATTGCTCTTCATGTGGAACACCTCAATAAAACATGTGTCACCTGTGGGCTTTGTTTTTCTTTTCCATATCTCTCTCTTTTTTTGAGATAAGGACATGACAGCAACACCCCACACTGGGTGATCGGAGAACCTTGAAGAATGGAATCTGAAATAAAATATTCTCCCTAACAAGCTGAGGGGATAAAAGAAAATACAAATCAACTTGCATTTCAGATGGCTCATCTGGGTAAAGGGACAAAAAGGGAAATGGCTTTTATATTAATCCCATTCAATAATTCAAATGACCACTGAACTGCGGGCTGGGTCTCCAAGCAGAAAGCCCTGGGGTTTCTTTTCCAATTTTTTTTTTTCAGTATTTTTTATGCCAATAGTCTACTCCTGCCACCTAATGAAAGTGGAGGATCGATTCCTCCCTGTTGAGCACAGAGAGCTGACAAATGTAGCTGCATCACAGGTGACACATGTCAATGTCTGCAGAATCACACAGCACAGTAAAAATAGGCTGCAAGAGCCAGCTCTGGTGCTTTAACAAGAAAAACAGTCACAAAGAAGGCCTAAAGCTATGGTATGAAAGAATCTGTTCTCTCTGATCCCACATAAGGGAGAAAAAATAAAAAGGAGATTTTCCAATATGTATTAGTGTATTTTTTGGATGAGAGAAGAAGCTGTGCTATAGTATAAGCCAAATTCACTGCAGGGGTAAGGGACAAGCAATTCAGCTGTGTTGGACTGATATTTTAGTGACTGTGGCCTTACATACATCCCTAACATGGGGACAGAAGAGCTCAATGTCTGTCTAAAACAAACAAACAAACAAACAAAAATCAACAAAAAGCTATTTTCCCAGGTTTAAAAGCACAACAGGACATCGTATCTAAATAAATGAGAAGCAAACAACAATCCTCCAACCATATCTTTAGGTCTCTTTCTGCTGTGGTAAAATGAAAACTTGTGCCTTTCCTATGCATCACCCTTCTGACCTTGGTGCAGTGGTGTTATAAAACCAAAGTGTCAGTCATTTCCTTCCTCTGTTTCCGAACACACCACACTGCCGTGTGAGCTCACAGTATAAACCAGCTCTTCTGCATATTCTGCTACACGTGCTGTATACACATGTGCTATACATGTCGTACACAGTGTTGTAATTTTGTAATCCCTCTTATTTATAAGATGTCCATGTGAAGCAATTTCTGCTTATCCTACAGTTAAAACAAGCAGAAAAGCCCTATGACACAAGCTCCATTCAAGATTATGTATATACTTAAGTAGCCTATCATTATGTATATGTGAAGTATTTGCAAAGTGCATTCTCTGGCAGCTCTCCATATACTTTAATTACAGGGCTCTAATTTTCCCTGAAATTTATTTGATTTTTAATTCTTCCTGTAAAGTTTGCTTAAAAGTATGTTTAAATAGCCATCTGTAGTATACTAAATAATTATGTTAAAAGAGTCTTAAAAATAACTATTATTTTTAATTAAATTTAACTTTGATAGGATTGAATTGAAACACATGCTATATATTCTCTCCATGGTATCATTAATTATTTTCCTCTGATTTTTACTATAAAGTGAAGTCTGTAATGTGCTGATTTGTCTTGGGAATGCTATTTTTCTATCACCAAAGTTTTCATTATTTTTTTTTTTTCTTTAGAGCCCGCGATTGCTCACCTGAGCTTTTCTTCCATTCCTGAAAATTTATATAAATCCCACAACTGTGACAGGTTATAACCTGTACATTGTATACAATATAACTGAATTTAATGCTATTGAAGGCTGTTTGCTTCCTGTATCTGGATGTGAGAGATGAAGGAGAAAATAATACCACATCCTGACTAGTTTTAATGACATGATACTATGTAAGGTAACCGACTGACCATCAAGACAAAGTGCTCGATGCTAAAATGTTTTGAACACACCTCACAAACAAATGAAATAGCAATAGCTTTCTAGAGCCATTTCTATAAATGAGGAAATTAAATCTAACAAAGGAAGGTGTCAGAGTATCTCTGAAATATTGAATTCTATAGGTTCTTTATTCTTTGGTATATCTGTGCAAAAGGATTAGAAAGCCTATGCTAAAGTAAAATTTTTGACTTTTTCTATATAGAATACATACATATATATATATCTCTATCTACTTTCTCTCTCTCTATCATGCCTGCTTGTTTCTCTTCATACCTTTAGGATTTTACTTTGTTTGGTCTTTGACCTCCTCAGTAATATGGTTCAATGTTACATTCTCTAGTTATTGCTTTGCCTTCACTTGTTCTCATTGCTGTTTCATTGCTCTATGTGGTTTCTACTGACCATTTGTTTTGTAACAGTGAACAGAAATGCTTTTTGGAGAAAAATTGATGGTGCTAAAAGTTGGCTACTGAGTATTAGCTTTCTCATATACTTGACATTATAGAGCTATTTCCAAGTGACTACTTCACTTTATAAATGGTAATGCTGCAGGGTCTAGAGTTAGGCGTGGGCTGGAACTCATGGACTCCTCTGCTGTAGTCCCTTGAGTCTGATATTGACTTGCTTTATGTTTCTGGCAATACGTTTAACCCTTTTTGTGTCTGATTTGTTTTCCCCGTAAGTCAAAGGAGGAAAATATTTTTTATTTTGCAGGTACGATCCTCCTTCTTCTAGCATTTGTAGCTCTGCTTAAGGTTCTAAACTCTGTATTAGTGTCCAATATTCTTGTTTCTGTTCGGCATCCTTCTCAGTTCATTAATATCTGCCTCACTCTCTCCAACAATAAGAGCTAGTGAGAGCAGGTGCCTGCAGTCCCTGATGACCTTGGGAACAGACTGTCCTGGTCTTCACAAGAAACTGAACAAAACTTTTGGGCTGTGGAGTGCCAGCAGCTTACATGAAGCTAGGTTTTGCACTACAAGCTACCAAAATCCTCCCTCCTCTGCACAGACAATCTGATTGCAATCACATTGGATGGAGTGGAGGATTTGTCTTAGGGAAGAGGATGTGATGTCAAATGCCTACTAAGATGGTCTATTACCATTGAAGGGCAAGGGAGAATAATGAATAGCCTAACTGGTGGCTAAACTGAGACCTGCAGAGATTCTTTTGGCCAGCAGCCGTGAGTGCTAATTGCAGCTGGATCAAGCAGCTGAGCATTTTTGTTATGGCTGTATTCCTAGAGCATAAACTTGTTAACATTTCTGCGGATTGTATAACAGCTGATTTCTGTTGTCAGTGATGCTTTTTCCTTTGTGATGAATATTCGGCTTGTCTGTCTCAGTATTTTTTCATGTGTGTGTGAAGGCTTTCTAAGCTTTTCTCTACTGCTTTGATTCCTTGGACATACTCTTTCTGTTTCTTCCTTTGTGCTTGTATTTCCATCTGTTTTCATTTGTTTGACATCCGGCTACAACAGTTTTCCAGAGTGTATTGTAATTGCATGCACTGCGTAAAAACATGAGAAACACCAAATCCTCTACACTCTCAAGGTGTCAAATACAATTATATATAGGTTATTTGTTATAACTGATGGTATTCAGCTGGCTTATATCTTACCTAGTGTCTCCAGTTCAAATATATGTATTGGGATAGATATTTTATGTCATTTACATTTCAAATAGCTTACAGGTCTCGATAACTGATAAATGGTCCTAAAGAGGATTTTCAGGTGAAGACCATAGTAAGTAATGCATATTTTCAAGCAAAGCTTTGGTACATGTCGCTTCATTTAAAATAAATAAACCATAACAATCATTGCGAGTTACCCAAGCTGTCAGTCAAATACAAGATCTCTAAGTAAATGTTCTGCTTTATTTGCAAAGACTCTGTATTACTACATAGAAAGATAATAAGTGCTATGTCTTACCTTACAGTAATTACGTTAGTCTCATCTTTACATGGTGGAATTTCAATTTTGATATTTTTTTCCTTCATATGGACAGTGGCAACAACATTCACAGGTACATGAGCATTCAATTTGGTGTGTGCTTCCAGCCCTGCCTGGACCAGATGCGTGTTGATACCCGTTACAAAGATCATCTCTTTAGCCGTGCTGAAAAGGTAGAATGAGGGGAAAATTATGTTCAGAGAGCAAACAGTTGTTGAATATTCATGGCCTTTGTCACTTGGAAATATTAGTCTTTTATTTTATACTAAATATTTACCTCAGACTCACTTTGGATCGCAGCCTAATATTGGCATTTAGTAACTCAGTCAATCTGAAATCAGACTTTGGAGAAGGTGTAATCTGTGCTTGAACTATTACGAAGAAAGCAAAAAAAGTATTAAAAATCCCACTCCCCCACTCTGAACAAATGTGTTTGCATTGTTCAAATCTTGAACTACGTTACCATTTCCTGCCACTTTTGTGATAGAATAGTAATAGAAGCTGGTCTCCGTTGGGAACCCAGTGCAGGTAGGCACGATACGACGGATCTCAGAGGACAGTAAAGCCTTGGTCCACTGCCTCCCTACACCACTTTGAAGGCTACTGATTATTCTCCTTATTGAAGGGATTTTTTCGTCAGGTCCATACCATGCCTGCAATTACAGAGTTCAAGTTGTCGAAATAAGCAGAACTTGAATATCATGATCCACGTCATTAACTATGCCTCAGGGGAAAGTCTGCCAGTAATGATTATAGCTAATCCTGATCAAAGCTTGACCTCATTCGCCTTGATTAATACTAAACACAAAAACTCCTCTTGAATGAAAAAGTATGGGGAAAAAAAAAGGAGAGAATGCATGAAAGAAACAGTATTCTAAAGCTTTTGATATTTGGGTGGTGATGTATTTGAAATGATACCTGCAATGCATTTGGGATGGCATTTTTATCAAGTTCACCAAAGAACACTTCTTGGCCAAATATCTTAAAGTAGCCCGATGCAAAAGGTTTGTCACTGGAGAATGCCTTCCAGTCAGAGAGCTGCATGAGAAGAGAAAGAAAGTCTGATTCTTCATAACATTTGGGGAAGCAATACCTTAGAGATTTTATTTTCCCTAAGAATTTACCTTTTTCAGGATTTCCTTGAAGTTATAGTCAGTCTCCCAGTCCCTGTCAGGAGAATAACCTTTAGCAAACATCTCCTGCAGTCCTTCAACTGTTACTCCCACCTGTGGGAAGAAGTAAAGTGTAAATGTCAATTGCATGATGGTTGTAAAATGGTTGTAAGAAGGGATGAGAGGGCAAACTATGGGTAGATCCAATTACCTCCCAGAGATCAGCTACTCTTCCAAGGAAATGTGTCCGTAGCTGGGACATTGCTGTCGTTGGAATTAAGCTACCTGCATTATTCAGTACCAAATATTTAGCTGCCAGTCCACTCATAAGGAACTCTGAAGAGAAACAGGCAGTAAAACACAGCAGTTAGCTTTGAAAGACACAGTGTGCACATTGTATCAATTTACTAATTGCATAATTCAACTGATACAGCATGATATGGGAAAGGCCGGAAAGCCCAGTTATAAAACTGATGCTATAAAACAGTCATATACAGAATATTCTGCATTTTTGAACTATTAATGGGCAAAATTACAAGCCCCTTGTTTGTTGTATGGTGGTTATGCTATTTTTCCAATTACTTCTGCTAAACTATTTACATCCAGATTCTGTAACGTCAGCTTATGAAATACTTTTATGAGACATCATTTAGGGCAACTTGACAAAGAGGATCAGAAATGAAAACAGGTTTGCCATCCTTTGCTAATAGTTTTTGGAAAGTGATATAGATATCCTATAAGCACAGATGGTGAGGTGTAGATATGTCTCTCAAATTACTCAGAGGCAATTTAATACATTTAGTTCCAAATGTTGTAATTCCTTACATGAAATGAACTAGTTGTTAAGTAATTGTTAACTTTTTGAATGAACTTTGAACAAACAATTGTGTCTATTTATTTTCTGTACTTCAGATTTACCATCTGTAATGTTCTTAGATACATGACTGTGCTCTGTATTCTTCCTGATCTTGGCACAGGTCTATACAGTCCAACTTCCTGAGTTAAAGTAATCCTAAGGCTTTTCTAAGTTTCCTTAGGTTTCAAGAACAACAAAGCTGCCATGATATTTAGGCATCCCTAAATATCCTTTCTTCCAGCTCTTCTCTCCCTTCTCTTGTGGCGCTACTTGGAGGACAGGGAAGGATTAGGCACCATATACTAATAAAATCCCAGCATAACCAGAAATCAACTTTGGAAATATAGTACAGACAGGATAACTGCAGAACCCTGGAAGATCCAGCCAATAATTTCAGGTACTTACAGAATTTAATCGATTAATTGTAGGAAATACATTTTCAAACATCATGAGAGGGAGTCTTTGATCTCTTTCTGTAAAATAAGTGTCTACATTCTCATAAAATATTTAGCCGAAAGTTAAATAGAGTATTATTACTTGGTTCACAAATGTGGGGATTTATGAATACTCATTCCCATATTACTTCTCCAGTTATCTGAAACAGAGGGTGGCACATCTCACTTGTCAGTCAACACTTTCCCATTCTCTTCTGAATCTGTGCAGGCAGACATGGATCTTGATCATCCTTTCCCCTCATTAATTCCTCATGGTAAGCTGTTTCATATCTGATTGTTGAGACTAGTTTTGATTTCTAATTTCTCAGGACAGATTCCAACTTTTCTTGTATTTGAGAAATAGTGTGTTGGAAAAGCAATCCACTTAGTCTACTAGATCTGTATGAACTGCAATTTCACTACATTAAACTTCACTGTTTTGCTGAACAAAGCTCTTGCCTACCAAGAGTGCTAGGCACTGTGTACCTACAATATATGTGGCTCAGTAACAGCTCCTGCAGTAAAAATATAGATATTTATGCCACCACATCAATGGCAGAGGAATCAGTGGAGAACCTTCAACAGATAGCAAGGAGAGATGATAAAAGTTCACATTTTAATGCTGATCCTCTAGAAAAGAAAAAGCAAAGTGATGCCACACTGCAACACGAGTAATAAGATGACTTGAGGCTTGGAAATGTGAAAGCTAGTTTTTCTCTGAAAGTGTTTAGCCAGAATAGTCCCATGTGTTATGTGGACTTTACATGAGAATGGAGCACGGTACTTTTAGTTAATTTGTTAAGGCTTTTTTTTTGTGTGTATGTTTTCTAACCCATGAAAACTGTTAGTTAAAAAGCCCCATGGTACTTGCTGTTACTTAATAAGAAGTGTTGCTCATAAATGAATAAATGATTACACAGAATTCATTGACTTGAAGAGAACAGAGATATTGTCCATACCTTAGACATCACATAGTGCTAATGCTCTATGAAAATATTTACCAATGGAAAATTCTACTGACACAGTCAGATGCACTGCAGCCACTTCACTGTGAGTGTGATGGCACCTGCATATGTCTGACTAAATATCTTGCCCCAAGGAAGAAGGAAGGTCAAATTGGTGATCAAAGAAAGCAGTCTTTGGTACCTAGGAACACCAGTGCACACTTTTAATTACATGAATCTGTGCATATTGAGAGTCAGATTCTGTCAGTCCTCACACCGAGCAAAACCTGGTTTATCCCTTTGATTTCAATACCAGTGTGTAGAGCATCAAGCACTATTTGTGGTGGTTATGTGTGACAGATTCCAGGTTAGAGACAGAGTCATAGCTGACATTATTGCCTGTCATTAAAAATTCAGCATCTAGCACCAGAAAGATCTGTGATGCTGAAGGCACATATTTGGTTTTAGTAAAGAAATAGGTATGGCATTACAGCTGTCACTATGGTAACTCCTCCAGAATGGACTCACTGAAACATTTCACCTGTGGCTAGTGATGGCAAATCAAATCAGAAATCTGGAGGATGGATCTTCCTCCCACACCAGTGTAATAGAGGATTGACTTAATTTATCTTGAGTTATCCAAGTCTGAGATTAGCACGTGTAAGAAAAGGATCTTGTTTCTTATTCTTCAGGATGTAAGGTTTAAATACTACCTATGCATGGTAACCAAATTTCAGGCATTGGTCTTCACCAAGAGGTAAAGTAATTCACTGATGTCTTGAATTTCCAGGCTACAGCCAGAACAAAGTGATTCATTTCACATAGCCCTCTGCCAGCTACCCTCACGTGTATTGCACCCTTCTGTCTAACCCTGTGAAAATTCGGATAGCTTCATTTTAAAAACAAAAAATAAGAGAAGAAAAGGAATACCTAAAACTAGAAACATGTATCTACTTATTACCAGAAAATGTATCTCTCCCTGAATGCATTTTAAATCGTACAAAAGTTCACACAGTGCATAATAGCAGTGACTGTATTTCTTTGAGCACTCTCCACCTCCATCTCCGAGGCAGCAAACATGCGTATCATATGTGGTTGTCGTGGTATGTGCTGTATTTATTTTTATTACAGAGCAGATTAAATGGTCCTGTAAAACCCATGAAACAGGGGCAGGGTAACAATAAGATCTACAAAAGTCTTTCAAACCACTCCTCCCCTCCAAGAAGGCGGCAAAAGTACTTGTACACTTAGCACTGTGGATTTCAAGGTGTTTCAGAGTATCTTTTTCTGTTTATTACTTTGAAAAGAATCTTTACATACACCAGTGAATAAGAAAAGTGCTAAAAACATCCAAATTCTCCTAGATAAACAGCATGTGCAAAGGGACTGTAGACATAAACTCCCTAATCTGCCAGATACGTATATCAAATCACTGAGGCTGTCACGGTCATTTACATAGGGGAGTTGCTTAAAATATTTGTACTGAGAAAAATAATATACAGGGAAAACAGAAATCGCTACAGTTTGGCCCAGTAAGAGCTATCCACTAATTTGTTCCTCTCCTCTCTGGTTACATTTTTATGTGTGACTCCCATTGATTTAACTGGTCAGCCTCTAGATCCCACACACGGTTTGCACATTCCAGTAAACAATCCTGGTAAGAAGGTGCAAGAAAAACCTGTGGATGATAAGCCTGAGTTAGCTGCTCAGGATTGCAATGAATTGTCATGTGTGAGTGTATTCAGTTTGCTGTTTCACTGGGCACTACTGTTGGGGTGAAGAGTATTTAGCATCACATTTGAATTCAGCAAGAGTTGTAGGTGTTCGGCACTGTTAGAAATTAATCCACTTTGGCAGTAATTTAGGGCCCTTCTGTTTGTTTGGTGCTGAACAACGGTATGAAATTGTTAAGCACCATTGAGACTATGGCATCTGATACAGGAGTGTGTGCCTCACCAGCTAATGAAAATGAAGGGTTGGAGGCCCACAAGCCCTTTGGTAATTTAATGCTAGCAGTATACAATGCACAATAGACAGGGACCTAAACACTCTCCAAAAGCAGAGCCTAAGATTTTTTTATGTTTGTTTTTTTTTCCACTGAATATAGGACAATATGGAGGAACAAAATACAGCTAACCAGTAGGCTAGAAGAATTGGGTTCTCATACTGTATGACTATCTTTTTTCTACCCATTGACCTGTATATATTTCTCCACAAAATGTACTGAATCTTACCTTTAAACACACTGAAGCGGAAAACCTTGCTGAACTGATATCCAGATCTGTCGAATTTGGGACTTAGTACTCTGACAGCCATTCTGCAGGCAGAAGCCCTGAAAAAAATTTGGAAAGTACATTAACATCTCAATTAGCTTGCAACAAGTTTTTCATCTAGGGAAGGGATCCAGATTTTCCTTACATCACTTGAAGATCTGGAGCTGTGCTTCTACCCATGGCCCTCAGCTGAGAGTAGATGAAACTTGCCACTTGCATGCTAGGT
This sequence comes from Baryphthengus martii, assembly GCA_013396935.1. Taxonomy (NCBI): domain Eukaryota; kingdom Metazoa; phylum Chordata; class Aves; order Coraciiformes; family Momotidae; genus Baryphthengus; species Baryphthengus martii. Next base: position 74,569 of record VWZK01021421.1, read on the forward strand.
TCCTTCAGCACAGCATCAGCTAATGTCATCAGTATTGGAAGACCTGGTTTGGTTTCAAACAAAACCTCTGCAGCTAACATTCGGACCCGAGGATGAATTTTGTGATTCAGGAAAATCTCAAGAGTAATAGCCTGGATCTGAAAATAAGAGATGTAAAAAAATTAGAGTATGTTTTAACATTTTTCTAACAACTGTTCATCATTGGTGAATGATCTCTTCATCACTAGTACAGTAAAATATGTATTATTTAATTATTATGACAACAGTGTTCCTGGTTCCATAGTCTGAGGGCCAGAAGAGGCATTATGGTAATGTAGTCTGACTTCCTACATAATAAAGCCAAGAAACCTCACTGGATAACTTCTACATCTAGTCTATTATCTCTTTTTGAGATATAGCAAAATATATTTGTAGAATAACCACTCTAGGTAAAAGATTTCATGGATCCATTACACGCCTGAGAAGTGCTTTTAGAGATCATTTATCCCTACTCATAAAGGTACACCTTATTTCTAATCATTTGGTCTCCTTGGGCCCTTTCTGTTAAATAATATAACAAAAATGAAATTAATAAACCCCTGTCTACTACCAGAAATTTCTATGTCATGTAGGCAGCTTAAACCTGAAAGTTTATGCAACAAATATTATTTCCACAGTACTTACATGTGACCAGTGTGTTTGATCTCAGCAATATTTAGTATCAACACTAATTTTGTACTGGGACCTTTGCAGTTTCCATGAGCTGCACTGATCCTTTGAGATCCTTTGATGTCAACTTCAAAACGGATGTGGATAGTGTAACATCATTCCAGCAGCCCCTCTGCATGGTCCTGTCTTGCTGGGAACAGTGTATATCCACACACTCTAACGAAAAGTCCGATCCAGAAAACTTCAACAGACTTTGGAATCATCCCGGATCGGTTTTATTACATTATTAAATATCAAGGTAGAAGTGGTGGCAAGGATGCAGTAGTCTCTTTCTAAATGTAATTACCTTCTCAAATTAAACAATAAAAAAGACAGACCATGTATTAAGTCTGTTTAATATAAATATGGTAGTGTGGCTAGCAGCAAACCAGGCATTAAACTGGTTTTTTAACAATGAAAAATCCAGTCACAGTCATTGCTTCAGATCAATTTTCTCTAAAGAAAATTCATAGAAAATGGAATTAAACAGTGGTCTGGGTCACATGTGGAAATCCAGGCCAAAGGGCAATCAGAGACACAGCATTGTTTTCAAATACCAAATTGGCTTTTTTTTGTTACCCAGCAAAAATCCTAATCCCTACCTTTGTTATTCTCTTCTCCTCCTCCTCCCGGTTTCCCCATCTAGCTCCTGTACTCCAGTAAATTGTTTCTCTATCCTTTTGCTTAAAAGCATACTCTGACACACTATTGTCTGTGGATCAGTATGTGCACTCAAACTAGGAATCATATGCAAAACAAAATGAGTATAATGGAAAAAATTATACAGATTAGTAGGAGAATCGTTAATGAAAGCTTTTATCTTACTCTTTATATTAAGAATAGACATATAAAAAAAAAATCAATATCAGGGAAAATAAATCTTGAAAATGCAAGGTTTCCTTTTAGAAGCAGATTGCTTTAAGGGTGAAAATGATTGTAAAGTGATGTTTGTGGTAGATGAGTGTATGCCTGTGTAACCAGTGCATGTGATATCTCATCATTACTTTGTTCAGGGACAAAAGTCACATTTAGTAAATGTTCTGTTTATGACTTAAACCCACACAATGTCTGTAAATTTGTAATTAGGATGCAAACCTCTAGTATCTATTTACAATAAGATCTGGTCTTGAATTACGATTAGATGTGACACTCAGTATTAAATGTCAATTCTCTGAAAACCTTGCTTTCTGGTTCTCTCACATACCAAAGTTGAAGTAGCACTAAACACATTTTGGTCATTAATTTAGCTTTCTTTCTAATGTCCTTGGGAAAAAAAAAATGTTTGCCATGGAAATACTGATTTGTCTTCAACAGCAGAGTAATGAATGCATCCTTCTAATGCAATTTTTGTTGCAGTCTGAAATACTAGAGGTTAATGTCAAAAGGAATAAGACATGCCAACTAAGGAATGCTTAAGTATTAAAAAAAACCCCAAATGTATTACAGCTCTATTTGAAAAAAGGTCTGCCTTCCCCTTATCACCCAGCATCGATTAGCGGCTTTGTGTTAATGTTATCATAAACGCAAAGGAAGCAGCTTTGTTTCTTTACCGTTTTGGGGTCTTTCACGCCTATGTTTTTCAGGGCCATCACAGCAGTCACATGGACTTCGAGTGGCAAATCTGAGGCACCAGTTGCATATCCTTGTAAAAATTTCTTGATGAGCTTGATGCTGGCTGGATGTCCTACATTTCCAAGGGCTTTCAAGGCCAGGGACATTTCTTCTGTGTTAGACTTGCTCAATGCCTCTCCTGCAAAGCCATGAAGTAGCTGAAAAAAAAGAAAACAAATCTTCTCTTGACTTCAATTCCAACTCTAATCTATATCCCACCCCCCAGCCTATTCTGAGGTTTGACTTTTATAGTTTCAGTTTGTTCAATTCACTTATTTTAAATACTTCCAATTTTTTTTTTTTGTTCTCATGAATAGGACTTTTTATTCATAGAACAAGTATAGCCACAAAAGCTGCACTGAACAGCTCCTTCATCACTATGCCTTAAAGTTATCAAGTAAGATTCTCAAAGAAAAAAATAATAGCTGAGTTAGTTCCCACTGCCTTTCAAAGTGAGTTGGGAACCCTGCAATAATGCTGTTTGAATATCTCTGTCTCATGGTTGAAGATAGGTGCAAAAATACAGACATAGTTAAATTTATCATACCCTTAAATAAGATTCCTGAAGATATGTCTGGTGGTGATGCCCTTAACTTCAGCTATGACAATCACTATTTAGTGTGAATTAATAGCTGTCAGTGAGATTATCTGGTCATTTTAGAACCTTCATCATAAGAAGTTAGATCCCATACATACATTCATGTGGCAAGATTAGAAGTAGTGGTCTGAAGGATGAGCATGAGAAAAGAGCTAAATCCTAACAGATACCTATTTTCAATGCTAACAAATAAGGTATTATAAAATGTTAACAAATTGAGATGTTATAAAAGAATTTCAATACCATTCCTGTGCTTTAAAATATTGTATTTGAGATCCATTGATGGTGTAGAAACAGTCCATTTGATATTACTAATCAAATGAACAGATATTTGAAAAGCATTGAATAAGCCTATACAATCATGAGCTTTGGGAAAGAATTTCTATTCCTTGGCATTAGGCTTCTCAAATTTAACTAGCTCAAGAGCATTGGTGGCAATCATAACACAGGAGATGCATGTAGGAATGTTGGCCATGCCTGTGTACTACAGGAAAAAAATTCATCTTAGGCACACACTGTATTGGGAACACACTGCTCTTAGTGAAGATGGTGGAATAGTCAGCGTCAAAGACAGAAAACTCTTGTTTCTCTTTCCCTTTCTATCACTGGCTGAGTTTCTGACCTCTGTAAACCACGACATGCATCTCTAGAACTAGGAAATGCTATTTATTGCCTATTTAAATTGTTTTCGGGACTACCGATTAAAAGCAGTGTAGAATAGGGAGGGTATTACTATTATCACAAGTTTTAGTCTATGTGGATGACTAGGCTCTGCTTCTGGCTGAGAAATAGCTGGGCTACATGACTTTGGACAAAAATCAGGGCTTTTTGTCACTTAGTTTATTTATTTAGACGTACCTATATTTAACATATTTCAGAGCACTATCATGGGACTTCATGAATAATTGGCAATACAGCAGAGATACTCAGACAGAAAGTGCTATGAACTATATGTTGCTTCCTCTCACTTTCTTTTGTTTGTTAATCTAAAGATAAAAATGCTGTGTTTAACCAGCTGGGGTTCCTTTCCCCAAAGGAAACGCTATAGTGAAGAGAAATACAGGTTTCTGAATAATGAAGAAAGAACTCAAGGCTTAATTTTTCTTTTAAGTGACAAATAACAACGTGACTACCTGGAGACATTCCGAGCAGGAGTCTGACGAAGAGCACTGTTTGTGGCACAGTGACGCGTAGCTGAGATAGCAAACCTTTCCAAGTACAGTACTCGAGCGTGGGCAATGTTTTTTCACAATGAGCTGGGGAGAAAGGAGTTGTTCGTTACCACCATTAATGAAGAGCAACAACATAAAAAACCCCCATGTTCCTACCAAATTCAAGGCAAAAATCAGGCTTTTGGTATTTTTGTACTGATAGATTTATATTTAATCAGTGGATATAACTGTATTTGACAATGCACTTGTAAAGTAATTCCAAGTAACATTTGGAAGGCAAATCTGTTGCTTTTAGTGTTTCAGATTTAAATTTGGCATAAGCTATAATCCAAAGGGAGGAAATCACCCGGTTAGGGAATGGAAAAAACCCACATTATTCACCAAACGTTCATCACTGGTTTTTAATTGTCTCAGCTATAGGTACAAAAACACTTGAGATACATTGTGAATGAACCTCAGTACTTTGGGCAGACAAGAATACTTTGTGCAAACGTAGGAGCTGACGGGAGGCCCCAGTCCACTGCTTCCTTGAGTGGGAAGCAGAGCATTACCACACAGTGACAGCTGGGCTGCCATGGCTTTTACAGAGGGTAAAAATCTAGCCTGAGATTCGTGGTCTCTACCTAGGGTAGGTAGAAATAAGTTCCTACATATGAGGGTAGAATTAGATCCTGCAGAAGAGTAAAAGTTGTAAAAATCATTAGACTTTCTACAAATGTGGGCTTCATATTGACATGATTCCCTTGATTTTAATAGATCTGTTTCAATTTACACACATCCTTTCAGGTCAATCAGGGTGAATACATGCATATAACAAATATGTATTACTTACTCCCTACTCCTAGTTACTAGAAATCTAATCTCATGTAACTATAAAGTACGTTTGGAAAAAGGGGGACTAGAAACCACTATTTGCAGCAGGGGTATTTTTCTTTTCTGTTTAATTCTGGATTAATTTCTGCCCTTATGATTTGCATTCTCCTCCTCTTAAGACAATCAGAAATAAACTTCTTTCGACCTCACTAGAAGCTATAAAACCTTTATGTTTTCAAAGCCTTTGCCATCTTGTCAAAGAAATACATACTACAGATGCTAAAACCAGTAGAGAGCAACTTGAGAGTGTTTAGAGAATCCTACCGTTGCTTCCTCCACCACCTCCCAAGTTGGTGTGCTTGAGTGCAGAGCCACAAGCACTGTCTGAGCAGCTTCCCAGCTGGTGAGTTCTTGCTTTTCCATTTTGTGTCTCAAGAACCTGAGTGCACGGTGACTGGCAACTGCAGGGATTATATCTAAAATGTAGCGCCTGTAACGGGAAAGGCAAGGACCATTTTCCAGATCTGCCTTTGAACACAGTCATTCCGTATGGTCTCCAACAGATTTTATCAGCAGAAGAATCACCACTTCTATTGCTTGTACCTGTACGCTGGCCGACTGGAGAACTGCTTCCACACTGACTCGTAATTCTCTTCATTTGCTGCACGGAAGAGGTGCAGAAGCTTGAGGGCTTTTGCTGGTGCATCACTGGGAAGCTGTTCAGATGTAGTCTCTACTAGGTCTTGTAGGCTTTCCTCTATCTGCAGGAAGATTAAAATGCAGGAAGATCACACGTATTTTCCCACATGCACAGATTCCAATCTCCAACCAAGAGTCTGTCCAGTGGCTGAACTTTACCTGGTTTTCCAGATTTTTTATTCTGAATAAGTGGACAGGAAACTGAAGAAATTCACTGCCAAACTGATACTGAAGTGACCCACGATTCTGGTATTCTTTTGGTGGGGTCTCTGCTATGTGCTTCTGCACATCAGTCAAAGCAAGTTTCTGCCTGCAATGGAGAAATCCATGGAGATAACATCACAAGGTGCAGGGTGCAAATTAAAAACAAAACAATAATTCTGCCTTCCTGTATTGCAGTGCAACTACAATTGTTTCAAAAGGGTTTTGTTATTGAGGGGCAAAGGTATTTGCAAACAGGTACATTTGGACACGATGCTCAGAACAACTCCAAGAAGGTGTGCACTTACACAGCAGGGCTCAGATCAGAGCCAGCCTTTGTCTTCCTTTGGGAATAACATGGCTTGACAATTTAAGGAAGAACTGGCAAGTGAGAAGCTGTGGTCTGAAGAACATCACGGGAACAGTATGTTGTGTCTGAAGGAGTAAATTAAGGATTACAGAAAAATAACTGATGGGAAACTTTTTCCAAAATTATCACTTGATTTAAACCTTTTAAGAAGTTCATAAAAGCTCTTTTGTGTCTGTGCCTCCTGAAAGCTTCAAAAGGAATTGAAAATTGTTAGATACAATAAGAAATGCTACAATCTTTTTACTTGCACTATTATAATTCCCTCCCCATTTTTCCTTGCAAGCTGAATGACCTGGGGACTGCAGAAGATAAAAGGTTCTCATGAAGTTTCAAATTGGATTTCCCAAAGAAAAAGGGCCAGATAAATTCAAGTTTAGTCTTTGGAAAAGTATTCAAGTTTCTGGAAACTTTTTAAGGAGCATCAAACCTTCATCCTTCAGTCTTAAGAATAATTCCAATGACAGACTATCTCTGTAAACATTTGCTATTTTTGTGACATCTTCAACTAAGGAGATGCATCCTATCCCACCAATTATGTTTAAAATAGGTCATTTAGGACAGTATAATAAAGTTAGGCATTTATGCTGAACTGAAAACATTCCAAAAGCAATACTGTTGTACTACAAAGTATTTCAAAATCTCTGTAGAAAATTGGCGCATATATTTTGGAATCTCAATGATGATCTTCTGTATCATTTCTATCTACTCCTTCCATATGGATTTTAGAGAACTGCTGCAGAAAATAGCATATAACTGCTTTGCAGACAAGCAAAGGCTGGAATTTGAATAGAAATCACTACAGAATCAGCAGAGATTTTTTCTCTCTTGAAATTTTATACAGTGTTATTGGCATTTGGGTCAAAAAGTATAATGTCAGGTACACTGGGACAAATTTAACTCCCACTTCCATAACATGAAGAATCTATTACTTTTTCATCATTTTGGAAAGAGATATATCTGCCTAGAATAGATGGGAAAATGTTATACACTGAAGAGAAGAGCAAATGAATACTAAAGATCGGACTTAAATAGTGAAACAGTAGTAAACCTCTCTTGGCTTTGAAAGATACTGCAAGAAGCTTAAGATAAAGTGGTCTGGAAACTCAGCTCCAAATGATTTAAATTCTTGATGTTAGTTTAAAAAAATGTCTTAATTTTTTTTAAATTTTTTTTTTCAACCACAGAAAATGTACTGTTAGAAATAACTTCTGAAGACTTGGACGATACATCCAGACCTTCTCAGCTATCTTATATGTGGCCCCTTCTGCTGGGCAACGCAAAAGATCCAAAGAAAATGGGAAAAGCAAAGGCACTACGCTTTCTGGAGGCTTAATACCTGAGGAAGAACAGTGAGGAAGACAATCTATTCAGGCTTGTAAAAAGAGAATGTAAATCAGAAGTCCATTGTCTCCAGACTAATTCTCACTCACAAAACCCTATGATTTGATAAAAGCACTACACTTCTATGTATCTATTTTGGCTGCAGGAGATAGTGAAGCCACTTTCACGTTTACCGTTGTTTTTTCTTTGTTTGTTTGGTTGGTTTTTTGCTTAGCCAAACCAAACATGTTCATCATACTAATGAAGTTAATCAGTGATTTATTGACACGAACTTTCTGATTTTTCCCAAACTGTATATTATGTCAATAGATTCTTGAGGGACCTAATGGAGCAATGTAAGATTACGGCAGCTGAAGAGTAGGATTGAGGTCTATCTTCTGTACAGCGACTTTTATAGAAAAAGCCTCCCTCTTCAGTAGAGCAGTCCTGTCTATAGAGTCCATCACTAAATCAGGTATATACATTTTTTTTGAAGAGATGATTTACATGCAGATTTTCAAACCCTGAGAGTCTGAGGGTTTGCACTAAAAATAAGCATGGGTATAGTTTCAGAGACAGCCATACTCTCATTTTGCCCCAAGTTTGTCTAAGAAATATGCAAAATTTGCTGTGGAAAAGTAAATACATTTTACATGTCTTACTCCCAATCTTTTTGCAATAAAACACAATTGCCTATCAATAAACAGTTTCGATGGGAGATTTGCAAGCAGCCCATTGTACTTAGGAAGTATATCGGAATCAAAAGTCCTAGCTAGGTTTCTTGTGAACTAACCCCCAGGCTATCTTACTGCATTATTATTTTCCAGGGAAGTCTCTTTCAGTGAGCAACTGTCTTTCAAAGTATTTTACTGAAAATATATTAGTTCATAGTATTTCAGATGGAATTACATTTGTTTTGGCTTCTATGACATAAATCAAATAACCGCGAGAAATAAAATAGTCAAACCTTGCCAAGTTTAGCTAACAAAATTTTGATAGTGATGTGCGTGTTTCAGATTTACAACTAACACTCAAGGTTGTTTTTATGAACTGTTTGGAATTTTATGTAATTAAATACTGAAAAACAATAGGTTGTGGAAATAAAGGATTTATTTCAGTTATGGACTTTGACCAGACTACTAATATGCTGAGTTAGTTGCTGAATTAAAGGTATATATACAGTACCTTGCTTCTACTATAGTATTTCCTCCTGTTATCTCATTGAAGGGTGCAAACTGGTGGATTTCCTCAACATCAGCCTGTGTAATTACAGCTTCATTACGCGTATATTTAATTTTGTAATTGTAAGTGGCAGTTGCCCGGGAATTCTTGTTTCTCTTTTCCATATAAAAAAGCAAAGAAACAAAGAAAATAGAAAGTCATTAAACTTCTAAATTCTGTGACTAGAAGCTATTACATAACTGACTTCAACCCACTTATTTTCCATGGCTGTTTTGCTCACAGGCCATATGAGTGGTTTATGCAAATTCTGTGTGCACACTTCCATTGGAGAGGTCAGGCACACTGCCTAGCTCTGTTACTTCTACTGCTAAAAAATGTTAGCTGGTTTTTCCCTTTCCCAAATATAAGTAGTTGCTTATTCCCTTGAGGAGACACAGTTTCTGAGAGCTGCAGTATAAACCACACGATTTCTTATTTCAAAGACAGGATTATAATAAAATGCAGCAGTACCTATCTTGAGCAGCAGAAACTGGACATCATGACTTTTTTACTCAGCAGAGTAGCTGAACTAACTAACTCATTCTGGCAATTAATGGCTTCCAAGCCAGTTACTTTGAGCTAGTTGAATTGTGTCTGCAATACATGACAGTCTGCAGCACAGACCTCTGCTGCTCCGTGGATCTGATTTTCATACAGAAAGAAAACATTAGTAACTAGATATACTACATCTAACTCTTCTCTCATTTTAAGTGTTAGAAAGCAAGAGATAGCATGGATGCCAAATGGCTCTCTGTGTAAGAATATAAAATAGGTATATATAATACCACTTTAATGTACCTCATGGCAGGTCTGGCATGGATGAGTATACGCTGAACCTGTGACCATCTGAACTTTCTCTTCACAACTGTTCAGGTCCTTGGATTTGGTCACATAGACTAGGCTTGCTCTCTTATTTTCCTGAATTGCGTATGTTGTGTTACAAATACCTCCAATTCCGGCCTAGTAAAAACGAAACCATGATCAGAGAAAATTTTTCTGCAAACCTTCTTCAATTCCCCACATGGACTTTCTTGTTTAGTTCTGTATTTTCAAAATTCCTGATAGAAATGAATGCTTTTTTATTCATGGTACTCTCCAGGAAAAAAAAAATGGGGATGATCGTTACTTTCATCTCCTTTTAACGTGTATAGATTTCCAGTGAAGCAAAACAGAGTTTCACTGAGAAAACTAAAATTGTCTAGAGTTGCACTGAGACAAGATTTGGGGTCTCAGAAGAGGTGAGTAACAATTTCCAGTTAGAGCTGTCGATTATGAAATACAATTTGAAGAACATTAATAAAAAGTGCCAAAGTAATTTGATCAGTCAGAATAAAATCTCAACAGCAAAGTATTTTAAGGCTGGAGGTGACATTCTGCCCTTAAAATTTGCTTTTATTGACAGCTTATAAATGCCTGTGGAACGGGCCTTGCAATATCAGATGATCTGTCACAATATGAACAGCAATAATTAAAAAGAATTTCAGGACAGAAGAGTTTTGATTGTGGGTTTTCTTCAGTTTGCAGGTTTAGTTCAGATCTTCAATAATATTTCAAGCATATTTATTTATAACAGCTCTTAAATCTCCTCGGTCGGTGAGGAGATTTTTGGAGAGGAAAATATTTGATTGCATTTTAGGAGGAAGGGTTATTTTCCTGATTTTTTTTTATTGTTATTGATAGCACAGCCACTCCAGAGAGCAGCTCTGGGCTATGTCAGAACAGCAAAATGGTCATGTGTTGGTTAGGAGGTAAGACATACCCACTTCATCTTTAGCTTAATAGTATTCCTAAAGACACTGTGGCTTTGATAAGGACTAGAAAAAAGAATTGTCTGAGCTTTCTGAAAGACTTGTACTCTGCAAATAGAGGTGTGAGGCTCATCTGCAGACTGCAGGGTGTGCTCAATACATCTAGACTTTAAGAGGTAATGTCCAGCCCAGTGGACTCCGTGGAATAAATTAGCCTCCTGCCTAGTTGGACATTATGGCTGTGTGCAGCTCGTGGCTAGCTCAGATATCCTTACCCTGCACCCTGCAGGATGTGATGTAGACATTCCCAGGTTAGTCCTTTACTCTGTAGCTCAGATTTTGGGACTACTAATGCTCATTTTCCTTTACAGAGTGATTTGAGATTGTCAAGTAAGGGTGCCAATGCTCATTAATCACTTCCTGTCTGAGAAAAGCAAAGAAAACTTTGAAACAATTGTAGGATGTGAAGTCACATATACTGCTCAGCAGTGAGAGTAGGACATATTGCTAATTGACTTAGAAAGAATGAAGATGTAAAACTAGATTTGAGAAAATAGCACTGCAGAATACGCAATACCACCACCCGCGTTCTTACGTGCAACAAGCAGCATGAAAATACTAAATCATGTAGCTCCCTTCCCAGAAACAACTGTTACCACAGAAAAATAAGTTTTAAAAAAATTAAAATTACTCTGGTCTGCATTTTCAGTAAAAATAACATGGAAGTACAAGAACGTCAAAGTTTTTGCCCATCTCTGAATCGAATGTAGTCTAATCAATGTAAATATGGTTTCAGAAAATCTAAATACCTTGCAATTTCTGTGGTGAATAGTAATATCAGATGATTTGCCTTGACTAAGATATTAAAACCTGAAAAACACTGAAAGTTCCAACAGAGCATCAACTGCAACTGTTAAAGTTATTACAGTAATGTCATGGAATATATAGTGTTTTCCACCTAAAAGAGTAGCCAAAAGAGGTTAAAGTACCTACGATTGGTAAAAAAGTCAAATTACTCTTAATTTCATTTTGTACGTTTACGCTTATTTTAATACAGTATTCATATTTTATGTAGGCTTCAGCTTTCATAGGAGTTTACTTTCTCTAGAATCACAAGCCAGATTTTCTAAGGCTTTAATATTGCAAATGCATTTTTTGAAATATTTGATAAACTAGATTAAAAATCTGCTCTTTTATTGTCCTGTTTAGCTATAGTTCCATCATAAGAACAACTTAATAATGATTTTTCAAGACTTGATGCTTCTTGTTAGTGATGTTTATGTCAAGGATGATTTCAGAGAATGCAGCAGAAGAATCTGAAGAGAAGGCTTATTTATTTGCAAAGTGACTACAATGGCCAAAACAAAAAGCTCACCTCCTGTAAACTGTATGAATGCTGTGTCTTCTTTATATGTAGCTCCAGGACATTCAGAACCCCTCTGTAGATGTTCAGACCATCATCCGAGACAGAATCAGGAGCCTTAAGGTTTCCAACATGGCCATTGCTATATTCAAACTTGACGGGATTACTAAGTTGCCCAGTTAGTACCTGGGTCAGTTTGAGTGATCGAGAGAATGAGCTTGTAGGCCAGATACCATTGTACTCTGCTGCTTCGATTGAATGAATCTGGAACAAAGCAGGGATATAATTTCTCTTTAATTTTTTCAGTTAACTTTCTTTGATGTACATAGCATCTAGAGCTTTAATCAAGTCAAAAATACACTCTTAAATAAGGCAAAGTCTCTTCAAAGGACAAACTTGAAAATTGCCTTTTAACATCTAGTATTAATATACACATTTCCATATATAAGAGAGTCCTGCGAACGATGGTCATATTTCCGCAGTCACTGGACTCCGTTCTGTTTCACAGATAATCCATATTGCCAAAGGTTGACTAGTATGAATAAATGAGCCAGAGAAGAGCTGCATGAAACAGGTTGCTACCCAAAAGTAGTGTGGAAGATCTGCAGGAAATTGCAGGAGAAAGTTAATGTTGCATAAAGCATCATTAACTCCTGTTGTGAACTCTGTCGTCTCCCTCAATGGGGTCACAGAGCACAGACAGCAGTCACAAACTAATAACAACATGGCTGCTGGGCCAGCCAGATAGTCATAATTAGTTTCAGCAGTGGAGAGCAGATTATAAAAATTATCCTTCCCTGCACATTTTGCTGCTGAGCTGAAGACTCAGGCACTAGCCCCAACCCGACTCTGCACTTCACACATCTGCCTCAACTTGGGACATGTCCAGGCAAGTAGAAAGTTGTGCTAAACTGCATAACTCGAATGATTTCTACCCCATGGGAATGGAGTATGTTTAGCTTGGTTTCTCAGAGGACCCTTCCCTTCTATATATTTTGACAATTTAAAGAGACTTTTCTCTGACACCTCAGGCTGGCGGTGTGATGCAAGACATGGATTAATTTCTCAAAAAGCCATACAAACTAAATCCTTATATAGCAAATCACTGGAGACTGCACTTTCATATTTATTTTTGTTACTGTTGGTGGAGATCACTGCCAGCCCCAGTAACTGAAGTTACAGAGGAGACTGCTACAGAGCAAATCCCTCATGCTGCCTCTTGGACATGCTTCTGGCATATTGCATATAGGCAGGTTTGGGACTGCTCTGTAGGGTCAGGGCAAGGTAGTTTTTCCCAGCCCTCAGGGCCCAGGCAGGACTTAGGCAGTCTGCTAGGTTTTGAGCACAGCTGGCAATTCTTATTTGTGTGTCCACGATGAAAAAATTGCCAGCTGGAAACTGCCCAGGGAATACAGCTTTTTGCTGGGGCTGAATGAGAACTAGTAGGCTACAGATGAAAGATTAATTCCCTGAACCATCCTTTCAAACTGTCTAATTTAAATATTACAGCAGTAAAATACTTTTCCCAGAGCAGGGACTAAATGTATCGTTACCTTTAGCTTAGAACTTGCCCCAAATTCTCATGAATTTTCTTTTTCCTTTTTTTTTTTTTTTTTAATTTCTCTTCTGTTTTGTGCTTGAAATTACTCCTGTATTTATTTTTGAAATGGAAACTTTTTCCTAAATGCATTAAGGCAGGTGAAATGGTGCTGGAAGGTTTTAGGGGACAGGAGTCAGTTTTTGGTGGACTCACCCTGGCATATCAAGAGCTGTTTCAGCAAGAATGGAGGAGGGTTTGAGGTGAGGACAAAATTGTTTCTGCCTCCTCTCTACCAGTGTCTTCTACTCACCAGTGCAGACGCGTGGCTCTTACTTCCGAGTTTTATTTAAAATAAAATCCATCCATTTGCAAAGGTCATGGAAAAGCAATATTTCTCATCTAGATCTGTTATAGTTTGAACTTACAAAAATACCTAGTAACAGAAGGCTAATTCTCCTGGAAGGCTACAGCATTTACAAGCATTTATCAGACAGTTACCAGTCTTTCTAATCTGCAGTTTTCAATTTGTCAAATAAAAGTTTTTAAAAAGGTCATTTTTCTTCCAAATATACAGAAGACTAAGTGGAGTTTGTGCAAAGCAATTGATGAGTGTGTTTCAATACATTCATTAGAAGCACATATAGGCTTCTGTTAAAAGCAAAACTGGTCTTCACATAATCAAAACTCTTTGTAATTACTCAGTATGCAGTAAAAACATACAACTGAGGATGACAAAGAATGTCATTTGGGACCCTGCAGAAAAAAAGAAGCCACCAGATGACATTAATTATGCTAAATATTGAATCACATCCAGCTACTGTAGCATGTTTTATTGCCTTTCATTTGGTGGTTATGAAATGAGTTGATTAAATAATCCTAGGTTGTAACATTTGGAACAATCAGATTGATCCTGTAATAAATTATTGTGCATTTCAAATTCCATTTCTTTGTCTACCTGACCACAAAGCAGAAGAAATTCTTCAAGCCCAAGGTTGGCTTGAGCTGAGAATTACCTGGCAAAGTGCAAATAGAATTTAGGGCACTGCATAAAAAATAATAGTGTTAGTTACATTTTCCCTGAGTAAGCACAACATGTGATGAAACTTAATTACTTCCCAAAAGCTTAAAAAAACCCAAACAAGTCAAGTATAAAGAGAATTTTACCTTTCAAATTGAATACATTTTCTTACCCTAATAAGACAAAGTTTTGGCCCAATACCACTAATTTCCACTTTGCTTTTTATTCTTATTCCAGCTCTTGCAAGTCCTTTCTTTGGAAGTCCACTGAGAAGCATGCTTTCATAATCAAATGTATAAACCTTGTTTTCACTGAAGTTGGGTTCTGCAAAGAAATGATTCCCATAAAACATTGTAGAGACTATACAGAACATATTAAAGTACCTATATTAGAATGTATGAACAAAAAAGATGAATTTGTTCATTTTTGTATTGCACCTGAACAAAATTAGCTGTTATAAAATTATATTAAACATTGATATATTTTTCAGATTCTATTTTGAATTTCACTCATTATAATTATATTAGCTGATAGAAAAATTACTTACGGTAATTAAGATGCTGGCTCCCTGAAAGAGAAGGAAAAAAAGAGTAATGAAATGACAAAGTAAAACAAAACAAAAAAAACAAACCCAAATGTTAATGCATTTTATTATGAAAGGCTATATCTCATCTTGTACATATGGTGTAATTCTTTCTAATTAACTTTATTTCTACTTCAGCACATAGGCAAACCCAATTTTTTTTCCCTAAACAACAAAAAAAGTTGCCATGAAATATTTTTTTCTATCAGATGTTAAAGTTCATGTTTGTAAGTGAACTGTATTTATATTCTTAAACCTTTTCCTGAATCTATGATTTTAAATTCACCAAAGCAGACAAGTTACTTACTTACCCACTAGGGTTAAAACCAGGACTAATATCAAGCCCCTCATGATGGGGATAAAGTAAAGGTGAACATGCTGGGTTCTCTTTTTTTAAAGGCTTGTGTTATCACATGTTCCTTTTGGCGTGCTGGTTTGACAAACAAGCATATTTTAGAATGCATATTGATCAATCAAAAAATAAACATTTCTCAGGTCACGAACACTGACAATTTCAAATCAGATCGTGATTATCTTATTTTCTATGTGAAACGGATACTTTATTTTCAAAATATCTTGCTTGCTATTTTTTTCCCCACATTAAAGTTATACACTACAACAATAATTACAATTTAAAATTAAATAAAAATACTTTCCAAGTCATAATTGAAATAATTTGATTTCTCTCCAATTATGTCTTCAATCTTCTTCTGCTAAGGGTCACAGCTTTGGAGATACACCTTGCTCTGTCACATTGAAACTCTACTGTTAGAGGAGAATTTGTGATTGATTTCTCAGATTTAGATTGAGATACTTTAGAGCTCATAGTCATACAACACAATCCTGTCCTTCTATATCTACCATGGCTGGCTGCAAATGTATCCTATTACCCACACCTAGGAAGACAAAACTGGTCAATTAAATCTTCACATTACCTTCTGGCTAACGGTCAAAGTTCATGCCATGAAAACAGACGGGAGATTAATTTCTTTGTTTAGCAGAAGAATCTAAAAAAATCAGTTACATTTCCAGTAACGCTTAGTGAGTTGGGAGCATCAGATCCTTCTCAGTGGGTTCTCACAGGGCTCTGGCTGATGTCACTTGCATGAAAATATACCCAGACCAGTCCTTAATAAAGACAAGTCAGGCAGGAGCTTGCTCTCTCATCTCAGTTACACATATTATTTGAAAGTGTTTAACATTTAGTTTGAATTTAAACTTGTCTTTTGATCAAATAGTAAATTACATTTAACATAAAAAACCCCACCTGAGTACAAGGGTTATTAAGAGGGCAGGAAGGAAAGCTGAGGAATGTGCATCTGGTATTTCCTTGAGGCTGTGAAAAGTACAACATACTTGCAAGTAACACGTGTAGTCAGGCAGTTAGACTCAATCCTCCTGGGGAACAACGTTTTCTCAGCTGTTGCCATTCATGAAGGAGGAGAAGGGTGAAACCTGAGCACAGATCCTGACACCCCCACCATCGGGCCAGAGAATATATTTACTGCAGGCCCCATTAAACAGTCTCTTTACACAATCACTTCATTTACATGGAGTGATGCCACCTGACTGAGGAATAATGAAGTTTATTACTGTGGTGTCAATGCACCTGAGCTGGAGTTGGAGATGCAGCTATGTGGCCCCTCTGTTCTACTGCTGCTTCCCACAGCCGTACTAGCTGGAGAAAGAGGGGAAAGCAAGAAAGTCAAATGAGGGCTGTCTCATTTGGGCATCTTCACTATCGACACTGAATTTTAATATTACAGCTTTCTTCCATAAAGGGAAAGATACAGAACTGGATGAGTAATCAGACCTTCCTTGAAATCAAATGTGTCTAGTAAAATATTTTTTTAAAATATGACAGACATGTGAACCATTACAAGAGATTAATAATTGGGTTGTTGGTTCAGTGTGGATTCAGATGGCTAAAATTTAAGTGCACATGAATTTTCCCTGATGTTTTCTTGTAGGGTGCTAACTTGTGTGAGATATGGCAAGATGTACCACATTTGTGGGCCCTATGAAATTCAGTAGCATACCTTGTCTGGCACGTATGCATTGTCAAATATAGTTAGAAATGCCTCACAGTCACAGTTTTTGCAGCCAGAATGGAAGTAAATGCACAGCAGCAGTGTAATACTGTAGGTGGTAACATGTAGAATTCTCCTGTTTTTATGGCACTGCTAATCAGTGCCACAGCTTGAAATCTGCAGTAATATTGTGCTATCGTGCTCAAGTAGCCACACTTCCACAGGACAAAATGTTCAAGAAAATAAATATATTATATACAGAACTATATAAGTGAAACTATTAATTTAAGCATTGTTATTAACAGGGTATTGAAATACTGTCTAAAGGACATACACATAATAAAATAGAGCTATAACAGTTTTCAAGTTTAATAAAAGGCTTTATAATTAAGGTGTAACATGAATAGATTTGTTCTAACTGTGTAGTGAAAATACCACATTTCTTTTTTTAATGGGCAACACTGAGTCTAAGCTCACGATCAGTATGTAGACACTTGATTGCTAGACAGCTAAAATAATTAAGATTGTGCAGGCTGCCATGTTCTCTTCAGCGCAGCATGTCCTCTCTCTTTTTAACAGCACCTCTCCACCCAAGTTTGTTTTCTCCGAGGTGATGAGAAGGTGATCTCAGGATTGTTCTACCTATTATTACTTTAAAGGCACAACCTAATAAATTCAGCAAGTGGAGAGGGGACACAGAGTCTGAGTGTCACAGCATCAGGCTCGAATACTTTCTCCAAAAAGCAGACATGTCCCTCCAGCTAACTCTGAGGGAATAAACAGTCAATCTATCACTTCAAGGTAATAGATAAAAAGGAAGAAAGATGAGAGCCACATTTTTAAAAATCATTACAATTTTTCTTAAACATTCAACATGTCATGCTAGTGAGCAAGAAAATATATGAAAAATAAATAAAAAGCAATTAAAAAGGCCCTCCATAAACAACTTCTAAGTGTCTAATTTGGTTGCAGAGGGAGGAACTTTATTGTGGACATGGGCTTTATACACAATCTGTATTTTTTTTTATTTTTTTTTTTTTGAGCCATTAACAATGAAGAAAAGGAGTTCCTAAAAGGCAGAGGGAAATATCCTGAGATGTTGAGTTTTCTTAAGGAAGAAAATATACGGTGTTGAGTGTTACAGAGAACATGATGGCTGTATAAGGAGTGCAGTAAGATGAGGCAAACCGCTTTGAATTTACAGGGCACTTGCACCATAAATGAAACATGAATACAGCCTAATTAACCTGATTAGAGCTATTGCTTCTACACTGCAATTGTCTTTACATAACACATTCTGCTTGAGTAACAGAGTCTTATTATCTGCTGTTGTTCTGCCACCAATAGCTTTGCACTCTCCTTGTTCTGTATTCACACTGCTGAATTATGGTGCAGTGATGCAATTTCCATCCTGCTAATATATAGCTTAATGACAAATCAGGGATTAACGAAACAGCTCCCAAGCAACCATAGCAGGTTAAAATAGATGTAATCTGTTGACTAAGCTGCATGATTTTTAGCCTTCAGTTTTCCTCATTTCTAAAGATGAAGAAACCGTACTGTAAAACTGATACAAAAAATTTCACACCTGTTACATATTTAACATTCACTCCTTGTTGTTTTTGTTTTGGTTTTTTTTTTCTATAAATATTCAGCATTTGCTGTTGTAGCATATCCTCCAAGATAATGCCTGATGTCCTCTCCAGACACTCTGGACATTGTCTAACGAATAAGAATGTGTTTTGGGTTGGGCTAAATTGCCATATGCTGATTCTAGTATATTCACAAAGGGATTTAGTTACATTAGCTTGCTTTAAAAGGTGTGGGTTTGTGGTTTGTTTTGTTTACTTCCACTTCTTTTACTAGAAAGAAACCAACAGGCCCAATTCCCTGCTGTTATTCCAGTTTGATGTTGGCACAGCACCAATGGTGTGATAACTGTGGGAACTGGATATGAGGTTTGCAAAATGAAAGGAGTAGAAATGCTATTTATATGCTGTCTAGCTTTTGGAGCATTCATGGTTTGAAAGACATGGCTGGTCTAGATTTATAGTATATCTGTAGAATTTTGTTTTGATAAATTTGTTTTTCATTAATACATGCTGTTAAGCCAAAGCTGTGTGTTTGTGCATTTCAATGAAGTAATTGGTGCGACTATTCCTGATGCCTAGCATGGATTTGCCTGTTGTTTTCAGAGAAAACAAAGAAATTATGAAAAAGAAGAGTGTGGAATCCAACTCTGAGATTCTCAATCTGAAAACAGATTGCTTTGATACAACTTAGCTTTACTAAGATGTTCAAAGTGTTTTACTGTCATTCAGATATGGAAAACACATTCAGAAGCCTAACAGTCCACTATCATCACTATCATCATTGGCTCATCAGCCAGCTAACTGATTAAGTGGCTTCAAGATTTTCCACCCGTTTCTGTATATATTATTTCCCAAGTCATTCAGTAGGGTTAAATGTTAGACAATTTGCCATCTGAGATTCGAGTCATGTCATATTTGAGGACTGATGTTTGTTATGTAATTCTATTGCACTAGAAGATAACTTCTCCAAGTTTATCTTAACCTTAACTTAGACTTCATGGTCACAGAGTGATTAGCTGCTGTGGCATTGGTACTGACAGCAAATTAGGTAGCCCTGAAATTCAGCCTTTTCATGTCACCACCTCAGTCGTTTTGGGGATGAAACAGTGACTGCACATATAGGACAATGGAGAGCTCTGTATGTTGTATTAAATGTTCTAAACACTGAGATACTGCTTGTAATTGCATGCTTGGTTACAGCTATCAGGGCTAGAACTTATCCAGAGGGGAAAATACTTGTGTAATGTTAATTCCAATGTGCTCTGGCTGTATAAAATGTGTGACACTGCTGTAGGGATGTGGCAAGATCCCAGAGCACACCATGTGTCTTAGGATGGACAGCAAGAAGAGGGAACATACCTGGTTTAGCAGACTCAGCATCAATGACCCTTTTGGAGAAGGTGGTGTGGGCACATAAAGAAGTTGCCACTTCTGAAAAAGGCCCATGATCCTCTGTAATCCTGTGTGAGGGATTTTCTCTATTCTCGGAGGAACAAGGTGGGAGAATCTTAGAAAAAAGAAAATTATCAAGTCTTGTTTTTTCTTTATACCAGGTCAAGTGTATTAGGGCTG
The DNA here is from genome assembly GCA_013396935.1 of Baryphthengus martii. Taxonomy (NCBI): domain Eukaryota; kingdom Metazoa; phylum Chordata; class Aves; order Coraciiformes; family Momotidae; genus Baryphthengus; species Baryphthengus martii. The sequence goes on from VWZK01021421.1 coordinate 94,707, forward strand.
CAAAATTTGAGACTCTCCAAAGGAACTGAACTTTTTTTTTTTTTAAAGTGTATAGTTTTACAAATATACAATGAATTCGCAAAATTGCTACTTATTTTGTGGTTCCACCTAAAATGTGCAAGATTCTTCATGAATGAAGGTGAAAGCACTGACTTTTTACCCCAGAAGCCAATATTCTCAGGTATAATTATGATTATTTTTATGTTTCGGACACCTTCACCTTGGTGACTTATTCCCTTATACCACAGAACCACTGCAAGAACATGATGGATATGGATCATCCCTTTCTAGTAACAGAGTATCAGATAAGTTTATGGTATCAGAAGGAAGCTCAGTATGAATTTACCCTTGGTACAGAATATATGAGACGTGTGATATCTAAGTTTCACAGCTCTGGGTCACTGTGACATTAGGTCATGGGCCAGATAAGATAAGCAGTGTATTATTCCTAAAGGAGGAGCAGATAATACTTTGCCAGTTCAAACAACAAGCACTGACTTTACCCTCAAAANAAAAGAATTATCAAAACAAAAAAAAAAAAAAAAAAAAAAAAAAAAGCAAAAAAAGCAGAATAACCTACCAGTATTTAATCAATGACTAAATAATTGTGACTTCTAAAGATTAAAAGGTCTAATCATATAAAAATCAGAATACAATTTTGTTTTTCAGTTACTGTAAAAGTTAGCTCAGTAATAAATTGAGCACCATATGTCTCATTACTTTGAAAGAAAGTCACTACATGATTATCCCCACTACAGCATGTAATAATCATAATCTCGTTTTCTCTATAAGACAATTAGAATTTAAAATTTTAAGCGGAACACTGATGTTCATATCTGCTTATCAAGGACTACACTGTCATGATTCCACATTACCCATGAACATCAGAGGACAAACTAACCCCTGAACACACCTTTGGCTAAGACTATGAAGAATTAATTTCTTCCCCCTAATATAAAGAACGATGGCTGAACAAATTCATATATCCAGGAGACGTGGAATCTGGATGCAGATCCAAGCTTGCAATTTTCAGCTGACTGGTGTCTTAAACTCTTACACAACTGAATTTTCTCCCATCTTGGAGAAAATTTCTTACCCATTTTACTGGGAACAATTCTAAGTGTCATATAATAAAGATTGTCTGCAGGAAGAATTTAAAGTGGCCACACGTTGCAAATGTTGTTCACCAGCACAGTGTGTGCAGCCTTAGTGTTTCACTGCTCAAATTCTATTTCCAAGGCTTTTTAGTATGAATAAAGGCAAAAGATAAAGGCAGACTATGGCTCACTACACTCTCTACCATCACACTGAAGTTAATGGTATCTGTTCATGGAGTTTAACTGGAACTATATCTAGTACATACTGATGTTAATAGCTCTTTGAGTAATCACTGTAGCTTCAGTGCAAACACTCAAGGAATAAAATAGTTTTTAATACAGATAGGGCTTGAAAATCTGTTCTATCATAGGTACCTCAGAACACTTAAGAAAGTTCTTTAAGCCTTTATTTCAGAAACTGTCCAGTTTCTTAACTTCATTTATTTATTCCTTTTTTATAGTAATAACTAAATTGATTCCCTTTTGCTCATCTCTGCAGAAAACACCGGGAAGACTGCTATTTTCTTGGTATTCAAAGGCAAATGATGGGGAAAGTAAATTCTGAACTTGATTTTCAAGGAGTTCCTGTACTGATCAACACATAATGTTGGTCTTAGAGATGAAATTGGACATAATTGTCCATTTTTAAAAAAATTTTTCAGAGAAGGCAATGGAATGGAGCCAGAAAGATTCCATGGACATTTTCTACAATTTTGTCTTGTTGGCTTTCCTTTCTCTACTGACAATTCAGTTGTGATTCAGTCACAGGTTGAATTTCTTCTGGGATAAACTGATGTACCTCAGCCAAATTACATGGATTTGGGTCAGTTTACCCTATCTGTGTACCTAATCCAATATTTTAAAATGTTTAATGTAAGAAGATGTTGGTCGATATGTCTTGTTTTTCTAGAGGCTTTCTAGTGCATTAACACCATAACTGAGTACCTATGCTGCAAAACACAAAGAAACATAAGTATTATCTAGTATGCAATTCAAACATTCCTATTAATTTTCCCAGAATTTCTGGACACTGTGACATACAAAATGAAGAGTGGAAGAAGTAAAAGTAAACAGAAATCTGGTATCCTCTTAATTTAAAGATTGATTTAAGACCTTTTCTATAGTGAATAAAACTATTTGGATTCATACATCTGGGAGTTTTCTGAAGCGAACATCAACTTTACAAACCCATTCCATACTTCTGCACTTGTAAATAAGTACAACACAAAATCCTATAAGAGATAATAAATATAAGCATTTAAATTTCATCTATAAGCAATAGTCAAAATTAATTTTCTTGCAAAATGAAAAGGAAGATAAGCCATTTTATTTTTATTTAACTCCTAACAAACATTTTATACCATTTGCATTTTAGTCTTGCCACCATGGGCATCTACTCTTCAGCGCAGGTACCTATGGCAGTCATCTCACACACAGATACAGCAGAACTGCCTATTAACATAGCCAAGACTCCTAATACATGATTTTTGTGTTAATAAAGCTCAAATATTTTTCTCAGTGTAACTATTACTCATAAACATTATAGATTTTTTGCTTAATCTGTCCATGTTTAGGCTCTCCAGAGCCATATAGCTTCCTGACTTTCTGTAGCAGCAGCATGCTCCAGCCATTGTTCTAATAGATGATGGCAGTGCTGCTGTTGAACTTAGAGTCAGAAGATGCTATCATTTTAGGTAGAAGTGTTGATACTAAATAATTCAGTGTATTTCTGGAAGGTAGCACCCCTATAACCTTTCAATTCTCCTCACCAATGAATATACAAAGAAATACTAGAATAGTATTTCTAGCTAGAAGCTATGGAGGAGTGTGGGAACAGCTGGTCTTCCAGGCATAAAAGTAACTGCTGGTAGCAACAGAGGGAAATTAAAATATGAGACATACAGCTGTAAAAGAAAAAAAAGGTCTACATGAAAGCACATCAGCAGCTCCATCTGTAAATTTCCACTCATCTAACATGTTGGGAAATGTATAGAAAAAGATAAAAGGGAGTGGCAACAGCACATGTACCAAGACTTAGGCAATGTCTGAAGAGAGGGTAAGAAATACTCTGTCTCAAGTGAAGCATGGAATAAAACCAACAATATCACTGTGCAGTTTGAAAAGCCAGGCCAGTCACCTGGGAAACAAAGAAAAAAGGAAAAACAAGCAAAGAGGCTATCAGCTCAAGCCTCACAAAACATTCACAAAATAAAACTACCATAGATTTTTAAGTTAATGATTAATAGGCTCTAAAATTATAGAATTCTCTACACTACACATGGAATCACAGGTATGTGAGCCAACCTTGGCACTGAAGAAGATAATTACTGAAGCAGCAAGTTCAAAGTATATTGAAATGAGGATCATTAAAGGTATTTCTAGAGACATTTCTTTGACTCCAAGGAGCAGTATAGTGATGGGCTTCAAGCAGTCTGCCTTTTCATCCCAAAGTTGCAGCAAAGGGGAGTTTGTTGCTATTTAATGGCTAAATTGCCTCTTCCTTGTAGGAAGGGTGAGACAGATCAAAGTGGACCTGGTCTGAGCCCATGGATCTCCAGCTGTGAGAAATAAGGGGCCAAGGACTGTGATCAAAGGCAAAATGAGGCACTGTGCTTCTCAGTCACTCAAGTGGGCTTGAGCTGCCTGAAATGAAAAGTGGTACAAGGGGTGAGGAGAAGACTTTTGGCAATTGTAATAAAGGGCAGGTTCAGAGAAGCAGCCAGGCTTTTCATGAGTACTGCCCAACCCTGAGAGGTAAGGGGAGCGTGCTTTGCTAAAGAGCATGAGGCATACAAGAAGCTGAGAAAAGCTTCAGATTGATCTGGAGAGAGGAAAGAGACACTGGACTTCCCAGGGAGGGAGCTGTTTGATTGTTGTTTTTTTTTTTGTCGTAGCACTTTGCATTCACTGTCACTCATTGTGCTCTAGAGCCTTACAAGAGCTTCGACCCAAACCAGGTGTTTTTGTTCCACTAATGATACTTAATTGGAAAGCTGTTGTTTTTACAGAGAGACTCTTAGGTCTCCTCAATAGGCAAATTGAAATAACATGAGGGAAAAAGGGATTTAAACTGAAACACACAAGTGATATTTTGTCCATTTTATTACCGCAGCATTAAGAAGTTTAGTTTTGGCTCTATGTCTTGGGGAAAAATTCTTTGGATTTGCCCTTATAAACAAAAGACTATAGAGAAGTTTAAAACAATTTAAATACACACCAAAAACTACTCTGGAAACAAACGAGAATAATTTGAAGCTACACAATAAAAAATATAGAGAGATGTATATAAAAGTATACTTTTTCATTTTGAATCCTATTTATAATTATTCAGATGAGAAAGAAGGCTAGAAAAAAGATGTCTACTTCAGCCTCTTACCTGAAGCCAGGAGCAAGTTACAATGTAGAAAAAAAGGAACCAAAAACATTTATTTTTTTTCTCTTTGATCCCTCCCTGGATCCTTGAAAACAATGTAAGAAAGCTTCAGGTCTTTTCTCTTTCTTAGTCTTGCACTTCTGGAATACCCCTGAATTTCATATATTCTGTTTTTCCCAGCTGGCTGTTCTTTCCCATCTAGAAAAGTTAGTAATCTCTCACCATTTTTAACCTATCTCTTGCTGTGTGGTCTACAGACACAGTGATTCTGTCCCAAACTTAAGCCGAATGAGAAGCACAGTGCCACAATATCCCTCAGATGGTTCCTTGATCTCTTGAAGAGCCCATGCTGCAGTTCTCTAGACCTCCACTAATTTATATTGCTACACGGAGACTTTAACTGTACTAACTACAAAGACGACTGAATAAAACTTGAGAGAAATGAATATTCCTCTTAGCTCTCCAGAGAATAAAAGGGGAGCTCCATTTAAACAATCCTTTAGGTGTCTCTGCCTCCTCCTGTGGTGCCCTGACTATGCCACTGTGACAGCAAGTTAGAGACTGACCTTGTTCTTTCCCTCCTTTGTGCACTCACACAAAGGCACTATCTTCCCAAACCACTCACAAAACTGGTCTTGTGTTTACCACAGGCATTGCTAATAAACAAATATAAAAAAACACCCAAACACAACAAAACACACAAAAACCCCACCAAAAATCCCCAAAAGACCAAAGCAGTGTTATTTGTATAGGATGTTCCCTGTCTTCCTTGTGTATATGCTATGCTGATTACCATATGTTAATGGCTGCCATAGGAATGTTAACAGGAAAAAAAGTCCAGCTTCCCCTCAGCATTGCAACACAAGGGTTAAATAGAAAGGGAGAAGAAATGGCAAATATGTAAGAAGACACTCCAAGGATCAGATTCACTTGCAGCAACTCACTTTGCTGGCAGTAATTCATGTGCTGTGGTGGGAGGAAGGCGCTCCAAGCAGGGATGTAAGGGGAGAGAAAAGAATGCTGACTTAGGAGCTCTACTTGTACATATAAATGTTACTGTTTGCTTGTGAAGGACAAGAGACAACAGTACCTAAGTTATATCTGCTTGAAGGAGGTGCCATCTCTCTCCTCATTTCTGTTTCTTACTGTATTTCGTTAAGTAAGAACTTTTCAGCAACAATTTATCTTAACCTCATTAGCAATCTCTGATAACTGCTTTCTCTGCAGCTTTGTTTTCCCCAAATTCTCAAGACCCAGAAAGACATAGCCCACAGTTTTTGCTTCCCCAATTTTAGTAGGTTTTGATGGGGATTTTTATTTGGTTTTGGTTTTTGTGTGTGTGTATTTTGTTTGGTTGGTTTGGATTTTTCAGTTTTTGGTTTTGGTTTTTTTTTTTTTCATAATGTAAACCTGCACTATGTAATGAATGATTGCATCGAGGAGCACACTGCAAAGCGTCTAACTGGTGATCATGTGAGCCCTTCATAGTCTTTCACATTCCATAGTATAGAAGTGAGCCTCAAAAAGTTTTAAAACACTTCATTCAGGGAAGAATCAAAGAGTTTCACTAGAAGAATTTGTCTTTACGCACATAAAAAAATTGAAGGTTTCTAAAGGGATCTTTTAGTTAGAAGACAGAAAATGTGCATTCTGTAATACCACAGGGGTTCTTTTAATAAGTCACTGAAAAGTTCCATTTGACAAGTTAAACCTTGAATTTTTTTTCATACTTATTATAGCCAAGGAGGTACTAACCTAATACAATGGGCAAAGGAGTGTTATCACTATACAATAGACCAGACAGAGTTAGTACAATACTGGGCAATAAGGGATCTCACTGTAATGAGAGAGAGAAGCATACTTCAGAAAAGAGAAAAGAAATGTTTTTGCTTTGCTACTGGTCATTTTATAGCTCCAATTGTAACCCAATGTAATGACCCCAAGTCTTGTTTAAAAAGCAGAATGATCATTTCAAAGGTTCACAAGCCAAAAGAGACCATTATGCTATCTAAACTAGGGGCCTCAGCAACACAGGCTGTAGATTTTTGCACAGTGTTGTTTCTATCTTACCTGATCATTTGGAGTTATATCAGTGGTGGGGCTTAGTTTGGCCCTATCTATATGCTGCAAGTAGTATGGAATTATTTAGAGGACAAGATGAGAGTTCTGGCTTTAATTTAAGTATATTTGACAAAAAAAAAATGCATAAATGAAGTCTGAAACCACTTATTTTTCTGTACTTTTTTTGGTGTGTGCTTCCACGATCTTTATTATTTTCTTGGCCCTCAAGTCACTTTCTTCCATTTATACTCACTTCCTAGCTCACTTTCAAATTTCAAGGAGCGCTATCTCTGAGATCAGCATAGTCCTATAGAAAATATGAAGAGTGTTTAGCTAGAAGAATGTTTCCATCCACCACATCATTCTAAAGCGCAACATGGGCAGAGGATGCTCAGAAGAAATCCATATGATGTGCTATATATAAATCTGTACAGGTATTCAGCAAACTACACTGCAAATTTATATGACCTACTTTTTTCAGATTGTTTAGCACCTTATAGTATCCTAGCTGCCAATCAAATGGCCTTGATCTCGGAAGAGTAGAATGATCTATGGACAACTTGAATAAAATTTGGGTGAGGTGTAGGAACACATGACATGGATATGAGTTTGAATTTGCAGCACAGCTGTATAAAGGCTTGGCTGGGGAAAACATTTTTCTCATACACTTGATAAGTGGACAGAATTAAATATGTTGGGTAGAATGATGACATTAAGCATAACTGTAATATACAGAGACACAATTTGAATCACTTTGATATGCATATGACAGGCATCTGAAAGTCCAAGTAGCACCTTTCCTGACTACTAAGACGCTCTAGTGCAAAGCTTCATACAAAACAGTGACCTGCTTGAAAATACCTGTCAGCAATCATAATGTATGATGCACTAACTTTTCTGATGGAGGTATGAGAAGGAGCCAAGCAAAGTATGTTGGAATTACTCGGTGCAGTATAGTTTAAGGAGGTGTGCACTTCATTCTGGACCTGATCTTAGTACTGAGGAAAAAGCGCATTCTTATCCAGGACAGAAAAGCCGTAGTGGCTTGAATTCAAACATGACAAAACACAACAAAGTTACAAACATCACTAGAATGAAACAACCCTTTCAGTTTCAGTAAGACCCAATTTACAGGTACTATGAGAAAGAGACTGTGAACTATTTCTGAGTTCCAATTGCTCAATAGCCCACAGGAGTCAGAAAACTGAAGTGTTTGAGGCAGTGGATACAGCCTGAGAAGAACTGGTTTCAATTTATGGTTCCATGTTGCTGTTGGAGCAAATCATGCTTAATACAAAATGTGGATAGTATGTCATGCCTATTGGACTATAAAAGTTTTAAGGCAGGGAAAATCTCTCACTAGGTGAAGATGTGGCATCTACCTTAAAGAAATAACTATCTTGACTGAGAGGCTGACGTATCCCTGTATTAGAAACACATCAATAACAAAACCAAATATTGATGTCTTTTCCCAGACTCCTCTGGTTGCTGGAGCTTATCTCAGATATGAGATTTGATACACAGATTTTTTTTTCCTACACTAAGCTTTGTTGTGATGCTGGGGGCAGACAGCTCTTGCTTGCTGAAGATCAGGAAGGCTAGCAAAGAAAATGAACCAGAGGTGAGAGAAAACAGGAAAAAAAAAGAGGAACTGATGGAAATAAACTAGAGCAGGGTAGATTTGATTAGACATTAGGAAGAAGTTCTTTACTACGAGGGTGGTGAGACACTGGAACGGATTGCCCAGAGAAGTTGTGGACGCCTTATCCCTGGGTTAAGACCAGGCTGAATGAGGCTCTGAGCAACCTGGTCTAGTGGGAGGTGTCCCTGCCCATGGCAAGAGGGTTAGAACTAGATGATCTTTAAGGTCCCTTCCAACTCAAGCAATTCTGATTCTATGGAGAAAATGAGCTAGTGAAGATATTCTGGTGGGCAGACGGTGAAGAATAATTAATTCTGAAGACCAGTGTTGAGACCAGGGAAGATCTTTGGGCAAGTGATCCTTGAACTAAACCTACTGAAACAAAAGACAGCATGCTTACAAAACAGAGGCAAAGGCTCAGGTGAATCACACATGTTGTATGAAAGGCATTTCCTTGTCCACATCTTTACGAGCCAGTAACAAGGATTTTCCAGGTCTATTTTGCTTAGTATCAGTAAGGATCAGTGCTTATAATCCCAAGCAATTTCCACTTTGTAGTCTGGTGCTAGCTAGAACATAAAGCTCTCAGGGAATTAGAATATATTGTTTTTCACCTCAAAAATAGCCCAAACATAGAGATAATGATTAAGTGGGAAAAAAATAATATTATATAGTCAAGAATCCACAGTTCAGAAAGCAGGCGCAAAAACTAGCAAGGATGAGAGCTTTAAGTATTTTTTTTTCAAGCCAGTACTCTGTGCTCTTGCTCCGAGTTGTCTTCTCCCTGTTCCTGTGTTTCATGCTTCATGCAGTCCTCACCATCCCTCTTCTCTCATCCTTTCCTTTCACAAATCCCTGCTTCTGCAATACTGCTGCTCCTTGCTTTAGGACATAACTTGGCACATGGGCTAATGGTTTCATTGGACATATATGCTTTTTGTTCAGAATGGAGAGGGCATAGGTTAGAAAATGAACTGCCCTCTCTCTCTCAGCATTATACTCTTTCTTCTCTAAGGGACATTTTGGGATATAATGTGGTGGGAAGACATGTTACAGATGGACAAAGCATAGTGAGAAGTTGGTTTTATCTGCCTGAAATTAGACATGGGTATAGAAAGGACAGCAGTTTCTGGACATTAGGAGGAAGATTTGTTTGGCAGCGGTTCTGAAATTTGGTCGCATATTTTTTGTTCAACAGCTTACAAGATAGTGTATTAGAAGATTGAGTGAGTGTGTATGATCTTTGTTGGAAAAGGGCTACGGGATTAAAGTTCCTGGTGAAAGTGGTTTCAGCTTCTGTCTGAAAAGGCTGGTGAGGATGAAGGAAGCACTATTTAGCTTGACCCTTAAACCCGGAGAACTGGACACTGACCACTGTACATCTGCTCCATTGCTCCTGCTGGAGTAGAACAATAGTTGCTACTGTTTCACCATGGGAATTCAGTAATTATTTCACTCCTGTGCTTTTGGAGAAGGATAGAAACTTCCTTCAGTTTATAGAGGCATATGCATTTATTGCTAAGGGAATCCAGCTTCCCATTAAGTGCCTCTCAACTCAAATAGCTCCAATTGTTCTGCCTTAAAGATGTGAGACGTGCTTTTTTTTTTTTTTTTTTTTTTTTCTGTGAAAGCACATAGGAAAAGACCTATACCACCGAAGACAACTTTTCTTGCTTCTTATCCTTTAAAGGTTTTGCAAAATGGTCCTATTTAATAACAGTTATCTTTATGTAGTAGCTGAATCTTTTCATAAGCTAATAGTTTCAAAGCACTGTCTGCTTCACTTAATGATACTATTTTCCCAATATAAAACAGAGCTAATGGGTGTCAAATGTGAAAGCAATATTCCTGCAATTTATCACTTAAGCCTTCTTTCACTCTTTTGGGGTGAATTGTTGTATTTTTAAAGGGAAATTGATTGCCTTGAGTGAATTCTTTTATTCTTCTACATTAACAATTCATGAATGAAGCCAATAGCTGCAACAGGATCTTCAGTTCCTTGTCCCACCAATAACCTCAGCTGTATCCTGGAGGGTAAACTCACACTGCATCAATCAACGGTCTTCGTGGTCTGTAGCACAGCCATGTGAACTGTGGCTTACACTATGTTCTCGTTTGCTCCCTTGACTTCTGGCAGTTGGGAACTGCACAAAAACGAATTAACTGTTAGAAAAGTTTCCTGGCATGCTGTACTTTACATTATTGGAAAGTTACATTACTAGAAAGAACAAATAATATAGACATTTACTCTGAGGGCTGGAACCAAATGCCAATGGTCAAATCATCCTTGTGCACCTTTCTTCCCTGCTTTCCCTCTCTCCTTGCCATTGTTGAGTGTTGAGCAAGCCCAGTTAAAAGAAAATTGAGGAGACTAAAGCAATCTCAGTTAAGTGGCATTTTGGACTCCTTATTTAAAAACAAAATCGAAACCAAAAACCAACACAAAAACACCAACTCCAAAACAGCACTATAAAACTGAACTAGGAAAGGCAAAGGGACCAGCCGCTTAAGAATATATTAAGATTTCACCTGCAAATGAGTTCATTCACTTCTTTCCATGAGCAAACCTGGTGCTTCTATTCCCAAATGAGAAATAAATACACAGCGCTGGGCAGGCAGACATCCAAATGCCCAGATTTAGTGTAACTCTGTGCCTACAAAACTCTAATGTAGAAAATGGAAGCTGTGGATGTGGGCTTCAGCCTAACTTGTGAAGCCAGAGCTGTTGGGGAGATAAACTAATCAAAGTGTGGTGCAACGGCTGGCTTTGAATCACTTGTAAAACTTATCTCTGGCACGTCCCTCTCCTCTCTGCTGCTGACTCCTCTCTTCAAAGCCACCTATCCTTATGCACCTTTTCCTCCTTTACCAACTTTTTGGGGTTAAATTCTCTACATAAGCCTGTGTATGCATGTGCCTTTTGCTGTTGTGGCTACTCTAGAGCCAAATTTATTGTCTCTGTATGCTGCAGCTTGTACCCACACATTCACATACAGCTTCCGCACTGGGATTTTGCTGGTTTGCACATCCCAGGTTTTAGCCATGAGTAATCCCTTGGACTTTACAGACACCTGAGCACATTTATATACTTGGCAAAGTATCACTAGCATCACCACCACATAAGAGGGCACTTCTAAAATGTGGGCCTGATTTTCAGCTAACTTATACTAGATCTGTACTAATTGAAATGTGTGAATTAGCATGTGTCTTAAAAAAGAGACACACATATATACACACACAAGCTCTCTGTTTATGATTTTTCATAATGATTTTCATTATTTATCTGTACTTCCCTGTATATGCTGCTAACTCTTTTCATCAGACATTTATTCCTAGCTCAGTTTCATCATGGCACTTGGTGTGGCTGGTTATATCACTCTGTACAGCAAAAAAAATTAAATAAGTACTGCTGGTTTACAAAAAAAAAAAAAGAAGATAACAATTTGAATGTATTTGATTACGAAAACCCCATTATTTTTTGGTGACCAAAACCCATTTAAACTTAACAAATTGTTACTTTATTTTCTCAGGAAAACAACAAATGAAGATGCAAATAAGTAGCCCACTCTTGGCATTGAAACTATTTTTAAGAGAAGCTGCTGTGACTTCAGTTCTGTAGCGTTTGACCTCCTTGGGACAGAGGAGTTACAAAAGATTTTTATTTGCTTGCAGATTGTAAGATAACAAGGAGTACATCTGAAAATATAAACTTGAGATGACTCTTACAAATTATCTTCGGAGAAGAGGAACAGGTATAAGAAAAGGAAAAAGTGAAAGAGGCAGAGAAAGGAATGACAGACATGCAGGTTATATGAATAAAGAGCTAAGAAAAGACCTGTGAAAATAATTGATTTTTATGATTCACCATTGACATTTCTTTAAAATGCCCAAGTAATTTGGGGACCAACTGAACCTATTTTTTTTTTCCCCAGGATTATCCACAACTGAAATAAAAATTGCTTGGAGTTAAATACAGATGTTTAATTTTATGTGATTTTTTTTTTAATTTTGAATTGAGGTATTTTCTGAAAGTTTAAAAATAATAAAATAAAAACTTGAAAACAAGGGAATTGATTCACAGGGTCTTAAGCAGAACTGCTATAACTGACGAAAGAGAAGAAAAAGTAATGACGGTGCCTTTCACAAAACAGAGCGGGAAGGTCTTGGATGTGGGAAACCCAGGCTCAGATTTCACCTCTACCAAAGCTCAGTACAGACATTAATCTATCCCTCCTTTCCTATCCTCACGTAATTTATTCAGATGAATATTCAATGAGATTTTGATTACATGTTCATTATTCAACATGTTACAAAATAATATCTATAGACCTCAGCTGAGATCAAGGTTCCATGTACATCAGACAGTGTCAAAGAGATGACCTTACTCCACAGAATGGAGAGAGAAATCTGCATTCTCTTCTCAAGCTGTGGCAATACACAGAAAAGCTGAAGATTTATCTTTTTTTTCTGTCCAAAGCGAGCCCTCGAAACTGAGGTCAGAAATCCCAAGTCCTGGTTCAGTGGCTTTTCTGAAAAATTTTCCACACAACATACTATAAAGACTCTCTCTGATGTTCCTCCACCCCTTTGCTCCATGAACTGATAGTGCTGAGACTCCAGGAAAGCTCTGACCAGATAACCTTGATTGACAAAACATTTTATATGGACAAGGGCAAGATAAACTTTCCGAGACTAGTCTGCAGTGTCATAAATGTTTGCAGGATTGACTGTTCCCTCCAGACACAGCCCCAAGCTTCACGGTCTTTGCTGCATACAAATGAAGTCACTCCACAGCACAATCAAGAGCATATACTGTGCTGTGACCTCCTGTTTGGTGACATCCATCAGTAAAATGTTCTATAGTAGCAGCTGTCTGAAAATAGTTTGGTATATGAATTTTTACACTGATTTTACTAAAACCCAATCGGTAAGGGCACATAGCTTTACTGTTCTCATATACCTGCTCTGTGAATAAAGTAAATGCAATATTTGCACGGATTTTTGTGATTTGTTTTGAAGGGGCTGACCAGAAATTGGAATGTGTTAGGAGCTAGAGGGAGGAGTAGCACTGCATGCACAAACACTGCAAAGTCCTTCCTTCTGGGTAGAGGAAAATGAAAGTCAATCCAAATACGAACGAACACTTCGAAAAGGTCTTGAAAGATTCATCTGGCATAATTAATATTGCATTCTCTGATGCTGGACCCTAGTGAGCATGTAATTCTGATTAAATTAAAGAAGCACTATAGACAGGTGTTCAGATATAAATATATATCCCAGCTACACCTATATTTGCATAGAAACTTGCGGAAAAAAGTTTTCTGGGCAAAATACTTGTAAGTATTTTATGAGGGAATTTTGTTTTTCCTATAAAAAGTAAAACCATAAACCAGTCTGAATACTTCTTAATTATGCTAGCAAGTGGAAACAATTTCTCACTTTGTATTCTAATAGGAAAACTGGGGCAAATCAAACAAAAGTGCAAGTACCAGATTCCTCTTCACTGAATGTGTCATTAAGCACAAAATGCACCGGCTATTGAAAAATTTACATGACAATTGGAAAGCTTCCGAAAGAAATAGCCATTCAGACTAATACAGAGCTATCAGCTTGGATCAGAAAAGACCCAATGCCACTGGTGGCAACACTCAGAAAATACCGCAGAAACTTGTTATTTTCTGAAGATGATTCTTACGTTTTGTCTTTTAGTTACTGTCACAGGCAGGACGTGTGTGGCTTTGTGATTAAGAATAGCAGTGCCAATGTGAGGCAGTAGGGTTATGTAATACTTCTTAAAAAAATCTTCTGCTATAAACCAACGCAACAAGATAAAAACAATAGTAGTATACTCAGAAGAAAAAGAAACAGTATTTTTTTTAAAAAAACAAACAACTCCGGGAAATGGAGAGGAGATTTTGCAAAAGAGTTCGTATTCATTTTAAAAATCAGGCAAGGGATTATGTTTTTCTTTGCAAGGGTTTACATGGGACTGAACATCCAACATGGCTAAGAGCAGAGACTAGAGCATTTAAAATGAGATATTCAGATGTTTACTAAATATATGCATGTCTTACATCAGGGACAGAAGATAGCAACTCTTTCTCTCTTCCAAGTTTTTGATTTTGATAAAAGCGTGGGTAAAAGATAAACATGTTTGCTCATGTTTATTACTGCTATAGTGAAAGACACTTGATTAAAACAGTAATTTACTTCCCAGATACAGAAGTTATATGGTAGTCTTCAGTGTTCAATAAGAGATTATGTGATCTCAAGAATTAAAACTGGTTGGTGCCCTGTCTTAAAATCCTTCATCTTCTCAGTTGTCTTCATTTTTGCTTCTGTCTTTCCCTAACTCCTTTTCCAGCTGTCCACAATTATAAAAGTACATTATTTCAATATGATGCTAAAGAGTAAACAAACCCTTACCCTGCAATTGTTCTAGGCGCTGTGAAAGAACAAATATTCACTTTGACAGGTAGACAGGAGACAGGTCAAAGTGATCTGAAAGTCTGCCTTCAAGAAAGGTCAGCAGTGTAGAGCTTCTTCCTCCTTTTTTTTTTTTTTTTCTTTCTACCTCTTTGGATTCTTTCCTTCCATTCCCCACTCCCTCCTAAATTTCAGGGTGACCCAACAGCATTCACAGATATTGAGCTAAAATAATCAGTGATTTTGTTCATAGCAAACCATTTCTAAGGCAGTTGTTGCAGAAATATATGATCTTTTTTGTACCTTTAAAAGTGGAAGTATGAGATCCCCTTGTTTTTCTATAATGATATAAAATGCCATTGCCGTTGTTTTTAAAAATTGCAACGAAATACACTCTGAAAAGTAACTTGTTAGAATTATGGTAATAAGTAACTTTCTGCTAAGACAAAAAGTTTGAGCACTAGCATGGGAGAATTCCAGCTCATCAATTTTTTTTCTTTCCGCTTCTCACTATTGCAAGAAGAGATCCCCATTAAAACAAGGTACATGTTTTGAAATAATAATCCAGAGCCCTAAAACATGAAAGGTAACTTAAAAATATCATGCAAATACTGCAAAATATTTATAGAGACATTTAAATATATTACATATATATCTTTATATGAATACTACTTTTTTTTTCTTTTTAAGTACCTCCTGTCTCTTTTTCTTTAAATTCATTCATGTTCTAAAGCTTCTGTCCTCCCTCAGTCTATGAAGATTAGACTTTCCTCCCCTTTAAGGGCAGCTGGCATCATGCTGCAATCATTGCTTTCCAGCAGCTGGCCTTTTTTAGCTGGTATGTGGACAGTCTTATCCTGATCTGGGGACAAGGTGCAGTTGAGATACCTGTTCTGGCACTCATGTCCTCAAGTGATTCATGGGGGATTGCAGCGGGAGCTGGAGCCAGGAAGAGGTAGTTCCTGGCTACAACATCCTGGAAGCAGGTCCTGCTGCCCCTCTGACCAGGGCTGCCATGTGGGGAATGGAGGTGTTAGGGCACACTGAAGGCCCAGTTCCGGCCACAAACACAACACAGACTTACTCTGCTTCTGTATGAGCATGGAGACAGGTTCCAGGAAGCGCCACCAAACCACATTAGAGATCTTCGTATTCTAGTAGCTCTTAACCATACATTTGCTTGTGTTAGTATATCTATCTCATACTAGCTGGCTTACGCTACCACGGGTAATTCTAGGACAAGCTACAGTTACAACTTCTTTATGCTGTGTAGACATGACCTTTGACTATTTGATTGCAACTGGCTTTGGATAAGGGCCCGTGGTCAAAATGCGTTGCTAGCATAACATGCAAAAGGCATTAGCTCTCTGATCTTAAATACATATAATTGCAATGAGCTGGGCGATCCTCCAGCACATCGCAGCATATAGAAGAGATTTATTAACAAAGATTTTATATTTGCAGATACAGAAAGATACAGAAGGCCAAATTCTTAATGTGCATGAAGCAGTGAAGTTCAAAGTATGAAGAGGGGATAAACGTTAGTGTCTGCGTGCACACATGTGGGAACACATCATTTCTACGTACCACTTGGCAGTTGTATAAGTATGGATCTGTGAAGGAGCTGGAAAAACCTGACAAAATGGTTGTGGCTTTACAGGACAGTACAGTTTAGGTTAAGTCACAATTATTAAAAAAGGTGATTGGTCATTCCAAGTCTATTAATAGATAAATTTGGGTCCTGCCTTTTAAAAACAGCGTGATGTCAAATTCTCATTAGTAATTCATACATACAACAGAATTACATTTCTGAGTTCATGGAAGAATTGTGGCCAAGACAAGACTAGTTCAGCAATCAGAGAAATATGAGAAGTATGTCAGCATCTCAGCACTAGGTGCAACAGGGCTGTCTGGATCAGCAAGACTCTGCCTTCACGTCTTCTGTGCTGTGCAAGCCAGGCACCAGTCTACTTTGACTCTAACAACATAACAGGTCTGTCAGAGGAGCACTGCAGCTACAAGTGCGTTTAAGCTATCAGCATCAAAAAAACAAACCTAAAAATCTCTCTTAAAAGCAACTGCCCTGTCAACTACTACATAATCTGATTTATCTGTCACACATGCTTTATAAAAGCATCAACCCATTAATTTCAACAGGGTCAACTTCACACTCACTAAAAAGAGAATGGGACGCAATAAATAGGTTTTAGTCAGGTACGGTACAATATTTATGACCTTTTTTTCCCACTACAGTTACGGTACAAAAAAGCATTTTAAGTCAGTAAATCTTGTTAGACAAGCAGGCATTTGCAAAACGTTTACGAATGCAACAGAGTAGAATGAGTATATTTCCAGAGAGGATATTTTAGTACCCTCCAGGCATTGATTGGGCAGCTCATTTAAACATCAGGGTAAATCCCTTTTAAGTGAAGTGCTTTATAAAAGTTTTTCAGCAGAACTCTTACTGGCTGAAAAAAAAAAAAAAAAGAAACAGAATGAAGTCAGTTATCATTTTCTTTCTCCTTTTCAGCTAACCACCCCAGAAAATCTTACTCTCTCCTGTTTGTTTTTTTTTTTTTTTTCCTCCAGACACATGAATTTTGCATGGACTTAGTGGGAAAGGAAGAAGGAAATAGTACTTCCCTCAAAGTGTCACATCCCCAGACGTGACACAACCACCATTTACTCTTTATACTCCCGGCTGCATCAGGCCGAAACCTTATGCCCTCTCTGCCTCCCCAGTCACCTTGGGCTGAGGCTTTTCACCGGGACCTGCAGCGTCCAGCTGTTTCCCGCCGTGCCAG
>VWZK01021423.1:20538-41445 GCA_013396935.1 Baryphthengus martii
CCACGGGCGGCGGGGAGAGGAGCGTCGGCGGGGGCCACGGGAACGCGACGGGGAGGGGGCGGCCCCCTCGTCTCTCGCAGCCTTTTCAGAGGGGGAGGGGGGTGTGTGTCAAACCTTCCTCGAGAGAAAGGACCTTATCTCTGGCCATCTTCCTCCTTTAATAACTTTTCTATGTCTCCCAAGTGATGCACGCTGCTCCAGCTATATCCATTTGTAGGCACACTTAACGGCAAGCAACACAATCGTTCCCCGGGCTGGCAGAGTGCCTATCGTGTACAGTATAGCGTTTGATGTACTGTATCTCATACCACTGCAAGCCAAGAGACAAGCGAACACAGAGTGCCCAGTTACACAGGATTTAATTACAGCGGAATGCATTCTCCATGCTGATTAGGAGAAAAATCAATCGGGGGCTTATTTGCCACAATGAACCAATGAAAAAACAATTTATTAGAGCAATAATCTCAGCCCCAAATGGTCTAAATATTATTGTTTCAGTTGCATTGAGGGAATTCAGACTAAAAGTGTTACACAGAGAGCATCAGGGAGTCCTTGTCCGTGAATTCGGTAAGAGTTTCTAACCCCTTTCTTTCCAGGGGCTCATTTGCCATCTCAGAGATCTCTGAAACAGGAGGTCGAGTTCCCTCATTTCAGGTGTAGCTGTCTGGATTGCTGTAGTACCTACAAGGCAAGACACTCTGTGGTCCGTAGCTGTCTACCCTGAGAAGCAATCATAGCAAACACCTTCCCACTAGGTCTTAAAGATTTCCTGCTTTCCAGTGATTTATATGTGAAATTCCTAGAAGAGGGGAGGACACGCAGGAGATTCCCAAGGCACAGGCCGGGATAAATTCTTTGTAATATCATTAGAGAAATACCATGTGATGTACCAAAAATTCTCTTCTAGGAATGAGGGAGAAAGGCATTCCCTTGGGAGGAT
This sequence comes from Baryphthengus martii, assembly GCA_013396935.1. Taxonomy (NCBI): domain Eukaryota; kingdom Metazoa; phylum Chordata; class Aves; order Coraciiformes; family Momotidae; genus Baryphthengus; species Baryphthengus martii. The sequence continues at coordinate 21,479 of VWZK01021423.1, forward strand.
GCTGAGCACCAGGACCAGGATGGGGCTTGTGAGGAGGATGGGGGGACAGCAGTGCCCTCACCTCCCCTCTCCCACGTGAAATCGCTCCCTTCTTCTCATGATGGACTTGCAGTTTGCAGGGTGCTCCCCTGGGAAGTCTGTGGGAGGCTGGCAAGCATGCAGGTGGTGCAGTGCTGGTGGGCCAGGTCACGCTGGGAACTGTGGGATCCCCCCGTTCTTAAAGTCTGTGACTCAGGAGATGCTGATTTTGCTTTACAGCTTTCTGTAACTCCAGTCATCTCTGTCCCAAACCGGAGAGGACCTCATTTCCTGCTCAGTGCTCTGCCAACCACAAGGTCTTTTCATACGGCTGCCAGGGGTGCCTGGCTGCGGGAAGGACAGTCAGTGTTTGTCACCAGGGAATGAGCTGGCATCATAGCTCTAATCTGAGTCAACAACCTGGCTAGCCCTGAGCATGACTTCATAAATCATGCTATCTAATTGAAAGGCACATGCTTATATACACAGTGTTGTTCAAAAAGGATGCAAAAATTAAAATAAAACGCAACAAACACTTCTTTTCTTCCCACAAGCCTATTAATCACCCGGTTGTTTCAATTTACATTATTTCATACAGAAAAAAAAAAAGGAAAACATAAAACCATCTTGTATAGCCATAATAAAAACACAAATGAAAAAAATCATCTCTTAATGAGAGGCTTAGCCTTTTCCTAACACATCCCTAATAACAGGAAAACAATCTTTAAGTGTTTTTAATTTAAATTGTTTTCATGTTTAATTCAAAATTGCTAAATAATATTATCATGTGTCTGTGTGTCTATTTAGCATTGAGGCATATGATATTTCAAAGTAATTGAACCATTTCTGAAAGGAGAAAGAGTCCTTTAGCATGGCTATATTTGCTTTTTTTTAGTGTTGGCTAATACACATACTGCCTTTTTCTCATCCTTCCAGCAGAAGTGAATGGTAAATCTGGGACAAAAGATCGGTTATGTGCATTTTGCTTTTCACACCCAAATCTCCTACTTTATTTTTTCTCTCATAGGATCTGTGGGATCTCCCCCTGTGAGACGCAGCTCAGCAGCTTGGTCCCCTCTGCCATCTCAGCACTGCCAGTGGAGAAGCCCAGGAGGAGGCAGACAGTGGCTGAGCAGCAATCTGAATATTCATATTTAACTCTTCAAACAACGGAAGATACTTCAAAACCATGTGTGAGACAAAATGCCATTAAACTCTCAATCACGAAATCTCTGTTTAGCTGTACTCTAGAAGCGAGCAGTTCATAACAAATGGGGAATTCTGATTGACAGTTTGCCATCAGAAGCCCTTAAGTAGGATTTTTCCAGCTATAACACAGTGTACTCTTCAGTGCTCCCTTTTGCAAGATGCTATTTCAAGTATAGGAGCACAAGGAAAATTTACATAAAAGATTCATACATAATACGTGATTGCTCTGAAATTAAGAAGCACCGGTTTTCCCCTTATTGTTTTAGAAATGAGAAGCGCACTTTGTTTTTTTGTTTGCTTAGTGTGCTCTCTGATCCGTTGATGCGTTTCAAGCATTTTCTGTCAGCATCACCAGACCTTGCTTACCTGGTAAATTTTATGTGTGAAATGATTAGTGTTCAAAGTGCCTGAAAAAACCAGCAGTAATGATGTCTGACAACTTTTTTTTTTCCTTAAATAATATTTCATGGTACATTAAGTGGGTTATGCAGTCTCTTCTTAAGAGACTAAAGCAATGTATTGCCGCATACTTAATATTTCATCATGCAGCTAGGTCTTAAAAGGAAAAAAGCTGAAGGCAGCATGGAATCCTTCCCCAAGCCTTTTATTAGTTTGTTCTGAATTTGATAAGGAATGGTAATAATTTGAAGACAGATATAGAAAGAAAAATAAAAATTATTTCACAATAAGCCTCTTAATGTGTCATTTGCGATCACAGGCAGATACTAGAAATGCTATCTGTTAAATCCACCGAACGTTACTTCTTCAGAAGTTGAAATGTTTCTAGCCAAACTGCTTTCTCGATGTTCCCTTCAGATGTACCAGTTGGAGCCAGGGCAGCTCAAGGAGAGAAGAAAACAATTAAAACATTTACTTAGTTGATTCTTGATAGACATCCCTACAAGGTAGGTTTTAACATTTTTTTTCCTTCTTAATTTTTTTTTTTTTTTTTCTTCAGTAAGAAGGATAAGCTTGGAGTGCCCAGTCACCGTGGTAACTGCCAGAAAAATTCTCCTGAAGTTTGAAGAGGTCAGCTAACGGGGTCAACAACTCTGGCCTCTCTCTGAGCTGGGCCTGGCAGGCTCCATCCTGCGGTTGGGGTGTTAGCGCAGACTGAGCCCTGGGAGGTGGACCATTCCAGCTCTGATATAAATTTTTTGAGTCAGTTCACGGCCTGGACTCTCCAGGTGGCCTCCAAAATCGATTGTGACCTTGTGACCCTGTCTAACGGAGGCATAGCATCCAACCTAAGTAAGGATTTAGCCAGGAACGACAGCTTTCCACTGAGTGTTATTTGGGACAGTACAAACAGTTTTGGAAGCAAGGAGGTAGGTATGAGGAGTAGAGGTCATTAAAAGCATATTAAAAACCAATTTTTAAAATGGTTGTTAGGGGAAAGTTTGTATTAGTGGTAATCATTCCTTAAATAAACTCTTCTGGGAACTATGTTTTTCTTTTTTAACAACATTGTATTGAGTACTTCAGTGCATTAATATATGAAAAAAATTGCTCTTTATATATGACAAAAGAATCTAATATTTTATCTACTTCCGGCTTTTGAACTTGTAAATGAAACTAACTGAAATGTGTTAAACTATATGTCTGTGAAGCGTTTTTTTTTTCTTAATATCATGAAACCCAGAAGGCTGCTTATTAAAGCAGGTTGTTTATTTTAGGAAGTAACTGTTCTAATATGTGCATTCTTTTTAGATTCAAAAGGCTCTTAATGCACGTAGTTTTATTTTAAAAATAGTAAATTAAGTAACATTCATAATAGTCTGGAATGAAAGTGTGAGAGTTTCACAGGCTAGTTCCTGTACTGATTTGTAATACAAATAGACTAGCCACAAATTTGGTTATGCTTTTTTGTTTTGTAGAAGAAAATTGTGGTTATGCAAAGATCTTATTTATAGAGAATATTGTATTTTTTCTTGAAGATTTTAAGCCACAAACTATGTGCGGGAGGGAGAGGCTGCTACAGAGGTCTGATTTTGTTATCAAATCTAGAAACTTGCCCTTCTGAGCAAGTGGATTTGCTCTTGTGCTTGATTCCCGCTTTTACAAAACCTCAGCTCCGTGCATATTGCTCACATGAGTAATCCATAGTCATCAGATGAGTAACTGGAACCACACTGGGAAGTCCAGTCTTCCAGGTGGAAAATGCTCTCAGACTTTAAGTGACTTTGAAACTGCTTTGAAGGAAGCAAATGGTATTAATATTTGCTCCCAGTTTCAGAAAAAAGATGCAAATTTATCCTAGTGGCAATCTTTCACAAACACTTCCAGTTCCGTGCAGGAAAGGTCCTGTCTCTGACGTCCTCCTTCCCAGTCAGTTACCTGTTGAGCAGTTCTTCTGAGGCTGGAGGGGCTGTGCAAAGATGTGGCTATTAAATACGATTCAGGATAAGAGTCTGAGCTGTTCTACATGCTAAATGTCTGTACTGTTGAGAAGTCACATAGAGTCTCTACAGCTAGAGTCTCTAGCTTTTGCTTGCAGTAATACCTTACTTTGCAGAAAAGTCCCCCAAAATCCAAGGTCAAGGTGCTGCCTCTCATAGGGTTGGCATAATCTGCTCCAGTAGGATTATTTGAAGAGCAGGAGCTAATTACTAGGAATAAGAAGGGGCCCGAACTATGCCCTAAAATAATTTAGGGCCCAGACCTACACATGCAGATATCAACAACGACAGTCTATTTAATTCTGCTCTGAACACTAATCATAGTTTCTTGTTCATAGCTTTTTTTTTTTTTAACAGAATTACGCTGAAAACAATTTATTCACATTAGCAAATGTGTTGATTCAGGGGAATGCCTTGGGTGACTAATCTTGGCAAGACATAGCCTACAGCCCTCAGTGAGGACCAGAATATTTATTTGGTTTTTCAGAAAAGGACATTTAAAAATAGGAGTGATGAGCAGCTGGAAGGTGAAACTTCAATATTTTCAAAAGTATCTGCAGAATATTTAGCAGGGTTTTTTTCACATACTTGTATCTCCTTTGTAGTGTGAGCGTGCAGTGCACCAGTTCTACCTGACAAACAGGGGATTGCTTCTAAAACAGATTATATAACATTTCCACTGCAACTTTTGAGCCAAAATTGCCCCAAAGCCGCAGGGTTGGAGCGAGGAATCACTGGGAGAGGGAATGACAAAGGGATCTCAAGAGCTTGGACTTGCTACAGATTCTTTAGGGTCGATTTCTCTATAGCCTATTGAATTTATAATTAACTGTGAATCTACAAATGTCACTTGAAACAGGTCCTGGGCTTGTGTATTTTTGTACCTCTTTGCATTGTTCAGTTGTTCATCCATATCCTGGGATGAGGAGTGCCTGGAGGTGCATATGTTAGCAGTAGCTATGGTGGAACTATTCGTCTTTCTCTTCCCTTTCAGCACACAACTCAGTGCTCACTCAGATTCTTTTGATTCCTTGAAATACTTTCTGAAGTGCAGGCTCTTTTAGTTTTAACTGTGTGATATATATGAATGGGCTTAATACGGTCTTAGAGATGAACTATCAGAATCACCAAAGGCCCTGGGCTGGTGGTTCTGAGCCTCCCTCCTATGGATCACTGATAATCCATGAGGCCTTGGCAAATTTGCTGCAGGTGGTCTGTGGAACTGTATTAAATTATAATGTTCATAGTCTTCAATTAAAATTTTGATGAGAAGAGTGTGTGGCAGTCTGCAAGAAGAATCTGAGAGCTGAGAGTAATATACTAGCCTGAAAGCTCAGAGGATGTCTGCTTTGCAGGAATGCGTCTCAGTCTGTGGTCCATGAGGCATTAGAAGGCATTTTGAGAATGTTTTCAAATTAAATACATGCCCAGTTTATGAATGCACTGTATTACTCCTGCAAGCAAGCAACAGAAAAACAACAAAAAACCCACTACAAAATAAAATAAAGAAAATAAAAGTAATAAATGAACTCTGAAGCCTCAGCCCAGTTTGTGTTTGCTTGTATCTAAACGCCACATTCCCAGCACTCAGCAAAGACCGAGAAGCACTGCTCTAGAAAGCAGATAGTTGCCACAGCCTGGATCAGGGCTGGCCAAGGTCTGCATGTTCTGGAAGAAGGGAGGGCAAGCAGGTGCTGGGACTTAGGTGCACTGGCAGAGGGTCCTGAGCAAGTTCTGCATTTCCTTCTTTCTCCTCTCTGCCTTGAATACCTGTGATGTGTGTGCGGCTGCTGTGCAGAGGAAAAGTCAAAGTAATTCTGATCGTTTTCCCTATTCTGCCTGGACTAAGTCAGAGAAAGCACTTAGGGCAGCCTTTGTGAAAGGGTTACAATATAGGCTGATACTTTAAGAGCTGTAGGAAATTCTTAATCCTTTCCTGCCTATGGGACTGTCATTTATAGAACCGTTATTGTCTGTTCTGTTATAAGGATGTTTCCTTACGTGAAGGTTCCAGGAGCAACTGGACTTTGCCATTGTTCACAGCTATTTCAGTGTGTGGCGTAACGCACACCTAGGATTCTGTTTATGCTTTCACTGCACTCCTACGCAGCAGACTGTACCTACACACTGGCTTAGGTGACATAATTCTCAAAACATTCATTTCTGTGTTTCTTTTTTTTCCTTGTTTTGTCTGTGCATCTTGATTTTGCATTAACCTAGTTTCTTACAAGTAACACATGGAACTTTATGCATTTAGTTGGTCATTTCGTGTTCAATTCTTGTTTGATGAACAGGCACGCTTGCTTATAAAAGCTTCCGTGTGTTGTTTTTCCACCAGTTTTTTATTACAAAAAATTAAATCTTTTACTATTTAACAAGAATGAATTCAGCCATGAGCAGACAAAATGGAAGTGTAGTTTTTTTGAGATGTATAAAATTTAGCTTGAGGTTAGGATTTTTTTATTGCTGTTCATACAGACATCCATTGTTTTCTGCTTTGATTTATCTCCAGCTCAGCCCCCTTCAGAACCCCATTTCTGGCAGTCTGAGCAACACGTGGGGGTCTGGCAGCTTCTGCAGGCATGGCCATCTTCCCCTCACTGCTCCTTCTTCTGTGCTGTTACACCAGCTCCACAGTCTGTCATTTCTCAGAAGCCCTTAATAATGCCTTTCCTCTTTCATCTGCCCCACAGCTCTTCCAGAATCAGATGCTTTTGTCAAAAGTTTTTTCAAACCAATCTAGAAATAGATAGTGAAACAAAAGCAGGTGATCTGGTGATTGGGTGATCGTGTGACGTGTGACGTTCTGCCAGTGCCTTCCTGCCCTACCTTGGGCAGATTACAGACCTTCTCCAGATTTTGGCTCTTTGTCCATATTATAGTAATAACAATAATAATAACAAAACCAACAACATTAATAACAACAACTTTGCAAAGTGCTTTTATATATCTGAAAGATTTGATGCAGATTAAAAGCTACCTCAATTTTGTCAAACCAAACACTCTACCAAACACTCCCCACCTTCTCCACTGGTATCTTTTAGCTGCTGAAGATTTGCCAATAAGCCGTTTAGAGTCAGCCTTTTTATTTATGCCTTGCATATAGCGACATTTGGGCTTTTAAATTACCCTTGTGTTCATAACATGCATAGCAGCACTGATTTATTTTTTTTTTCCACACACATTCTCACTTTACTGAAAAAAACCCCACCCCTGAACAAACTACAAACAGCCTGGCTAATGCAGGGTCTTGAGTGCCCGGTAACCTTTGTGTGCTCCAGGCAGCACCCAGCTTTATCATGGTCATCAGTGCACCAGCACACATCGAAATGTGTGATCTGTTCCTTCCCTAGACCCAGCTATGCCTTGCTTAGCAGTTCCTCTGGTTGGTGAGTTGCTCTTGTAGTTTCCAGTTATGTAACCCCTCTCATTTTGTGAATATGTGAATTTAGCAGCTGTCAGTGTCAGCAGCGGTTGTGGGGGGTGGGTTTTTTGTTAGTTGTTTTTTTTTTTTTTTGTTGCGTTTTTTTTTGGCAAGCTGGCATTACTCATCAGTCTCATGGTAGTTTTGTTTGAAAAATGCTTGTGTTAGAAAAAGTGGATTTATCAGCTCAGCACTGTATGGTGCTAGCATGAAACACAACAAAAGACAAGTGCTCATTTCAGTAACGCTTGCAGCATTTCATGGGGCCCTGAAATAGGCTGAACAAGGCTTCTCTGGCAACTAACTCCAAGTACAGTAGGAAACTGTTAAAGTGGCAGTGTCACTGCCTGGAAAAGGGATTCAGTTTTCTTCCATCGTTTATTGATGCCCTTTTTTTTTTTTCTAATAAAGACTATAAACTACATTAGGATTTTCACTGAATACTGGGGAAAAAAGAGGCCTAACTTGAAATGTTGTGCTTGTAGGAGTGATTTTTTTCCTCATGATTTCTTGAAACGCAGACCAAGCTGTCAGTCTGTCCTTCCCAAAGTGGGTCTGTTTTGTGGAGAAAAATAAGATCCTTGCAGGTCTTTCAAGTAATATTGCAAAGTCAGTTGTGCTGCAGCCTTTGAGGGAAAATTCATTCTTTGTTTAAATCAGTTTATTTTCAGAATGATTTGCTGCACTTACACTTTCTTTTGTAACTACCCTTCCAGAATGCAAATACAACCTGGAGAGTTTTCTGTATTTAACTGAATGTGTCAGGTGTTTAAAATCATGTTGTAAAAACAGTATTACATACTGCAAATGTGTCAAATCCTTTGTTCACATATATTTAAAACAAATGTCTTTTTCAGTATTTAGTTATTCTCTCTGTTTACGCTCCATACAGATGGTGAAGACAAACCAGTAAGTTTCATGTTTGCTGAAAAATCGTGTTTTATATTTTCAGGTTCTCACACACTGGCAAATTACTATAAACCGCATGTGACAAAGATCAGAGAGAAATACTTCTATGAAGAAATCTTTGTCATTAGCTGTATTGTAAGTTTTTTAAAAGATTCAATTTTATAAAATGCAAATTCTGGACGAATTGTTCCTCTTCAAGCCTTTATGGTCTCTAGCTGCATAGTTAATCTACCAGCCACCTCTACTCAGGTATCCAACAGAAGTCAGAGCTGGGTAAAACATGTCTTCACAGATCAGTTACATCTGTTTTTAACTTTTATTTGCTAAAATGTGATTGTTTACCACAACTTGCATCCAGACAATGTATTTAAACATGCAAACTTTTAAGGCTGCACAATAGGCAAATGCATCCCCCCATGGGGACGCACACACATGAACACACCCACATTTCCATATGCTCACCTCCCATGTATAGGTGTACTTTTGACACTACCATGGCTGGGTGGGAGGAATGGGTGCAATCAGCTCCCATCTCAGCTGCTGGTTCACTGTGGAGAGAGGTGGCTACAGTGAAGGACAGAGGTTTGTGGTTATCGACTGCTGGAGAGCCTGTAACACTTCAGAGAGAGTTGTACAGGACAGAGACATAAATGCACTCCAGCATCATGTCCTATCTGCACACACAACAAGGCCTTTCTAGTCTCCACACCCCTGCCTACAGTGTCCTGCAAGATCCTGTGGGCATACACAAAGAATCCAGCTCTGCATACCAAGATCTCACTGTGATTAACCTGTTGGCTTTCAAACCTGTTGGAAGACAGTGCTGTGGTAGCTGGTAAGATATTTGCATTTCAGCTCAATACCCAGAAAACTGAATGCTTTCTAGTTTCCGAAGAAGTGTGGACAAATTGGAGACCCTTGGTCCTTAGCCAGACAGATGACTCCAAAATGATGCTTCAGGGCAGTAGGGAAGATGTTCAGGAGTTCTTTCTCCATTGACTGGAGTGAATTTGAAAGCTATGGAGGGTCACCAAGAACAGACTGGTGAACCAGGCTTTGAGGGCCTGGAAACTTGTGAAGACCTTCCATCAGTGATATGCTGATGTTCTTTATCTTGTTCCTATCCAGGGCAAAGCTGTGCAGAGACAGCTCTTTGCCACCCTCCCCCCCGACCACCAACCCCAGGGCTGTTAGTGAATATTTCCTCCATCACTCACTGTACCTTGATGTTTGTAGCTCGTCCTCTAGCACCTGGCAGAGCAGTCAGGACCAGGTACACCGCAAAACCCCGGTGTGAGAGTGTAACTAGGAAATGCAGTTGGAAAGGCCAAGAAAAGGTTGTATCAGTAACTGCAGAGGTGGCTGTTACAGCATGGAGGGCAGGTACTGAAACATTTCTCCCACACCTACCACAGCAAAGTTGTGGGTTTTGACTTGAGTGACAGAGGAATAGGAGGTGGGGATGTCTCAGCCCAAATGCCCTTTAAGCCTTGGCTTGATGGGTGAGATCTTGAACATAGAGCCTATGACATTAAAGGCTTTATAAAAGCAACACTGGCAGTTTAAAACCAACCTCCCACATTACCAGTGGCTCCAGCAGGTGCAACATGATCCAGCAGCCCAAGCCAGCAAGTAAACAAACTGCTGCTTTTTGAACAAATTGCACCAGAGAAATGCTCCTAACCAAGAATTACAGTGGATATTTGCTCTAAGCAAGCTGTGCTGCTATTGAAAGGCCTGTGAAAATGCACAGGCTTCTGTGACTGCTAATTCTTCTTATTCCTCATGGGTTTTTCCCTCTACACCCAAAGCAAGGCAGGGGGAAAATTTCTTAATAAACCTGTAAAGTTTTGTGGGTTGGGGCCTCATCTGTCTGCTCGAACTTCAGTGGGATCAGTTGTTGGGTTTCTTTAAGCCAGAGAAAATAATCTATTGCTTCAAAACTGCAAAGCCAGTCAGTGACATTTTAGATTGTCCCCAAGGAAGATGCTTGCCTACTCTGCCTTTGGGTTCTCAATCCCATCTCTAGTGAATAATATTAACTTAAGGGCTTTTTCCTTGGCTACAACATTGGTCACTTTTTCTTCCTTTAACACCAATGCTTAAATTTCCCAGCTACGGTGAATTCACCCTCCGTAGAAAGCCCTACCATACCCAGACCTGATCCAGCTGTTTCCATTTAAAATGATTGGATGCACCATTTAAAACTATCTTGATGTTACCACCTGTCTCCCTAGCTGGGAGAAGTGCATAAAAATAAAAAAGGTGCATTTGTCTAAGTAGTATCTAGACCTCGTATTTGGGCTTGACAGGCTCTAAGATTCACCACAGAGTCCTTGGAGTGTGCAGACTGTGGACACACTGTGCTGAGGTACCTGCAGTCCAGCTCTGCTCCAGTGTTTCTGCCTCTCAGCCTGGGTTCCATCCTGCCCCAGAGAGCCTCTCCCCCCTCCCCATGCCCATGCTCTTGTTACTCATGAGTTATGATAACATATAAGCAGCTTAGAGAATTCTTATCGGAGCAAGTTGAACACAATGCAACATTTAACTCTTAATGACAGGCACCTCTGACTGTGAGTGACATGTTATAAATTATGTTTGAACTGGATTTTTTTTTTCAGAGGCAGATACTCCCTCTGCCACCCAGTCAGTCCTGTAACGTTGCACTTGTGGCCTTAATCCCACTTGGATGTGTGCCCTGCTGCCTCCACTTTCCGTCACTTGGGTACTTTAGTATTCTTGAACAAGTGAACAATCTTTGTTTCTGTACCTTATTAGGCCAAAGACCATAGCAGCTAGCGATGGCATCAGCAGGCCCTGCAGGCAGGATTCTCAGCAGACACAGCCAACCTCCAACAAACCCCTTTTTATCCTCCTGTTTCTAGGAAGAATTATGATGGTGGTGCCCTGCTGTTGATCAGTTAAATCTGTGGTAGGCCTAGAGATAAGTCCTGTAAGTGTGGTGTACTGTAAAACAGCGGCTCCCATTCATTAGTAGCTTGTGTGTAATAAACCACCCAAAGGATGGGGGTGGGGAGGGAGAGGGACGAGCAGCTGCAGTATGCAGGAACAAACAACACAACTCATTCTTGGGAGCCAAAACTTTCTAATTTGCTGCTGGGCTGCTGGGAGCACTCAAATTCTTTCTGATAATATGCTTGTGCCCTCCGTGTCTCTCCCTGCATTTTCCAAGTCCTGCTCTCTTGAGGTCCCCCAAGAGTGGGATAGTTTCACTTTGAACCCAAAACACAGAGGGTAGTTGAGCAGGGAGGAGGGAAACACATCAGCTGCTCAATGTTTGCAGACTCCAGCATAAGAGAGCGGTGGACTCAGAGACAGGTTGTTCTACAGGGGAATGGCTGTTGCACGTATCTGCTTGTGCAGTGAGTAAACAAAGCATCACATGGGCTGCAGAGCAAGCAGGAGACTTGGAGCAAACCCATGTGTGTCTGAGGCATGCAGGAGGAACGGAGTATCTCAAATGTTGTTACTGATTCAGAGCCTGGAGGTATATTTAGAAACTTGTATGTCCCAAGAGGCAAAAAACCCAAAGACACCTCAAATCAGTAATAGCTGAAAAGTTATTTGACTTAATTTCTACGTTTTGTTTTTTTTTTTCCCCACGAATTCCTGTAAATATTTGTTTGAGTATAGTATTTCCCCACTGAAACTGCTTATAGGCACATGAATTTCAATGAAATCTGCTAGGTATAATGTGAGATGTTGCATGTGTTGAGACATCGGTAGCTCCTAATCCTTGCATAGCTGTGAAGACATTGGTGCTTTAGGATCTCAGCCTTGGACTCTCCAACTGCCTGTAGAACAGTCATTGAAGCCATTCAGACCAGGAATCGGAGTTACTGTGTGCTGCACAACTGCTCTCCTAGACCAGACCTTTGTCCAAAGGTCTAAAGTTTGTGCTGTCACAAGAAAACAAAATTATTTTCAGATAGATGCTGCTCTGGAGGACTGCTGTACCCTTGAAGGAGATGATGGTGACTGCTTTATTGCTGCAATGTGCCAGGCTGTGACTGTGCTTGGACTGTCTCCCAATGTTCGTATAGACAACGGCTACTTTAATGGCAAATTCGGGCTTGGGTCAAACTGCAAGTGCTGTTTAGGTAGACAAGGGAAAAATCAGAGATTTGAGGTATTCCACTTTCCTGCAGGAGATTGATCTTTCTTTCTCTTCTCTGGGAGGAGCTCTGAGCTGTAAATTGCCGGAGTCTTAAGCTCTGAAATGAGAGGTGCATCTGCCAGATTGCTGCTTGCTAAAGTTACCCAGAAGGCTGAGGTAAAAACATCCTGAAGAGCCCTTGCATACACCCATAAAACGGTCTTAACTAAATCTGGACACAAAATGGTTCTCTTATCTTCTGAAAGTTTAAATAGTGAAATTTAGATTGCCCACCGCTATGAGTTTCAATTGTGGCTTTTTTGTGTTGTTGACAAAGTCAAAGTAATTTGGTGTTTTGATTTTCCTTCTCCAGACTTAGATAGCTAGGTACTTTTGTACTCAAAATTCTCCATCAGTGTCCATTTCCAGCAAGGAGCCTGATCTCACTACCACTTGCTGTTTCCAGGATGTCCAGCTAGAGTTGCAACAAGGAATACTTTATGGGAATTTGATCATGACTTCTCAAAGAAAATGGCGAAGGTAACACCTCTGTTAATTGCCTCATGCCTTCACTGTATAAGCAGATGGGTCTGTAGCAGAGAACTGTCAATTGGAAAACTCCAGCACTGGTCTTTGTGCATTTCATGTGAAATAATGTTATATATCACACAGAAGTTATCAAGAGCAGAGAACTTTCTGAATGTATTTGCTCCTATGATAGTAGACAACATACAGCAGTTACCTATCTACTGCAAAACATTTGAAGTTATAGATGAGACTAGAAAACGGAGTGAATGAGCTGAGTAGGTGTGAAATCAGGGGACGGAGATTTTTCTGAGGGTTTAGCCCTATCTTCAGCACCAGCAGAGAGAGCCATGTAATCCTTCCCTTTGCAATTAGAGCTGCAAAATAAGCCCCAGGCCAGAGCACTCACACAAGGAGCAATTAGACAAGCTAGACAGTGGGAAAAGCTAAAAATAGTAAATTGTCTGCCTCCACAAGAATACCTTGAATCATTAGAAAACGATGCTTTATGACTTTCCTGGGAATCAGTTACTGCTTTTATATTTCCATAGTGTTTTGCTAGAAGGGCTATATTCTAAGTGTTGTTTGACAGAGGTAAACATAAGTAATCTATCTTCTTACACTTGATACCTCAAAAAACCATGAATGAGTCCTGAGAATTTCATATGTAACGAACAGAAATTGGGGGAGGTGAACTGGTCCATCTTGAACTGAGGCAAAAGATGCCTTAGTGTTCTTTTACGAAAAGCCGTCTAATAATTTTGGGGTAAAAAAAGGACTTTTTTGGGGTTATTTAATGATTCAACCCAGTTTTGTTTGAAAAAGAATGTATGAATCAATGATATTCATCCACTAGCTGACTCCAAACTATTATAATAACTCTTCTTTAGAAAGTAAGTTATTTGTGAAAGGGTGACAACTACTGACTTATTTTGCAGCACTCCTGAGCTGTGTAAAACGTAAAACCAAGAAGGCTAATCAGAGCAGGATATTTTTAGTCCTTTGCAGGGAACTATATATGACGCTATTTAATTAAGAATGATTATTAAAGGATGATTTGACTGTTTCTTGTGATTTCTGCTGCAATTTGTAAAGTGTAACAAAGCTCAGACCTGATGCTTGCCAGCCAAAAAAGTGTATTCAGAATTAGCTGTTTATTAGTACGGGTAAAAAGGGGGGGTTATGTTGCTATGATTTTAATTTTTTATTGCTGGTAACTTGTGTAATACTGTATGAAAAATGTTGTGAACAGTAAATTACACTCTATTCTGTCTTTTCTATGTACAGGAGAGAATTTGAGAGAAAAAAACCAAACCTGTATAAAATTAAACAGCAAACTCTGTGTGTATCTTTGTGCACATATTTGTGTGTACTGTTGCTGGCGTGTTTGTTTGCAAGTGGAAGTTTCAGTGACGGATGACTTGACACAAACTTTAAGCATATGGTACACTGTTTTTGTGTGGTTCCTGCTGCTTTATTTCATGAGCTGCTGCTCTTTCCCATCCCAAGCAAGCGCAACATGTTGCAGCACTGTCAGCACCTCACCAGCCTCGTGAGGAGGGTGCGATATTGAAATGCTAAGAGCTCTTTTCCCTCTGCTGACTTGGAGCAGAAGTGACTTTGGTGGTGAAGGGGCTGCGTGGAGGCCAGTCAGGCTCTTGGAGTGTTGCATGGCAGTGGGAGGCATCGGTGGCCCTGGAGTTCCTGTGAGTGTTGAACATCTGAAGAGTCTCTGGCAGTGTTGCATCCACTTGTGTCACACGTCTGAATGTGTGAGCCTGGCAGGTGTTTGCTCGTGGTGACCGGGGCTGGGGAGGACGGCTCTGGGGCTGCTCTGGGTGCTGGAGTTGCTGGGATCCACCCCATCCCTATGGCTCTGTATAGTCCTCTGGTCTATGTGAAGCTGTGCACAGAGTTTCCACTAAACACGAATTGAATGCGCTTTCAGACTTGACAACCTCCTTTTAAATGATAACATTTACATTGAACTAAAAGCGTGTTTGCCTCTCCAAATAAATGGAATTACGGTTCTGAGATCTGACAATCCTGAAGCTCTTACACTGTACAGTAAGTAGAAAAGAAAGAGAATTGCTTGGAGGAGCAGAGGTTAGCAGGATTAGGCTCCATTTTACATTATCTCGCTTGTTTTCTTTCTGTTATTTAATGTACCTTTTCCAGAACTCCCACTGGCTGTTTATAACAAAGTCGAAGTAACTTCACATCTATTAGCTAATGGCAAACAAACTAATAATTGAAAATAATGAGAGATGGTACAGAGAGTGCCCATCCATCTTTCCTGGAAATTTGAGGGTTGTTAAAGAAGCCAAAAATGCAGTTCTCCCAGGTATATTTTTATCATAAAGTCATGTCCTTTTAAAACTAATTTCAGGATTTTTCTCAAATGCATTGTAACTATTTGTTCTTCTTCTACATTGTTTTCTTTGTGAAACTGTGCTTTAAAATTGATGTTTCATGCTATTTGAAGAAAGACATTTCCAAAGTAACGGTGCCATTTGTATTTATTCTTTTTCTAAAAATGGAATTTCTGCTCAGATAACATTAAAATATTTTTGTGTTAGTTTTTGTGTGTTTTCATGACATCTGTATCTTTCTAGCTATAATTTTGGTACCTGATCCCATGTTACCAGACTAATTAAGGAAAGTGGGATCAAAAGTTTGATTGTTGTTACAAGTCAATCTGTTCTACAACCCCACTACTGGTCTCAGTGCTCTCAGAATTTCATGATTTTTATTGTTTTTGGTTTTTTTTTTCTGCCGAAGCCCCAAGGAACCTGTATGCCAGTTGGTAGATTATGTATTCAGCACATCTAAAGCTGAAAGAAGCCAGGGCAAGAAGAGTAGTTTGTTTAGTGGACGCATTCAAATGAGTCTCCAGCAAAGACTTAAAATGAAGACTGAATGAAATTTATTGTGGCAAAGATTCGTTCGTGGGCTGGAAAAAAATATGTACAGAGAATTAGACAAAGAAAGTTTTGCCAGCTTCATTTCAAAGCTGAACTGTCTTGATTGAAAAAAAAAACAAAAATCCTCCTGAAAGATGAGACTTAGATTTTCCTGTACAAAGAGGATATGTGGCTGGTACTTTGTACGCTGCTATATTGTGACCCTGTAAGGAGATTCTGTACATGGACATAAATTGGGTCCAGCAAATTACATGCTCAGTGTTAGAGGCTAAGGTGAAGCTTTGTTTTTCCCTTCTGCCTAAGGCTGAGCTTTCATGGGATCCCAACTTGACGTAATGGGAGGTTTCTGTGATCCCCTACTGCCTACACCTCCCTGTCCTCTCATCCTTTTGGAATCTTCCCATGCTCCCCACTGTCATCCCTTGCAGCACCTTCCCACCCCTCCCTCCCTCCCCAAAACAAGGGAATGGCTTTCTGCCAGCTCTGCCCGCAGACCTGGCCCAGTGCAGGATCAGAGCAGTGGGGTCACAGCTGGGGCTGCCACCTGCTGAAACCCCATGGGGACCACCCTTTCGGGGTGATTTGGGCAGACTCAAGCTGGTGAGACCCTTCGTTGTCACTGGAATGGGTGGGCGGTGGTGGCCATGTCCCACCTGAGCCGTCCCACCTGCACTCATTGGGTAGTCTTGGGCAAACATCACTCTCTTCAAACAAGTTTATCAGCTGTGGTGCCTGGGGTTCATGCACAGCGTCAAACCAAGTGAGAAATACAGGGGATTTCCAAGCAGCAAGCCCACACCATTGCAGGGTCTGGCTCTTGCTGCTGTAGTTCTGGAGTGAAATAAAGCAGTGTTTTAAGATTTTGCCACTGAAGATGATCAAAAGCAACATTTAGTTTTAAAAGAAACTGTTTATTCCTGATGGAGATGTTGCATGAAACATTTTAGTCAGTTCCAGTTTGAAACCAGCTCACTTTTTCTTTTTAGATTTAAATTTAGTTTCCATTCGCAGTTTTTAAAGGCACATACACAACGTCGTTCTTCAGCATGACATTTGAGTTTCACCCCCTGCCAGGAAAGATAACTTAACGTCCCTGTTGTTGAAAATACTAGAAAGAAAAATAGCTTGGTTTTTTTTGTACATTGCTTTACATGGTCGCTTGGTACTACTTGGAATAAAGTGAGTTCATTGTAACTCCTCTGCTTTGTGTTTCACCTTTCAGTTTGTGTGGGACTTTCTTTACCGGTACAGGCATGGACAGAGAAAAAAACTGAAAAAGCAAGAAATCTGCCCTCAGAAAAGTCACCATGTGGATTATATGTCCTACATGAGCTAGACACAGGTGGGCTGCATAAAAAGAAGATCGTTTTGTAGATGATTTTGGGGACCATCAGGTTATCGATGTCTACCTAAAAAAATAGTTAAAGAAGAATCAGGCCAAACCATCCCTATGTGCCATTGTAACTGTACTGCAAACCGGTTTTGCAGAAACTGCTTTAAACACAACTGTGAAATTGATGTGGTCAAATCTGTGCATATTTTTCTCTTAGTATTTTTTAAGAGGAAAGCAAGGAAGTTTTTTTGTTTGTTTGTTTTGTGACAAGGAAACAGCTCACAGTTACGAAGAACAAGTGTATTATGAAAGTAGTCCCTACATATCTCTATCTTTCTCAAGCCATTCCAACCAAAAGCTTTTGTAAGCGTGTGGGGGCAGCACTGACCTTTTAATTCTGTTTATACGATGACTAGAAAAAATAAATCCCTGGTTGAAGAGGACCTGAACTTGCAGGAGTTGCCTCAGGAACTTTTACACAACTATAACTTGAAGCATTTCTGCAGGCTGCCAGCCCTGCTCCAGCACTCCCAGTTGGCAGCAGGCACCTACAGGGTTGTCACTGGTTTAGGGAAGACACAAGGGCGCAAGCAGTTGCCCAAGTAGGCCTAAGAGATGGGCAGTGCTGGGGTCCTGCGCTCATGAGCATTTACACATGACTCATCTTCTCAGGCTCAGTTTGGCTGTGTCAGCTTCAGAGCCCAGCACCGAGGCTGGTGGTCAGGCCGTGGTTTCTGAATTTTTCTTTGCAGTGGGCTAAGGTGCTTGGTGGGCGTTCACCGGAACCAGAGCAACCTGTGGGGCTGACCCATGCATAATAGCGGGTCCTGCGCAGTGGTGTGACTCGAGGCTGGCAGTGAGGACCTCTGCAGGCTGGCTGGTTTGGAAGCATCCTCCAGCACACCAGCTGCCTTCCCTGCTGTCAGAGATCCCCCTGCTGTGCCGCACAGGTGAGCAGGACCCAGAAAAGAAGCCATGCACGCAGAGCGGGCCTTGCACCATCGGCAGGGACACGGCTCAGTAACTTGGGGCTGAGCACAGCTCTGCAGAAGCACTGGGGGGTGTTCAATGGTGTGGCCACAGTGTGACTGATCTGAGCTTCCCTCGCTCTGGGATGGCCGCTCACCCAGCCCCACAACTCACACTGGTGTTTGACTTCAGTTTCAGCTAGTTTTGCTCCCCAAAATGGATCCTGTGGGAGCCTCTCCTCCAAGGGATGATGTGTTACAAAATCACATCCATGGCAGGTGAGGATGCAGAATTAATGCACAGCAACAAAAGAATAGAGGGAAATATGTCACACCTGTGAGGTGAGGGATGTCAAGGCAGCCCATGGGTAGGCAGGAATGGGGGCCATATTAGTCTCCGTCCTTGAGTCAAACAGCAGTTTACAGCACATGCGTCCTTTTCCTTCCTTTTTTTTTCCCTTTAAAAATATTTATTTGGCTTAGCACTTGCTCCCATATCACCTCATGAAGATAAAGACGCACAACTGCAAAACCGCAGCCACTGCTCAGGGCTGAAATCCTGTGTGGTGCTGAGCACCTGCACGGAGCCAGAAAGTCCCCGCTACTGCCATCAGTGCTGGGGGAATTAAGGGCATTTCACAGCTTTCAGGCCCAGGAACAAATTGTAAACTGTACTGTTGCATCCATGTGTGAACACACGCACACACACACTCAGAGAAAGCTGCCAGCAGCTGATGCTTCACACTAATCACTCTTATAAATGCGTCTAATTAGACTTATAAATACCTCTAACTTTCCTACAGGGAACAAAATGTCCAACATGCTTAATGTAAACTCGGGTGCGGGAAGGAGTTAAAAAGATGAGTAAAAGCTATTTTTAAACCTGGAAAGTCCTAGACCAGCACTGTTGCAAAGCCAACCGGTGCTTACGGCAATCCTAAATTGCAGAGCCCTGCACCCCAGCGGAGCCCGTCAGGCTGCTGGAGGGGAGGCGCAGCATGGGCAGATTGGGGGTGAGCAGCCGGGGGAGGGGCTGCAGCCCTCAGCCTTTGTAGCCGGAGGGCGAAACATTGGGATCCTGCAGAGAGGGAACACAGAAACCCTCAAGGCAGAGAGAAATAGGCCTAGACAAAAGCCCGTTACATGGTTGCAAATCACCCCACTGCTGTTATTTTATTTACCGCTGTCCGCAGGAGGATTGTTTTCTCTTGCAGAAATTTAAGCTTTTTTTTTTTTTTTTTTTTTTTTTTTTTTTTTTTTTTTTTTTTTTTTTTTTTAACTTCTTCCTTTATTCCCCGCTCCCCCCGCGCACTTCCCAACAGTGGTCACTTATACCACAGTGCCACATACAGACTGAACTCACCTCCGCTGGCAGGCAGGGAGGGGGTGCCGCCGGGAAAAGCCTCCAGAAAATCCGAGCCCACCGCCCTGGGTGCTGTTTCGATGAAAAAAAAAACCTAACTTTTTTTTTTTTTCTTTCCCCCCCCCATCCCTACCACCCCAGAAAGAAGTCCATGGGCAGCTTACTTCGCTGTCCGGGTGAGAAGCAGAGCACAGCCGAGCCACGCTGCGTTTTCGCTGTCGCACAGGCACTCGTGCAACCCCCCCCCCCGCGCTGTGCCAGTAGTAACCCTCAGTGATTATCAGAATTTTTTTTTCCCTGATCTTTTCTAAAGGGTCTCTAGGTTTTATTTATTTCTCTATTTTTTAATGTGTGAGAAAGAGGAACTGGCCTCTGGGGCACCACAGTCACTTCTTGGATGTTTGTTTGGGAAATTAATTCCCTTTTCTGGGGAAATCATCTGCTGATCTGTGGAGTCACACTCATGCCTCCCAGCCTATTCAGGCAGGTTGAGTTTCGGACCGCTAGATATTAACCGTCGTGGTAAATATGAATCCTGAATAAAAGCAAACTGCTTTGAAGGAGATGCAAGTATGAGCCAGGATTTGCTGGTGGTTCCCTCAGCAAAAGATGTAAAACGTCGTTTGGACATTATCCACTGGGTGCATGAAAGCAACGTGGAAAGGAAGGAAGGAAGGAGGAGGGACAGAAGCCTGTGGAGAAGAAATGACTCCTGCCCTTGCTGTAAACATCTTTTGTGGCTGTGGCTGCGGTGGCCTGGCTGTGGGGAGGGCGGGGG
>VWZK01021423.1:47260-92748 GCA_013396935.1 Baryphthengus martii
TTTTTTTTTTTTTTTTGAGTTAACTGCAGTTCCTCTATCAATAATCTTGGGGTGATTTTCTTTTTTTTTTCTGTATGTTACTTCCCCTTTAAATAGGTCAAACAAAGCCTTAACATTGTAATTCAGCAGTACAGACAATTGCATTATATAAAGTATTGAAGGCTGCCCTTTTCTTTTTAGAAGCTTTTGGCAACAATACTTTTTTTTTTTTAAGCTTAAGTCAGCGTTATCACCCTCCAAAATGAATAATGCTGTTGAAATTGGTATTCGGACTTGCCTGTTATTGATCTAGCTGCTGTAATAACTTTGCCCTGGGAAGGTCACGATACGTGTTTTTGTTCTAGCACAGATTTGGTTTTATCTGTTTTCCACACCCTCCAAATTATTTACGGTTATAATATTTCAGGATAATTTCATGGGGCTTGTCCCTGTTGCAGTGTTTCTGTCAGTGGAAGCCAAAAGTACGTCCACATATTTATTCAGTATCTAGGAAGACATCAAAATGTGAAGATGATCACACTTACCTTTGTGAAATTCTGCTTGCTGTTATCAGTTCTGAACATTGTTAGACTGATTCTGAACTTTCTGAATATATTCCTGTAAAATTCTGCTTTAGCTTAAATCAACTATATTGTTATCCTGGAAACAAGGGTTACCATTTCTGTTCTTACTGAAGTATTTAAATGCAGGTATGGATGTTTTGGAAAAACTGAAGAAAGCTTAAACTGATTTTTTTTTTTTTTCATAAACCATAAATCATTATAATAAGATTAGCCTTTTACTACCTCTCTCCCAATTTCTGCCTAAGACAGTTTTTTTTGGTCGCTTTTGGGCAGAGCTGTAATGGGAAATCCTTTGCTCTTCATCTTGCTAATGTATATGCTTAATTATGTATATTTCAAGTTTGGAGTATGAATTCAGAGAATAATTAAACCGTGTTGAATAAGTGAAGATACCAAATGGTACCACTAGCATAACACTTTATTGATACTGTTCTATTTTTGACATCCAATATGGCTTCAATCAGAATAACTGCCTCTGTTATAATGGCTCAATATGTTTTTCAGAGGTATGAGTGACTAAATATGTAATGTTCCTGGTGATATACCCAGTCAAAAGTTTTTTTCTGTTTCTTGAGATAGCACCTATAAAATTATATACTCCCCCAGTTAAAATAGTCTTGCATATTTATTTGAAAAATATCTTCAATAAATAAGTTTTGGCTGTGATCTTGCAAATAATTAAGTGCATGCTTAGCATTATAGTATTACTTCAGCTAGATAATATCTGGCCTGTGCAGAGGATCAGGGGAATTGGGAACTAAATTCCTATTGCTTAATGGGAACTGAACTTCTCAATCTTCTTTGTTTATTTTTTAGGGAGGTGGGGGTGTGGAAGCTAAAGAAGGGTGAGAATCAGATTCCATTATTTTCCAAAACACTTGAAACCCAGAATGTGGTAGTTCTAGATTCGTATTCAGATGAAGTCAAAGGAACTGATCTAGGCTGCACCTGGCTGCTGATTTGGCCCTTGCTAGTTAACACAGGTGAAAAATATTGTCTGAAGGAAAAATATTTTTACTCCTGGGGGTATTATAAATGGGCAGAACATGACATATGTTTTGCTGTTGTCTATTGTGAGCTGTGAGGAGCAGAGAAGGCTGCTCTGCCTACAGAGAGCTGAACCAAGTGAAGAACGCACATCTGAACCTAGCATCCTGATGTCTTACAATCACCTACAAGGCAGACTTAAGTATTTTGAGTTTTAGATTCATAATTCAGATTTCCAGGATTCATCGCTTTAGCTGATGCATAGCAGGGGGAAAATGTGAAACCTGACTGATTTCTTTCACTTTCTTTCACTTTCAACATGTGTAATAAGTCCACCGTATCATCTCAGTTTATTCCATTTGGTGAAGTGGTCCAACAACTAGGAAACAAAAATGTAATCAAATCAAAGCTGTGATAAGGATTAGTAGCTATTCTATGCAGACTCTCCTCATCCAATGCAGTATCATGAGTAATTTCTCCATTTGAAAAATATCAGTCTGACTAAATTTATTCTAAAAGTAATGTCCTTGCTTTTGACATTTAATAGAACAGTACCAATTAAGGTTATACCAGACATCTAGAGTTGCCTACCTAGGATTTATAGGGCATCTCTATCTCTACATTACTTGTAAGTTTGGGGTTGTTTTTTTTTTTGTAATAAGTGCTGTGAACTTTCCTTTGGTTTTCTTGTCTCTGATACTCCAAAGCTAATTAATATTTGCAGTCACCTTTAACTATCAAATGAGGTTGCAATCATAAGCACATTCTTAAACCTCTTAGTACTGAAAGGAAGACCTAAATAACTTTTAAATCTGTGAGACAATGTCAAGAAATGTACTTGCTTAAATTTAATCCATCACTCTGTGCCAGCAACACATATAGCTGAAAGGTCAGAGAATCATTGAGAGGGAGAAAAACAATTAATTTGGTATCAAAAAGGTAATAGGATAAGGCCTCAGCAACCTTCTCCTATTGTTCTGCCGCATTAACTTCAGCAGGTCAGATGCCACTGGTCGTTGACCTCAGGCTAAACAGGGTCAGTCCAGGCTGATTACAAAAGAGATGTGTTTGCACTTATCCAAGTGTGTTTTAAAAAAACCGAACCCATATCTGCGTTGTTCTTGGGGAGGAACACACAAAGGGTAAACATTTTTCAATGCATATATCACTTAAAGAATCTTCTGCATGAAGAATGGGTCTCCCATCGTGGCATGGCCCTTATATGTGAGTCCTTCCCACCACTGTGACACATTGTAACCCCAGACCTGCCAGTAGGTGCTTTTCAAAGAACTGGCCATGCACTGGGAAAACCTGCGGTGAAAGGAACTGGTGGAAAACAATCAAACAAGATACAAATTTTGGAAAACCTGGCTTCTGTAGCTCTTTACTTTTCCAAAGCTATCTTGGACTCTGACGGGATACAAGTGTCTTATTTCCATACCTTATGCCAGACTGCCCCATCCAAGCTATCCAGCTTGCAGCTTTGGAGTTCAGACCATTTTAATAATTACCAAGTTGTAAATATTCCAGCTGACAGACGTGAACTGGAGCATCACTGTGTTGTAAAAACATTTGAGGCTCTAGCTCCAGGCTGGAGACAGTTAGCTAATCGAAAAAAAACCAACCACAACCTTCTACTTTCATATGCCATTTATCTGCTTAAATTTTAATAGGATTTCTCCCCTAAAGATACTCATTTAGTCTATGGATGAGACCTTTTGGAACTAGTTAAATTCGGTTTATTTTTACTGCTGGGCTTGATTCTGCAAAGTGCTAGGCCTTCACCACCTCTGCTGGGGAGGAGGAGTTACAGGTTTGATTTTATGCACTGGTATTTCTAATGTAGACAGAGAGGACTCCTAATTGTAGAACTGTTTTTCTAGGAAACAAACAAGTGAAAACAGGGTTATGATAATTTCTAGTGAATATGTACTGCAGAATAGAGAATGGGTGGGGTGGGGGAAGCAATGACAATCCATCAAAGTATGAATCATTTGTGTCTTTGAAATACTTAACGTCAACAATGCTCTTTCGCTTTGGATTGTTTGATTAAAGCATTAATTGTGAAGATTTCTGGTATGTTCTTGAGTGTTGCTTGGCTTTGTTTTGTGTTGACCAACAGCCCTCTGTGCAGCTTCCACATTAGAAGTCTTCCTTCATGCAGTGCTTTCACATTTGAACATTCACTGGTCATGAATATAATATTGTAATTGTCCTGATGGCTGTGCCAGCAGGTGATGGCCTGCTGTGCTGAAGGCACCCAGATGCAGGTATTTCTTCATCAGGAAAGAGCAAACCACATGCACATGCATGCACTCTGCTCAGATGGCTCAGAAAACAAGGCAAAGGATGGGAAATTAAAGTGCTGAATGAAGAATAAGTTAGATAAGTGGAAAAGTAAGGAGGATTTTGCCAAGCTGAGACTGTCCTGTGGTGTCTGTCACTTAGAAACCCAATTGCACGGTCAACTGCAATAGCATGAAAGCCCATCAGCCCAGTAATCTCCAGCTTGTAATTGATTCTGTTTCTACAAATGTTAGCTAAAGCAAAAATCTGCATTAAGGTAAGTGCTAAACATCCATCAGCCTGACTGATTAGTCGAAGTAGGAATTGCTGGAGAAATGCATGTTATTTGCCATTAGATTAAGTAAAGTTTTGCTTCCACAGTCAGAAAGCTAATAATTTGCTTGTGATGGAATCAGTTCAGTTTTCAGCTCCGCTGGCTGTACAAATGTCGGTGTTTGAGGGCACATCTCTTCAGATCATGAGGCAGCTAGGCAAAATAAAAATATTTTTTCTGATTAAATAGATATTAGAAGATGTTGAAAAAAAGCTTGAATTGCAGATTAAACAACTCACCTAGACAATAAACAGGACAGAATCTGTATATAAAAAAAGACCAAAATGGGTTTATCTGTGGATTGTCTAAGTCTCCTTTAACATTGCTTCTTTTGTCTTATTTGTTTTTCTTGTTTTGTCTTCTTAAAACATGATCAGCAGATATTAGTTTCCATGAACTTGTTAATTTAACTATGCTTTTGTGAACTATGCAACTATATTCCGCATCTAAGAATTCATACAACACATGTATGTGTTTACAATATAATAAATACATTGACTTAGGTGGAAGACAATGCTCTTACATTTTTTGAAACATTCTGTGAAGATTGTGTCCATACTAATTATTCCTAGTCCACTCAAAATCTGTGTTTTGCTGATGTTGTGCAATTGTGTGGCAGATGGTATTACTTTCCTTCTTAGTTTACGTAACTCCAGAAGAATAATGAATTATGAGTTTTATAATGTTCTATTCATACTTTCATTGAACATTCTAGTATTTCAACTTAAAATTCACTTATAGAAATGTTCTCTAGTAATCATAGAACTCTAAAGCTTAGGGAAAATTTATGCAAAAGAGTTATAAAGAGATTAAACTTGGTTTCCTTTGTATTAAAGCAAGTACATGTGAATAGTTTTTTTTCACCATTTGCTTATCTCCAAGGTAAGCATCTTGCATATACCTCACCAAGAAAGTCAGTACAGAGCAATATTGCAGCTCTTCATTTGTCAGAAGTGCTGTGGGATTTTTAATGACTTCTGGTGGTCAGGACTCTGCTTTTACCACCACCACCACTGATCACCTCTGGCCATTTAGGCTGGGGTAGCATGTTTGATGTCAGGTGCTGAGATGCTAATAATGTCTGAAGATATTCAGGATGCATCATGACTTGGCAGGCTCAACCCAGTGGAAAAATGAAGCAAAATGAGCAGCCCCACATGTAGAAGGAAACTTCTGGTGTGGATCTGCCTGACCTGGTGAGACTCATGTCTGAGTTCTGCTGAAGTGCTTCTTGCAAGCAGGTTGAGTTGTGAGGTTTCTCTCATGTGAAAGTGCTGTCATTCATGTTCATGTTGCATACTTTCTGGGTGCTGGGACATTCCTTATATCAGAACTGATTGTTCCCCAGAAAGCTGGAAAGCTGCTGTTCAAAGACCTTTTTCAAATATAGGTGAAACTGCTCTTCAAGCTCAAAAAGACCAGCTGACAATAGGTACACCTAGACAGGGTTCCTCATGTTTGTTTCTCAGGTTTTACACAGCTAACAATATTGTTACTTCTCAGACTTGCAAACAAATTCTCTCCACAAGGACTTTCCCTTCCCTTGTATCCAACCATACACTGATAAGATACAAAGCAGAAGCAGGGAGATTCAGTGACATGAACTGTACCTGTGATATTTCTGTCTACAGCAGAAGTGGGAAGAGCTGTAGCCTCTGTGGGGTAACTTGCGTTGATGAGACTTTCAGCTGACTTTTCTGACCCAAAAAGGTGGTTGAGACTTTGTGTAAGTACCTAAACATTTAGATACATGTGAACTAAATAAAACCACCAAACCATGTGCAGTTTATTTGAGGTTACAATAGCTAAATTTCTTAAGCATCCTTGTTAAAAAATGAGCAACAATTCAGCCTTTAATACAATGTTGAGCTGTGATTCATAGATGGTGGTAGGAGAAAGCAGTGAACTAATTGCTTGGATCTGGTCAGCCGACAGTGAAGCATCTCCCTTGTCCATGATACCATGCCCCTTCCCTTTCTGATTATTCACCAGCAAACATCCTACGGTTCCATTCATAAAGTCCGGTAATGACACAAGAAATGTCAGGAGTATCTGCTGAAAGAGTGGGAGGCTAACAGAGCAGCACATTGTGAGCCTGCAAGAGCAGCTCTGTATTTCCTCTGGGGTTGTTTTCAGTTCTTTTGTCAGCTGATTACATGGTCTTTTATAATTTCTAATCTACAGAATAGAGCTATTTGCCTGTGGATTATGTGAAAGTCACAGGCTTATGCAAAAGAAAAACAAAATAATCTGAAACCAGGTTCCGTTGGCAAAAGTTAAACTTCGTTTAGGTGATTTTTACCTAAAGGGGAGTTTAGTCTAGGGGTGTGAAGGAAAAACCAAAAACTTCTGTCAGTTTTTGAGATTTCAACCTTATCGTGCTAATTCACTAGTGCTTCCATACACATGGCTTAAATTACTTGTCCCTATTCAGAAAAATGTATTTAAGACTGTTTAAAGGTTGATTTTATGTGTTTTGATGAATAGGAATGGTGTTACATGTGTGCTAAAGTCCTTTGTTGATTGCCCATGTGCATTAAATAATACAAACAAGCTTATTACATTTACTGTCTCCTTTACTGTTAATGAGAATAGTGCGTGCTTATCCTGATGCTTTTTTTTGTTATGTTAGTCTGTGGAAGCAGGTGCCAAATCCTTTCAGAAAGAAGGAACTGTGAGATTAGGATTGGTATATAAGCAAAGTAAGATGTGAGATGTGTTTAGGTTGGTCCCTAAATTTCTTCAGGTTTTGCGGTCTCAGGTGTCTACTGAGTCATTGTATAATGTGTGTGTGTGTATGTGTATAGAAATATATAAAAGAAGGAAATGATGAAATAAGTTGAAAATTGTCAGTGACCTCTGTAGTTTCTTGTGGGTCTCAAGAGTGAAAGAAGGACCTTGAGATGGGACCTGGTGGAAACCAGAGAGGTTATTCTTGGCAAGCATAAGAGCTGAAGTAGAGAGAGGGATCTGAAATTCCGGTGTGGATGGAGGAGGGAAGGGTTTGCTCAGCTGTATGTAAAACCTCCTTCAGCTCCCTGCAAGGCCTCCGTATGACTTGCAGATGTGACTAGGTGTGTGCAGATGGCTAGTGTGATACGCTTATGATTTATCAATATGAACTTTGGAAGCTGACTTAAACCCCTCTCCTTAGCACCTGCAGCAGGCCCCCTGCTATCTGCTGTGCAAAGTGGACAGATGCATATCAAAGAGGCACACTTTATTTTTCTTGAGTCAACATTTCACATGGAGTTCTAGCAGGATAGTTTTGTTTGCTTTTCATCAAGCCCCTTATTAGCATTCTTCTGTTGGGGGGGTGAATAATAATATCAGAGTAATAGAATCTGCATCAGAGTGTGGTGTGCTGATATAACTGAGTTTGACCTCCTGAGAAACTGCTCTTCTGCTTGTGCAAATGCACTGTTGGAGCAGAAAAAAACCTGCCAGCGCAGGTAAATGGTCTCAGGGATAGAATTTGGCTTTGTTACAAAAATGAATAGACCCCAGCCCTGAATAATAAGTCTTCTGATACCTTCTTTTTCTATGAAACCTCTAAAAATTAGAGAGACAGAGTCTTGTTGGTTTTGAGAACTGTTAATGAAGTGCCTTGAGACATCTTGGTGCTTGTTAGATAAATGGTATTGGGAGGCATTAAAAAAGCTTATGTATGACAAACTTGATTTGAGAAAAAGATTCTTACTTCTGGTTTAAGGTTTTCTGTCTTGAACAGAAGTTTACAAATTTAGGTTTCTACTTCCTATTACTAAAGCAATTACTGTCTACTTAAAGCTTACCACTTATGTTGTCTACAGATTATGCAGAACGAATTCTCTTGCATTACTAAAAACTGAATGTGATAGTTTCCTGACTAGTTCTGCTAATCTGGAAATGAGGTTGAGGTCTGCCTAAACCGTCTAGGTGCCTGTTGTACTTGCACATTAATACAGCACTTCAACGAGAACGTGATCCATCATAAAGACACATTTGCCTTGCAGAAACATTGTACAAAAAAAAAAATCTTGCTCCATGACTACACTTGGGAAAAAAATCAAAAGGAGCTGCTTGTGTGGGGATGCATGCGACTGCTTTCACTGAGTCAGAATGGGGTAATCTATGGTATAGGTTCTACTCGCACTTTATTTTAGATGCTTCCTTCAGTTTACCACTCTTATGTTCAATAGCAGGCTTTTGTCTCCAAGATTACAAAGCGGTTTACAGACTGTTTATGTAGCGATTACTTTATTTATCTCTTAGCTGCCTCTCAATTTGACAACTGTGTCCCACAATAATGTGCAATTGTTTTCGTTAAAAAAACAATCTGCTTTATGAGGATCTAGTTCACAAATCCAGACTCACCCACACCGTTTGAGTAAAGACATGTATTTGGGTAGCAGTTTAGACTCAAGCCTTCAGCAGGAAAGCCTGTACATGTTTAGTCCCAAAAATGATTTGTTAAACTGTGGGGTTTTTGTGTTTTTTTTTTTTTTTTGTTGTTGTTTTTTCCCCTCTTCTTTCTCCTATCCCTGCCCTGGCTGGGCAAAGTGTACCCTCATCAGGCCAAATGTGATCCAACCTCCTGTAGATATTTGGAGCCTGACCCTTGTGAAGTGCTCTGGATTCCATGTCTGACTAGAGGCTAGAAGCGTGGTGAGGAAACATGCCATCCAGGAGACTCAGCAGCTTTTGTGGCTGTTCACTGTGCAGTATAGACAGCCTTTGTGTTTGCCTAGCTAGACAGTGGGAAACGCACATTTAATTCATGTTTTAAAAACAGATCTGAAGCAATGGAAAGCAACCTTGCCATCAGTCTCAGGAGTTTGGAAGCAAGTTGAAAAGTAGGAAACGCTTCAGACCTTATTGTGACCTTATAGGTTTTGCTTCTGGCTGTGGTCCCATGCTCTGTGAGTTATATCGTGATTTTTGCATAGAACTCAGGATAGCCCAATTGCTCTTCTGGGCCAGAAGCTCCAGAGAGTTAAGGATTTACCTGTCTGGTCCTGAAGATGCTCATATCATCATGCCTTGTTACTTTTATGCTGAAATATTGTGATGAGGAAGAACACAGGTCATGGATTTGATACTGAGTCAACTTAGTATAAAAGCAGCTTACATCTGCAAAATATCAGTACATTTATATATATTTACGTTCACCCATGGTGCTCTGTTTCGTGTGTTGTTTTTTTTTTTGTATGTGGAGCTGGTAGTCGCTTTCCCAGACACTGCCTGTACAGCCGTTGTTTTCTGTCCTGCCAATCAGCACCATCTCCTCTCTGGTAAAAATGACAGGAGACTGTTTTGTTCCTACAGAAGGTCTCTGTCACCAGAGAGAAGAAAAGTTTGCCCTTCCTGGCAACAGCTATTCTGCCCCCTGCTTTCATTTGAACTCACCCTCTAAATCCAGGAGACATCAAAAGTTTTCCCCATGTGACGGAGGCTCCCTGGCCTGCTCCAAAGTGAAACAATGGCTTCCCTATATTCTGAGATCTGTGTTCAAAACGTGCCTGGCTAATGCAGCTCGAACAGTTTCTGCTATAAAGGAGTGGTTGTCTTTTACGTAACAGCCTTTGAGAGATGTTCTGGGTGGGTACACTCTAACATACTGTGTAAGAAAAGAGGGTACTAACTGTAGCAGTGAATGTTTAGTTTATGATATTTAAATCATGCACATTTCAAATTTTTCTCAAAGATTGAAAAAAAACCAAACCCAACCCCTAAGAAATAGGAATGAACTGTATTCTGACAGTATTGGTACAGGTAATGTTTTCTATATCACCCTAAGGTGATGCACAGGTGTGAGTATATAGTGTTTGTTGAGCCAGCTTTAGCAAACCAGGTAGCAAAAGCATTGAAGAACAGTTTTATTCAAAAGTGAGTTGACCACCTAAATGGAACTAGTGGTCCCAGGTGTGCTTGAAACAACAAGCACAAATATGTGCTCTTCAGAAATATGGGGATCACTTGAAGGTAAAATGCAAAACTAATCTAAAGGTGTCATTGACTTTATTTTAATTACTTTGGAAGTTTTGTCAAGATACTTGGAGTTTTGTAGAAAATGAGTCCATAGGGAAATTTGTGTGAAAAGATAATTTTGCGGAGAAAATGAACTTTATTTTCATTGTTTTCTATCTGTTTTGGTTAAGACTGAATAATGTTATATCTGAGGAGAGAAAATGAGAGAATAAAATTGGGAGGGAAAGTAATATCTTTACTGTTTGAGGAAAAAGCTTTAATAAAGAGGGTATCTTGTATATGTTCTACCAAAAGAGACACTTATGGCTGAGACTCGTGCCTGATATCAGGCAGGTTTGCATGAAGTTTCGATGTCTGATATTAAATCACTAAATATCCTTTCTTGCGCTATATTTTTATTGTTTTGTTGGTGGTGTTTTTTTTTGGCTCATCTGTGCCTGAGCATTTCTATTAAACTGCAAAGTCATTGTTCCCTCTGTAGCTTGGATTCCTTCCTGTAAACAGAGATGCGCTGACTGCAGAGCACTCATGCAGCCATGGCCGTGTAAGCTGGGAGACAATAGCTCACATCATGTACGTTAAATGCCAGAACGCTCCTGCTTGGCTGACTCCAACTTTGACAACCATTGTTCTTTCTGTGTGTGCAGTATAGTATCACGGGCAAATAAGGAAAAATTGTTTTTTATTAATAACTATATGAATTGGAATGAAACAGTGTCCCAATTCTGTTTCAGTCAACCTGAAAATAAAATCCCTCCTGTCAGGATATTGACAACACACTCAACTAATGAAATAAAAGATGTAAGGGTTGCATCATAAGAACATTTCTCATCAGCTAAATACACCTCAAGGCAAGCTAGAGATACATATCTGCTTTTAGGAGCTTATTAACTTTCTGATTGTTCTTTAGGTTGTTATATTCTGGAAAAATATTTGTTTCCTATCATTCAACTTTGTTTTCAGATCACTTTCTAATGATGGTACTTGTTTGCTGAGTCCAAGTCTACCTATAAAGGTTCATACTGCTCCCACTGGATGGAGACGATTTATCTCCACTTATTTATATCTCACTCGGGGAGCACTATTTGAAGTTACTCTGAGTTATAACTCTGAAGAGAAATGCGCATTAGCTTTGGGTTGTGCTGCCTGAGCAGATGTAGGAATGTAAATTGTCTGGACAAAAATGATTTCTGGAGGAAAGCAATTTTACTACACCTTTTACCGCTTTGCTGCTTTCTGAGTACATTGATGGCAGCTATTCTGAGCAATTAGGTTTGAAAGAGAAAATCAATGAAGGTACACTGCTCTCCTTACCTTCCCAAGTTAAAAATAGTGTTTTTCTCAAACATTTCTATTTGGTAGTGCTTTCTTGTTTCTTCCGTGGGTTTTAAATCAAATCTTCATTAGGTGACACAGCCTTGCTTCATTTTGTTTGCTCATCACTCCTAATCAGAAAGGAAGAATAATGATTTATTGATGTGATACAGAAGTGATTGACTGTTGCTTTAAGGAGCTGGCCCTTTCTTAGTGCTCAGAATAAACACCATGAACATCTCTATAGTCCTGCCTTGATCTAAGCAATGTCTATGTGCTATATGGTAAGTCACTAGTGCTTAGTTGTTTTTGTCCCCAAACAGAGCAGATTAGGGCAAGGTAGAGGATTAGGATTTGTGATGATGTGCTTCCAGAGTGTAAAACAGATACCGCACATCCCCAGCACTGCTTGATGGCAACTTTGTTGAATGCTTAATAGATCTGACTTGAAGTTTGCCAGTTCAGTGTTCTTGTTTCCCTGATACCATATACCAGTGTGCTTCATTTAGGTAACTGGTGACAGTATACAGTTTAGTCACCCAAAAATTAGGCATCCAATTTCAGGGAGCTAGGTGTGCTCCCCTGGCAGCTGGTAGTCAGGGCTGACATCCTTTAGAGGTTGCCTTGGCCCACCCTGCAGCAGCTAAAGTGAGGCGAATCCTGCTCTGATCCTTCCTTTCTCCAAAGAGTTTCTCTCCTCCATTGTTGCCCTCTTGGCACTGCTCATTGCTTTGGAGGTAAAAAATGGTCAAAGGCATGCTCCTGGACTAAGTGCAGGCAAAAGAGAAGCTGAAACTGAGCTGGGGAGAGAGTTTATCTAGGAAATTGGTTGTTTCTTTACTTTTATGAGAACAGGCCAAAAGTTGTGGCATTTGAAAAAAACCAAACCAACAAAAACCCAAACAAACCAAAAAACAAAACAAACAATAAAATCCAACAAAACCAATCAGGTTTTGGTCTGAGCTTTTATCATCTGCTAATATAAACCTTTGTAATCCTAAAAAGAGTTCCCATAACAGCTTCCGCTTCTCTAAATTGTTTCTCTACTACCATTGCCTCTTTCTCTGTCCCCATCCTTCTGCCTCTGCTCTGGCATTAGTGCTTTTCTTCAAACCAGCTCATCATAGGGGCAGAGCTCATCTGGCTGGAAACCAACCCAACCCAAAAAGATGCAGGGAGGTTTGTTTGGCAGCTTCGGGAATGTTGTGGAGTTAGAGAAGAGAATCCTTGTCTGCCTGACGTCAAACACATGAAAAAAGCCCTGAAGGTGGACGGTTGGGATCTGCAAAGGTTTGGTTGCCAGCACAATTGCTTCTCTTGCAAGAGGCAAAATTTTGCTTGCTATCTGGACAAAGGAGTCCTTCAGGTGATGTTAGCAGGAGTCACCAACAACCTGCACAGTGATCTTCAGCCACTTTGGTCTAGTGTCCTGTGTCGCTCAGTCTCTGACATCAAAGTGAAGGCAGAACAAAGTGGTTGTGCTGACTTTTGCATCCCTGTTTTCTAATGTAGGAAAGTGAAGTGCATGGGTAACCAGCAGGCTGTGTTTATAGACATGTTTTTCTTTCACTCTTTGACTTGATCAGCTTGTTGGAGTGGTCCCTTCTAGTCAATGCTGAGGGATGAGGAGGAGAGGGATGGGGATATAAGACCTTATTTGCATTGGTCACTTATTTCCCCAGGGCCTGCCAGCCTGCAGGCTTCCTTAAATGCAAACCTATTTGTGGAAGTCTGCCGGAGCCTTTTGTGGACTAGTCTAGCCAAGAGGTATTTTGTCCCATGGGGGAGGAATTGAAATGCATCTGCAGTCTGCCCAAACTGTTGTGGAGGCCTCTGCTTCAAATCTGCCTATACCTGTCACAGGGTAAACAAAGTGCCCTGGGAGGACTCGGGGTTAGCTGAACACCTTGGTCACACACTAAGCAAACTATCCCCCAGGTGTGCTTGCAGAACAGACTCTCCATCAGCGTCCTGTCATGCACAAAATGTTTATCCAATTTGTCAAGATAATCTTTCTTCAAATAAGCTCAAGTCCTACGCCTCAGAACAGCCCAATTTCAAGCAGTATAAAGTAACTTTTTTTTTTCTCCCCCCTCTTTTTCTCTCCCTCCCCCTCTCCTTTTAATCACTGTGTCAACTTTTTCTTGGCTTTAAGCAAACAGAAAGTAATTATATCTTTCTCAAGTGAGTTATCTTTTGCCTGAGTTAGCTGATTTGTAAAGTTACTTCAAAATGCTCCCAACTTGTGGTATCCCTTTCCAAACACACGTTCCCAGACGCTTCACAAAATTGGGCTCATCAATGACCCCACAATTTGTTTATAAAGGCACATATAATAGCTAACTAATGATAACTAATTTAGGGCATTTGCAAAGAAATATGTAATTTTTTTTTGTTTTAACCTTAATAGTAGCTTTACCTATAGCTCTAGATTTCCCCTAGGAATTTAAACGAACCTGTACGTTGTCATCTTCTGCTTGAAGATGTCAATACATTTAAAGACTATTCTGAAGTATGGATTAATAACAGATGATGTATGACTGCCTAAGACAATGCTCACTCTTACTTTTGACAGACAACAGGGTTTCTTAGTTTTATTACAGAGCATTACTTGTGAGTGATCATCACAGAACTGTCAGATTGAAAGTAATTTGTTCATTTTTTTCCCCCAGCTCCCTCAAAGGACTGCGTGTGTATCCAAAAATAGAAAGATAAGTCATCTTTTTTTTTTTTTGCAGTTTCATTCATTGATTCCCCCCTCCCCAGGTGATACTACAGAATGCCATTTCCTTTTCACTTAAATTAAGGTGGAACCAAACTTTATGTATTCACTTACAGCTCTTTGCAGCTAGGATCCTGAATGCAAAAGGATGGCTGTGCATGCTCTTTGTTTTTTGAACTTGGTGTGTAAAATCCTGCTCAAGTGTAGACAATGGATGTGTTTCTATGGGGCTGTATGGGCCAGAAGAGCTCTCTGGGTTAGTGGGGAAACTTGCAGAAGGGATTGAGTAGGAGCTGATGTATGTTCTTACATTGCCTGCATCGGAGCAAAGGCCAGGTCACGCATCAACCATTTTTGAGCTTTGCGTTAGCCTGTGTTTAAAACCTGATTTTTAAAGGGTGTTAAGCAGCACCAGTTGTTATGTTAATAACGCTTATTTTTTTTGGGAAGAGTTGCTATGTTTAAGCAGATTGGTGATATTCTAGTTAGTATTTTTGAGGGGGAAGAGAAAAAAAAGGAAAAAAAATCTTCAACAACCATGTCAGTTTGTTCTCTTTGCATAGATTCCAATTGGATTTAATTGGCCAAACTTTCATAAATGGTAGACCCCCCTACATACCTCTAGCAGCACAGACAGGCTAACAGATGTTTTGGTACAATGTTCTCTCTCCCCTGTCAGCGAGTTCTAGATGTTCACAAAAATAGATCTTTGGACTACAATATGGCAAAAAAAATTTAAAGGATTAAAAAATATCTAGAGCTGCTGTAAAAGTAATGATTGGTATATTTACGTAAGAGAGTGATAGTCAATAAATAGAAATGAAATAGAGATTGCCATTATGCAGCTGAGGACCTTGAAGCACTTAACAATTAAGCAAGCCTCACAACCCTTCTGCATTATTGGTGTTATGATTATACACCTATTCTACAACAGGTAAATAGAGACCTTGTGCACTTTAAGTGAATCTTTTTACTCAAGGTCACATAATGACTCGACAATAGAATTCAGGAATCTTCACATCACCACCTGAGACTAGTCCTTAGAAAATGTTTTTTGTCCCTCTCCCCTGCCATGCTAAAGTATATTTGTGCTGGTGTCAATACAGCTCTTCTGTCTGAGGAACTGTTGTGTTTGATTCATGTGGAGTACATGTTACGTGCTATTCAGGGTTTGGTTTTTTTGAGGGTAAATTCATCTTTTCTGTCACATTGCCAGGCAAATAATTTGCTTTATGCGCCACCTTACAACTGTTCTAAGTTTGTTCTTTACAATTTTATTTCTGTTCATTCTCTCTCATGCTTTTGTATGTATAACTTGGTTTGCATATTATACAGCACTTGTTAGACTCATTTGCAAGGAGATAACTGAAGAATTGTGGTGCGCAATATTTTGAGTGAGAAGGCATCAGTCTTCATCGGGTTGTTTTGATAGTCCGAGCAAAGGCTTTGCTTCACTGCCAGAGTGAAATACTGCCTGTAAATGGGTGTGGACAGGCACGCACTCAGTCGCGAAAGGGAAATTGAAAGAGCATCATGTCAAAACTAAATCTGGATTTTGCTGAGGTAGGCTGCTTATTGCCTGACTCATCAAAGGTAGTAGTAGCCTATTGCTTTTGGGTAGAGCAGTCCTTCACCAGTATTTCTAAACCTATACATAAAAGGCTTTCTGGGTGGTGATGTGGCAAGATTCTTATTACTCTCTGACAGACTCCTTTGCTGGCCTTATGGAAAGAATCTGTTCCAGTGCTCTGTGAGAATAATGATCAAGCAACGCCAGAAATCATTAGCCAGGAAGTATTTCTGGAAAAAAAAAAGAAGTGCTTTCTGAGCAGAAAAATAGTGAAATATATATGACTAACCTGAAATGTTCTATTATTTAATGAACCAGATCTTTCAAAATAATGAAAAATGGATTAAAAATATTACTTTGTCCACATGAGCCAGGGTTGGAAATAGGTCCCTTGTAAATAAACCAGATTCTTAAATAATGACAAATTTCTAGGAACAGAGGTACTTACGAAAATCTTGCTATTTTTCATCAGTCTATCACAAACTTTGTAATAAAATGTTAAGTTCTGGCAATAATAATGTTGCTCTGTGACTGTGTGTGTTGTTTTGGTGTTATGTGTGTTTGTGTGGTTTTTTTTTTTTTAAAAAAAAACCTGTTCAGATTGATCAAGTCTTTTAAATTTGTGGTGTTTGGTTGTGTGTGGTGTTTGTTTTTTTTTTTCAAACTCAAACTTCTATGTTTAGGTTTACTGCTTTTGTAGCAGACCAAATTGTGCTGTTTTTCCATGTGGAAAAAACATTTTTTTCCCAGATATTTTCATGTTATGATTATTGGAAAGGCATACTTTTAACTTCCATTAGTTTTGGAATCTCAAGGCTACCTTAATTTCATTTTTCATATGTTTTTGTTGCCAGTCCAGATATAATGTGCTGCTATTGACCTGTACTAATTAAGACTTTATATTCAGTATGGACACTCACCATTTTAGTGTTATGGCAAAACCAAAGCTTAAATATGCCATATGCCAGCAAGCCGTACGCTTGCCAATAGCGCGAAGCAAAATCTGTGACCTGTTGGCTTCATGAGGGAATGAACAGTTATGAGTTAGCCTCTGAGGGTATGTGGCCAAGTTGCTAGTGCTTGTTGAGCAGCTCTGGATGCAACACTGATGTCAAAACGTGGAGCTTTGATTCTCAGACCCGTGCATATATGTAAAATTAAACTAAAGATGCTGTGGTTTCTATGAAGCATTATGGCAGGAAAGCAGCCAGACTTTCTACTTGCATATTTATTTTCTAGGGATGGTAGACTTCCGTCATTTAAGTCTGAACTCTGCTGAAACCGAAGACAGTAATAAATATGTTGTTATTAGAACACAGAAAAATGTACATGCTTTTCAATTTTGTTTTCCCTTTCTCCTAACTGATTAGTTGAATGTGGTTTTCTTACTAGTATCCTGTCATTTTTTGGGAAAATCAATATTTTGGATTTTTTTTTATCCTCATGTGGTACATTCTCAATAAAGGATATCAGATAGCTTGGGGAAAAGCTCAACCTCATTTTGCAGACTCAAGAAGTTCAAATAATTGTTACAGCATGCAAATGTCTGTGCTTAACCAGGGATTGTCTCTGAACTTTTATGTTCATGGCTGCTTCTTGATTGAGTATTCATGTTGTTGTATGGAAGAAGAAAAGGTTGCCAGATAATTCCTTGCCACTCAGGCAAACTGTGATCTGGGGTGTGGAAGGAATCATCTCCCTTATTTTGTCAGAGCTGCTACTTTGAACTCCTGGCTAAAAAGCTATAATAAAGAACTGTCTCAAAAGGAAGGTCATCAGGCAAGTGCTGAGGCTTCAGGAAGTCTTAAGTAAACCTACAGAGTCTTTTTGCCATTCAATTGCTCCATCTTGAGCCAGGCTCTTCCTTACTGGTATGTACTGTAATGAAAATGCCAATGCTGCTCTAACTCCTGCTGCTCTAATGTGCTTCTCCCTGGCCCTTGCACTGAATGCTGATTATTCCCTCAGTGGTGGTGCCCTGTACACGCCATACATTGTGTAAAGTCTCGGAGAAGCAATGGATAGTTGTGAAGTCTGAAAGAAAATGTGGCTGAGTCTAATCATAGAGGCAATTGCATACTGGATGGTAAATAGTATGTTGGGGAAAATGAAGATGTGGGGGGTGGGAAGAGCCTCTAAGTTTAGCCATGTACTTCAAAAACAGATGTTTATCAGTTTTTGGTTTGAACATTTCCTGCTTTTAAAATAGCTAGGTAAATAATCTGGAAGGATCAGAATATGCTGTTACTGTTGGGAGCCTGTTACAAGGACCCCGAGGTACAAGATAGTACCCTGTTACTGTACCCTGCAACACAGGATACACAACAAGAGCTGCTGCAGAAAGAGGGAGAGCCTGCACTGGAGCTGAAGTAAAAGTGTTCCTAGAAGTCCTTTTCTCATGAATTGCCCCAAGGGCTTCAGCTGTTTGAAAGACATGTCCCAAGGGCAAACTTACTCTGTAAGAAGACAACAGAGGTATCAGATCTTGGCAGACTAACATGCAAGCTCTTTAATAACGTGCATTAACTCCTCAGATGCTAAGCTTTTTTTTTTCTTCTTAAATATTGTTAATATATTTGAAAGAAGTTGACCTAGACATTTCAGTTACTTAGGGAGTTTGATTGTGAAGCTCAGCTGTGCTCCAGGTGAAATCTTAGAATTGATTGCCTAAAGTTAAAGCATATTCCCCCTCTGGGTGACAGTTTTGGCTGTTAAGTGTCAGCACAAACTATAAAAACGCTTTGCGAATTCTTTTCTTCCATGTGTTGTTTTCATAAGTTTCCCATTGGCTTAATGGTTTTCTGTTCTTCTCATGAGTTGTTGGACTGAGTCTGTGCCCCAGAGTCAGCAGGAGTGTAGACTTCAAGTTAGAATACTTAGATTTGATTTGCCCCTCCTCTGTATTATTGCAGTCTTTAGGAGCTATCCACCTTTCTCAGAGATGCTTGAAGCTCAGTATCAACCATCCTATAGTCAGATTCTCAGTAGTCTGCGGTGTTTGTGGGATGTGTGTTGCTTTTTGTATTTTGTTTGTTTGTTGTGATTGTTGTGTTTGTGTGTTGTTTTTGTGGTGTTTGTTGTTGTTTGTTTGTTTATTTTTTTGAGAGATGGTTTATTATGTAAATCAAACACCCACAATTATCGCCGATGTCAGTAGGAATCCATAATCATTATAGTGGGTCATTACCTCTCGAAGAGTGATCCTCAAATGACCTAAGAAAAGTAATTGGAATAATAACTGTTTCCATTTCACTGAGACAAAAGTTTTAGTCTCGCAAAAGAAGAAACAGGTGTCTGGTTTGGCACCAGTAGGTACAGTTCTGCCCATAGAGGAAACCATACTGTGGCCTCAACAAGAAAAGAAACCATGCAGTTTTAAACAGATTAGATAATTGAGATTAGCCCTCTGTGATCTTGCTGTGTTTTCATTTATTTCAAAACAGTCTAACATAGACCATGTTGAGCAATCAGTTGAAAATCACGTGCAAACACTGCCTAAGTACTGATAAGAATCACGGAGGTAAACAATAAATTCCTACTAATGGCTAAGTCACCAAGGTAAGATCAAGTCTAAATACACACCCTTAGTTAAATATAATTTCATTAACTCAGGTTATGTGGCTTTGGTAAAGATTCCCCCCCCGCCTCCTCTCTCCACTTTCTGATGCTTGTCAAATGAATTGCATACAACTAATCCATCATTTTCAACTTTGTTTGTCTGTACCAGAGATGTGTTTTGAGCTGAGCAGTAACCCAGCATAGTTTTGTAAGTGTAACAGCAGATCGACACTAGACACGTGTGGTAATGCTGGTTAGGAAAGCATGATTTCAGTGCACTTCATATGTAACACTTCTATATCTGAATTTTACTAAATATCTAGATTATCATGCTAAAAAAACCCCACAAAACCAACAAACACCCCAAATCCCCCCCCTCCCCCCAAATACCCAAATGTCACAGTATTTCCCATTTAGGAGACACGTGTAGATCTTGCTGGCATCTTTTGATTGCAGGGGCTAAAGGGTTTTTAATCCTCTGTTAACATTACGCATTGTGTAGAATGCTCTCAATGCTATTCCTTCATCCCTTTTCATCCTTTCCCATTCCAGAATTTAATAGATGTGGTTTGACTCCCCCTGCCCTCCCTCAACAATCAAGATCAGGTATTTTAAGTATGAACAGTTTAGCACTGAATTAACACTGTGGAAAATCTGAACTTGGGCATCTAACTGATATCTACATCTCAGAATTTGCCTCTCTGTGTAAGACTTGCTCTTGATTTTTTGTGCTGTCTTATGTTTTTTGCTTTTCCCCTTCCATTCAGACATTTGCTAGGATCAGTTGTCTTTCCTTGGTTTTCTGGCCAACTGTCCCTTCTAAAATATCAATATTCCCTTTTGCTAAATGTTCTGCAGTAAAGCTTCTAATCAGCAACGCAGCAGATGAAAACAATGGGCATACAATATGAGGGCTCCCTGTTCCATAGAGAGCTCTTGCTCCCACAAAGGAATATTGAAGTAGGAACATTTTTCTCATCCTCCCTACTAAGTTCTACAAGGACTAGTTTTCATTTTTAATGCAACAGAGGACTTTTCACCCTGCTCAGTACTGCCGACTGATCCAGTCCCAGGGAGACAGTTAACACATAACAGGCGACAATAAATAACAGCAATAATTGAAGCATCCATAGTAGTGGATTTAGAATTTATTGGCTCATTTATCAGCCTGCATAGAAAAACAGATTTCCTTGCTGCCATAGTCAGTAGACTGACAATGGCCAGTAATAGATTCTTCAAGAGGGAATACAATGAAACCTATAATGGGAACATATGGGCACTTCTGATGGAAAAAAGGCAGGGAGAAAAAAAAAAGCTCTGTTTTTATGCTGATGTCTTATTATCTAGAACTATGAAAGTTCTTTATACAAATAGTATCTTGTAATGCTGAATACTGTAGGTGCTCCTTATTTGCCCAAAGGCTGGACCTCTTTGTGTTAGGTAAACACAGAACAAAAAGTTAATTGCTGCCTCAAAGAGCTCACAATCTTGAAGAAGAACTAGTGATGGATAGAAAGAGGTGGAGGAGTCTTACGAGACTTTATTGACCAACATGAAAAGCAGTAGCCAGAGAATGTGAGTTGTCAAAACATCACCTGTGAGTTTTGGTGAGAAGACATGAATTGAACGAGCTGATAGTCTTGGAGGTGCTTGCCAGGAACTCCCCCCACTGAACACAAAGGTAGTTTGGTCAAAATCATGAAGGTGTCTTCTGTAAATGTAACAAATGCGTTTGTCTAGTATACTGAGATGATGATGCAGAAGATGGGGTCAGGGATAAGCTGTGAGAGATCTTGCCAAGAAGATAAGCATACGTTTGTTGTAGTAGAAAAGATGAACTAGCTGAAAATGGAACATATAGTCAGAGAGGAACTAAGAAATTATCTTTTCCCCATGATGAGAGAGGAGCAAAACATTACAGCATGCAATTGTGGCCAGAGGATTGTAGCAGTAACTGATATGCGATGGCTTAGATAAGAATTGGCTCAAGAGCCCGATGTTATGCAGAACTCGGAAAATTGTCTATATGGGACTATAGGACTCTAGAAGCTCTAAATCTAAGGTGACTCTGATACTGGTGAGGTCTCTATACTTCAAATCAGAATGGACATGATTGATAGGTGAAATGATATGGTCAACACTGAGAAAAGGACAAAACTGGGAAGGGAGAGAATTTAAAACATCTGCTTTGGATGTGGTCTGATTTTCTTTTTTCTTTTTTTAAATTCTTTATCCTTCATGGACATCCTAGCAATAGAAAAAGATTCAATTTGGAACAATAAGGAGATCTGGAGTAAAGACGTAGATTTTCAGAGCCACTAGGATATGGTGAGTTTGTGAATAAGATCATCTGTGTAAAACAGGTATAGGGAGATAAGACAGGGGATTAAACCTCCCCAACTCAATGTGGCCTCTGAGAAAGACATGAGCAAGGACAGATTTTTCCATAGGATATAATAAATTATACCTTTAAACATGTTCTGTTAAGGTATGCTGCCTTTTATCTTTGCTGAATGTCTCCTATTCTTGTATTGCAGAAGCTGTAATGAAGTACCCATCTTAATCCTTTACAATTCATTATTGCTTAGATTTGTATTTGCTTTTTCTCTAATCTAAAGACCAATCATCTCAAGATGGAAAAGTAAGAAAAGTAATTGTGAACACTGTAGCACGTAAGGAGCACATAGGAAGAAGCTGAAGGCATCCGTTATTACTGTTAGTCTGATTTGCCTCTTTAATCTTTTTCATCTCTCTGCACTCTGTGTCCTTTTTCTTACTTGGGAAGCTGATAGTTTAGCTTTGTTCCTAGATTTATGCAATTATGGATACAAATATCTGCTGTATGTTTTCCGTGTTCAGAATTCTGGCAGGAGAGATCAAGAAAATTTCTAGATGTGTTGCTATTACTATCCAGGGAATGATCTAAACTTTCTGCAATTCCGATATTTGTACAAAGTGTAGTTGGAGAACACAGCTTATTTATTGCCTGCGTTTTTGTTTGCAACCTTCAGTCATTGAATCTTACAGTCTGTGTTTGGACCTGACACTTTGTGATGTGGGCATTTGTGTTGTTTGTTTTTTTGCCTGTGTTTTTTTTCTTGTTTATTTTTTTAACCTCTCTTGGCTGGAATAGGGAAGTGTCCTTGATACTTCTGCACTATGACAGTAAAAAGTCTCTCTTTAACATTGGGGATGGATCTCCTTTGGGATCTGGCACAGCATCTCCAGCGAGCGCGGTCTCAGGTATGTTGATCTGCTCTGCCAAGTAACAGTGGTTAGAGACACACATGGAAAGTTAGCAGAGATCTGGCTCACTGTGGCAGAAATGATGTGACAGAAAATCCTCTGTCCTTTGCCCTGAGCTGTGTTGCTCCATCTGAGAGAACAGTAGAGCAACACAAATAAACCACTCGCCTCCTTTAAGGCATCTCAGTTTACTTAGTTGCCTCTCTGCTGATTTAGCCCCTATCTGGATTGTGATCTAAGTCTGCTGTTTCAGATTTCATTGCCTCTTTGTGCTAAGTCTGCCTCTCATTTTGGGAAAGCAAAGAATAATGTTTAGTATGGGAACAGATTATGGGAAGCTTCCTAGGAAAACAAAACAAAAATAAAACCACTTAAAATCTCTTCTGTTGAAAATAAAAATTGTTCTGCTCATATTTAAATAGTAGGGAAGCATTTCTCTTTAAATGATGTCCAGGGGTCCAAATCTGATCATGTGAATACCAGCTGCTGGGTCCACAGCTCTTTTTTTTTGGAGGCAGTGTGGAATAGGAAGATCCTGACTGACAGGACAAAAGTTATGTCTAGAGAAGGAGGAGCTACGCTTTGCGAAGGATTATGTCTCTAATGTTGTGCAGGAAAACATCAGTCAGCAGTGTGTACTAAAAGCAAGGTGAGGACCATGTGATGTTATATGCCAAATTGCACTTAAATGTCAAGGGACAGGTTTGTTGTACCAACAAACTTGTCCAAGCCAGGCAGGTGCTAGCTACGGCAGTGAAGTGGGTAGATCTGTGAAGTGGGCTTTGGCTGGATCTCGAACTGATTTGAGTCTGAGTTGGGAGGCAGTGGCGTGGTGTCTTATGAAGTTTGGCCTTCTGTTGATGGTGTGTGTGTGTGGTTGGTTGTTTTTTTAAATTTTGTTGTTTTTTTTTTTCAGTTTAGAAAGTGTGGCTGATCTTACATGATGGATTGCAAGGAAGGATTATTTTTTTTTTAGTGGCATCTTTAGTACCTTTGGCTGGAATTGGGAAAGGATCTTTTTGCAGCTAAATCCAACCCACCAGTACAACTGAAAGATCTGAGATTGTATTTCAGTGGTTAATCCCATCTCTGATGTCAGATTGCCTAATCCTCTTTATAAATTCTATCTGCCCAACAGCACACAGTTGCACATTGCCCGAACCTTGACACTTCAGGACATTGGGAAAGTGGAACAAGTTAAATAATCAGGAATTTTTGAGCCAATTTTGGAACTGTCCAGAGTGAAATGGTAAATGAGATGGAAAATCATGGTATTTTAGGGCAGCTCAAAGCTTGTCAGTTGAATAATCATAGCTAAGTCATATGTTGGATTTGAAACCACTGATCAAGTAAGACTATTATCGTATCCATGAGCAACTCTGCAGATACACCTGAGCTTTGTGAACCTGAGGCTGTGGGAGCAGGAAGGGAAAGTTAAACACTAAACAGCAGCCAGGTGCTGTTGTTAGCAAATGTTTCCCCAATAATT
The DNA here is from genome assembly GCA_013396935.1 of Baryphthengus martii. Taxonomy (NCBI): domain Eukaryota; kingdom Metazoa; phylum Chordata; class Aves; order Coraciiformes; family Momotidae; genus Baryphthengus; species Baryphthengus martii. The sequence goes on from VWZK01021423.1 coordinate 71,300, forward strand.
AGATCACCTTGTGGTGGGGACAGTGGAGCCAGATGGTGCAGGAGAGAGTTCACACTGTTAAAACCCGAGAGGCTATGCAATTTTACAATAAATTTCACTTTCTATTTCTCTTAACGAAAAGATTTTTTTAGTTCCCTCCCCCCCGGCCCCTTTCTATGTTATCATTTGGCAATGCTGACAGTTTTCTTCTATTCTTTTGGAAGTATTTTCAACATTGCCCAGCTGTTTATTTAATATGTCTCTAGTGCCTCAGCAGATAATAGTAAGAGTGAATATTTACCTTATTTCTGAAGCACTATTCTATTCAGCACTTCTAGCACTCTGGCGGTTTCAAGTGACCAGTGTAGCATTTTAATTTCTTTACTTTGGGCATTCAGTCACTCTAGAACAAGACTATTGCTCATGTTCTTTCTCCCATTATCTTCTTTCTCATCAAATTGTAAATATCTTCATTACCTCTCTTCACTAATTGACTTTCAGACTTTTATTGGACAGTTTTGAATGACCACATGGAAAACAACAGTTTCCCCTCATCCTGCCCAGGAGGCTGCAGACTGCTCAGGAAAGTACCTCTGGGTACTCTCTGACATTCTCAGTCCTGCTACCAACAGTACCAATTAGCTGAAAAGTGGACAGCAAAGTCCATTAACATAAAGAGAAAGGAATCCCAAATACTACTTCCCTGCTTTGAGAAAACTAAGCTGTGTTTATTCCACTACTCATCGTGTTGTTGGCTTAGGGGTGGATTCCCAAAACTTCCTAGCACTGCTTCTGCTGAAGTCATAAATCTCTAATAAACTTCTAGCAGCCATGAAAACCAAAATCTTGAAAAACCTTCCCCAGCAGATGCCTATGGAGGGAGTAAGGGAGACTGTTCACTGCTTACTTTGTACTTGTGCAGACTAAGTCACTCTGAAGAGATGAAGAAATATTTTCCTTTTCAGAAATAAGTTATTTGCAGCTGAAGCTATGGTGTGTTTTTAACAATTCTCTTTCACTGCAGCATGTCACAGCATAGTGCTTCTTATTGACTGCACGGTCATAGGAATCTATTGTAGTCCAAACAAGACAGTTTGATATTGTATCTAAGCATCCCTTCATTTGAACTTGATCAGAAATTCACTGTATCTTAGAGGTATCTTAGAGAAGAAGTATCAGGGGAAATATTCTTCAGATAGCAAGGGTTATTTTTGTACTTAGTTTTGCTAGTGCACATTACATCAGGAAGAGCACTTCTGCAAAGGTCTGCCAAGTCCTAAATTTTCAATAATCCCACTTCCTTCTCCTAAAATTGAAAAGGTGGTGACTCCCCTGGGAATGTATGTCATTTCAGCATTCCTGTTGACTGTGTATTCTGAAATGCTGCAGTCTGTTTGCTTAGTAATCCCCTTGTCTGTGTAAGTTGTTAGGGGTAACCAAAGGCAGCTGATTACTTAATTGTATAAAGCAGGAAATCGAGTTCTTTCATTAGTTCCCATAATGTTCTTGAGAGCAACCAGTATTCTGCCTGACTGAGTTTTCGATCCTTTAATTCAAAAGATATACTTTCCCTTGGCATACTCAGTGACCCTTTATCCTGATAGGCTATTTACTGAATAAACTGCACACTTTAGATTAAAAAAAAACCAAACAAAACCCTAAACTTTTGATATAAAATAAAACATTATCTCAATAAAACAGGTTGCAACCAGAAGAGAAATGACATGTAAGGTTTTCATGTCACTTTGCCATTTTGTAAGATCATTGATTTTTCTGCATGTTTCCTGAACTGATGGGCTCATGTTGAAAAAGAAATATCCTTGTCACCTGGTCACAGCCTTAGGGATCTGCTTTTAGTCAGTGTCTTGTGCTTAGGAAGTTGCTGCATATGTAGCACTTGCCTGAGTCTTTAGAATCTGCTTATAAATGTTCTTTTACTCCTGTCTTTAGAACCCCAGAAGATCAGTTTGTGTCAGATGGGTCTTATTTTCATGCCATGAGTATCAAAGGAAACTTTGACTGCCGAATTCAGGATACTCATATTCAAGTCTACCATGAGCCTCAATTGAAACCTTTTTTTTGAAGCATCTTGCATGAATTTTCTCCAGATTCCCAGGCCTAGTATGCCCATGAAGTGTTTGCTAAGAGGAGAGAGAAGCCTTAGCACATGAAGTGGTGGCAGGTGGAGGCTGGGAAGGAATATCAGAGTATTTCTGATGCTTTTGGGTAAACGTTGGTTCCATAGATCAGGTAAAAAACTCTCAGATGTGAATTCTTCTTCAAAGACATTCCAATATTTCTGCTCCTGAAGAATTAAGGGTGTTTGCCACAGTGGCTGAAAGAGTACACTGAATGCTATTCCTGTGTCATCAGAAAGATGAAACAAGCACACTCCTCACAGCAAGAGTAAGACGAGCTGTGCTTCTCCCTACCAGCGTGCTGATATCAAGCCTTGATCTCATTCCCATAATAATAGGTTGCATCAGGTAGAAAGCTTCTTCTAGCGAACCAAGATATGGTATGCAGATACACTGCCCTAGGCTTCCACGCTGCCCTACATTTCCACTCAGTTGAGGATGTTGTTAACTGAGTTTGATAATGCAGAAATAGCAGGGGAGCAGAGACACCCTCGTGTCCGTTATCACACCTGAAAGCAGCAGCACTGCTCTGGCACCTCATGTGTCACTGGGGAGCATGCAGCCTGGCCTCCAGTATCCCAGAGTCTTGTAGAATGTACAAACCTTTTGATATAATGGATGCTGTTCTGCTCGCTCTCTTTTTGAAAACTAGGTTAAAAAAAGGAATAGCGACTCATAGAAGGTGTACAGAGCAAGAGTTAAATCAAGCTCTTTCACTTCTTAGGCAAGTCTGCCAGTAGACAACTCTTAGTTAATTTGGATTACAATCTGTTACAAAGTTGATTTTCATTGTCTAGTGGATCCAGACTAAGAAGGGAAGTTGTTCTGATGAACACCTGTTTCAAGTCATTATTGTACTGCTCATACTAAAGGGGATAAAATGGATCATAGAACCATGTAACATTTTGGGTTGGAAGGGACATTTAAAGGTCATTTGGTTCAAAGCCCTTGCAGTGAGCAGGGACATCTTTAGCTAAAGCAGGTTGCTCAGAGCCTCGTCTGACATGACCTTGAATATTTCTAGGGATGGGGCATCTACCACATTTTTGGGCAACCCATGCCAGTGTTACATCACCGTCACTATAAAAAAATGTATTACTCATACCTGCTCTAAATCTACCCTCTTCTGGTTTAAAATCATCATCCCTTGTCCTGTTGCAACAGGCCCTGCTAAAAAGATTAACCCCATTTTTCCTATAGGTCCCAAATTGGGTCTTATATGTACCAGATTGGGCAGAGCCACATTATAAATAACTGAAAGGATGATAGAACAAATGAGGGTATGTGGCCCTAAACAATAAACCAGGAAAGAGAGGACATTTTCTATTAATCAGTAGAGTTTGTAAGACAGCCTGCTCCTAGAAATAGCGGAGACAGAAACCTAGGTTAGAGTGATTGGAATGATTTGGTGTCAAAATTCAAAGCTTTCTGAATTCTTATAAAACCCTAGATGAGGCTACAGTGACCTGTGGGAATGTGTGACCTGTTTTTCAAGCGTGTTACGGAAGGGGGCAGAGACTGGGAGGACACAATCTTCTCTGGCTCATGGAAGGACCAGTACCACCCTAAACTTGAGAGCTGCCCACAGTCACACACACATAGTAGCAATTTTGTAGCCTTAAGTAAACGTCTATTAATTGTGGAATGGCAGCTCCTATTGCTTTGAATGGGAAGAAACAGACAGTTCTGTTTCCATGATTAGCTTTCCCAAAATTTTTGATGATCTTTTTCTGTGCCTTGTTGCAACCTCTTTTTTACTGGAAAAAAAACCCCAAAACACAAACAACAAAAAAACAAACCTGTATGTTCTGTGTTTGTCAATGGGGAAGAAAAGTAGCAATGGTCCTCTGCTACCATTTTCCAGATGTAACCCTAAATGTTTTGCTGAATCAAGTAGAAAAGCAAGGGAGAAATCTGTGAGCTATCCACATGGTTGTGGGTAATTTCAATATTAGGTGGCCTGTGGTTCATACTTCCTCAGCAACGAGTTAGTTCAAAAAAATCTTCAAACCTCTTTTGCCTCAGATCCTCTCTCCACCTCTTCTCCATTCCCTGTAGTTAAAGTTGAAGCCTGTCCAAACTGGACTCAAGTAGCCTGTGTGCCTGTGCTGGTTCTTGATGTGACTTAAGACATTTCAGTCACCGCTTCAGGAGGGAGTAAAGTTTCCTCCTGCTTTTCACATATCACTTGTTACCGTTCCTGTCACTGAAGGAAAACATTACATTGATAAGCTTGCAGACTTAACAAAGCATAAGAACCAAACAAACACAATTTGCTAAAATCTCCATGGATCTGTATAGGTAAAACTATCCTGTGTCAGGTATTTTCTAACATTTTGGACAGTTGGCCTGCTACATCAAAGCTATCCTGGTTGGTGAGTTTTGCAGGGTTATTTCAGATAAAGATGAAGATTGTTTCCAGATTAGCCCAAACTAGGTGAACAACCTTGCTCAGTGATGAAGGCTCCTCTTTGCAAACTAATGTGGCCTATGTGCTGTGCATCTTAGTGGATGTGGAAAAGGTGAAACGAACTGTGAAAATGGTTGTGAAACATACGTAATTTCAGTGGACTGTGGTTGTAATGCTCTTCTATTGAGTTTGTGTGTTACTTTCTCTGGATTTGTAAGAGGATACCTTTGCTGGTCTTTGGCCCATGTTGATATAATGCAGAAGACAGATCTATCAGGAGGTGTTTACTTTGGATCTGATTTAGCGCTCACGGCAGTTGATGAAAAATCATCAGGTGATTTAAATGCCCTTTACATAAATAGAACAGTAATTTTTTTTTTTTCCTTAAGGAAAACGTAGGGCTGCCTAAAGGAGTAGAGACTGTGGACCCATGTGGACACATTTAATTTGTGTCTAATAATTTCAAATAAATATGTGACTCAAATTAATTGGAGGTTTCTGCTTCTAACTATAACATTTCTTATCGTGTCAAGTATTAAGGCAGCATAACATACACAAGACAAATATTAAACAAAGGTATTATGGATGGGAAATTCCTAATCTAGCTCACTATGTTGATACAGTGGAAGTTTCTTAATCCAATATCTGATGAAGGAACAAGGAGAGAATTAATTTACTGCACACTAATTACTGAGGAGTATGCACTGTATATACAGTGAAAGGCGCTGAAATGAATACTTGATAAACAATATCTGGCAAATTAAAAATCTGAAATGTTAAATGAAATGCAAATTAGAAATCTGGACCGTTAAATTAATTGAATGCAAAAAAACCCTGACATTAACTATCATCAAGGGTCGAAGTTATATCAGCAAAAGCAAAGCTATTCAGAGTTAAATCCTGCTTCTCTCTGTGATTTACTTGTGAATTGGTGGGTACTAGAGGAGTCCCAAAGATATGGATGAATTTGCATGCATGAGGAGCCATCCTTTCTGCCTGCTGTGCAAAATACTGTCCTAGGAAATGATGGGGATGGTTTGCACCTGGAAGAAGGTCTACCGAAATGAATGGGCCCCTTGGGTACAGGTGAAACACAAGACCTGTGTTGCAGTGTCTGTACCACCGTCAGCCAACCTAATAGTGTACAAGTTTTAATCTAGAAAAGACTTGATTTCTGTCTTTTGCATTATAGTTTAAGCCTAATTTTCTGTCTCATCTTTTGGTGGAATGGAGACTGGAAAACACTACATTGTGAAGATGTAAGATGTTTCTAAGAATATACAGGAAGTAAATTAAGGCTTAATATATACCTATACATGCATATTAATCTTTTTTTTTTTCCAAAAAAATGCCCATTAAGGACCTAAGGCTACAAGTATGTACCCAAACTTCTAATCCAATTGAGGAAACTGGAAATAGGTTTTAAGGATCATGCTGCTTATATCAACTTTGCCAATGAGAAACTGAAAAGATAAGGAATATTTAGTATTTATATCAGAATTGTGGGACATATCACAAACTATGCTTTAGCATGGAACACTTTATCAATTTAATTTTTCACTTGTTTTCTTCCATTTTTATGCTTATTCATGATTAGTTGTGTAGGTTATAACACTATATAAAGCACTGAATGTGAGAATTGTTCCAGATAAGAACTGTTTCTGCACATCTACCAGGCTGGGAGGTGGGAGGGCTATGGGGATAACCTGGAAATCTTGAAAAAGGTATGTTGTAGGCTAACCTTAAAGTTAAACTCTCCCAAACACAGACACACGCACGTATATATGCATACATGCACACTAGCCCTTATAAAATATAAGGGAGATAAGAACACTTCCAACTTTAAGCATGTGCACAGTTCTGTAATATTCAGGTGCTGAGTAGGGAAATCTGATGATTCAGGTTCTCTTTTAGAGGGCAAGAGACATCTCTAGCAGCTCTGAGACAAATTGTTTTAGCCACAGTTAGTGTGAGGCTCTTTGCAGGCACTTGCTTGTATAATCTGGTTGCCGAGTGAGATGTGTCATTGATAGATGTTAGACTTGAGCTACCTTGAGTGTGTATCTGGAGAAGTGAGCAGCGTGTGTTCTGCATCTTTACACCACTGTCTTCAAGTGCTGGGTGTCCTTCCAACTGACAAGCCTGCTAGTCATGAGGGGGATTGATTTCACTGTTTGAAGATAAGGCTCTCAGAATGGTGGTTTTAATTGATTAAATGAGAACACTTTTCAGAAGGAAAGTGATTGCAGTAAATTCCAAGTTAAATTGGTATTAGTATTTGAGTTATAGGCAAGTATTGGCTAGGCATTAGGAATTAAGATTGATCTGGGAGAGAGTACTGCTGGTAAAAAAAGATGAACTCTGTATTACCATTGCAATGTAATATTATCACCCAGTTTCAGTGTACAGTCACTTAAAAACTGGAAAAAATGCAATGCAATTAGTTGAACATTTAGCAAATCTGAATTATATTTCTATTCATCTTGGTTTGTTCCAATGTGTTTTAATAGATTTAGACATTCAGTAGCAGATCTATTGCAAATAAAAGTAAAAGTTCTTACTAGTAGTATTTCCCTGGAGGTCTAGTCAGTCTCCTACAGTACTGAATATATAATTATACTGATGTAACTCGTAGCACCATAACTAGGAAGGATTGGCCTTTTCCCTCCTTTAATTCATTTCAAGATTTTTATCTTTGACAGGTACTGTCAAGCAGGGTGATGGGTTGGAAGGCAAGATGGTGTGTTTGTGTTTGGTTTTTTTTTTTTCTTGTAACTAATTTCTAATTTGCTTGGGGAGAAAATGTGGTGTGTTGTAGGTTTTGTGGTGTTTTTGTTGTGTGTGTTTGTGTGGTTTTGTGTGTTTTTTTGTTGTTTGTTTTTTTCTTTTCAAACAGCTTGAATACTGACATGACTATCAAGTGCTGCCGCTCGCATTCTGGGATAGCAGTAATTCCTGCAGACTTCCTAACGAAGCATGGTCAAGATCAGACTTTCTGTTTTGACTGTGCTGTTCTCAGCCTGAGAATAGGAAAACGTGTCTGAAGGCAATTTGAAATCACCTTTTGGATTCCAGTGTAGTCAGCTCTGAAAAGAGTCTACCTGGCTTCTGCCGTAAATAAGAAAAAAAAAAAAAAAAAAAAATTTTAGGGCTGATTTATGTTTTACTCAACTGTGAGAGTGCCAGACACCCATTCTTTGCCATGAGAACAGCAAAGCACAGCGTGTTCAAACCATAACCTCTCCTGCCTTGATAGGCTTCCAGATACACTTCCTATCTGTCAGAGAAAGAGGCTACTTTGTCAGCTTTAGTGATGCCTGAAAGAATCCATTGCTTAAGATGTTTTTTGCAGGTTTGCTTCTACTTTGCTGCTACCTGACTACTAGAAATGAGCCGCAATAGAGGGAGGTTTATTTTTCTTGGCCATCAAATATGACTTGTCCCATCAAGCTGTCAGCTTCTTAGGAAAAGACTGTAATTTAAAAATAATTATTTTAAAATGAAATAACAAATTCATTGCTGCCAGCTCATATGTTCTATGTTGGGTTTTTGTGTGTGTATGTGTATATATGTGTGTTAAAAAAACCACCTAAACATAAACGAAAATCAACATTAGAAGATGGCGATGTGTTAGGAAACATTTCCCTTCAGGCAGTGGTTTAACTTATCAAGGTTTTTTCTTCTGCACTTCTGGACAGAAATAACACTTTACTTTTCCCCTAGTCCCTTATCTAGCAAATGACTCTCATTTTCTTTCACTCAGTAGCCTCCTTTCCTTGAATCTGTACATCAGTTCTACCATATTTTGTGCGTACTGTTAAAGTCCACAAACAAATTGCTAAATTAAGACCAACCAGAAGATTCACTCTTTGTTTTATTGCATGACCAGGACATGACGTCTGAGAAGAGAGATGTCATCACTGTAGTAAGAGAAAGGGCTTCCTGCAGAACAATCTGAGTGCTTGTGTGCTTCAAACACTGTCTCAGTGGTCTGATAGCAAGCCAGGATGTTTCTGCAGAAATGTGTTGTACCAAAAATATGAAGGGCCAGATGAGAGGCTGCTCAACATGTGTCTTCATGACCTTCCTTCCACCCAACTGGTGGTTATGATAAGTTCCTCATCAAGTTGATTACCAAATATTTTGTAGAGATACATCAAGGTTCCATTAACCTCTGACTTTCTGGGCATTTCGGGTGCCAAAGGAGATGTTAGGAAAGCTGCCTGTAACATCTCTCCTGTAAGAATTTCTTACAAGACAGATTTCCTTTCTCATCGATCATGACAGTCACGTTTAGGACTAAGGCTGAAGTGAAAGAAGGTGGTTATTGTACTACTGGGAAGAGACTGCTACGTGTTTGTGTGTGTGTGGTTTTTTTTTTTTCTTGGGCAAATATTCTGAGGTTTTGCACATCTGTGTATGTTATCTCTGGCAGTCAGCAGTTGACACCTTTTGTAATAAAAATAGGGCCTAGGAACATAGCAGAAGCCACAGACAGCATGGGCCTGTGGGTAACTTCCTGTTGACCCAAGGGGACTACTTCCAGGAGCAGATACAGCTATGGTGGCTGTGGCACAGCTATCTGAGCTGTCCATGCTCTTGAGAGAGAGCTTCAGTGCTGAGAATGCAGTGCCTTTCCCAGTTGCTGAAATTCACTAAGGAGAAGATACAAAAATAAAATACACATCTCGGTTTTATTTTCCATTGAACTGCTGTTTCTTTAGAATTGGCTGTTCCACATACTACTCACCTTGATGGCAAAAGCACTGGTGATCAATGAGGACAAAGTGATTCTGACTGTCTGCTTGTCACACACCTCCAGAGCAAACGAACACATCAGAAGCTGATTTTTGTGCAAGGCCTGCTTTTGATTTGTGCATTTTTCTGGCGGACTTGGGCTATGCCCTATTACTTTCTCACAATAAAAGGGAACGTTTCTTCTACTGGAGCTTTCAGCATGCAGCTGCAATAATCATAGGGGAGCCCCAGGTGGTCTGATTTATGGTGTTTAATGTGAATCCCTGAGGTTCTGTGGGGAGAGATTTTATAAGGTATAAAACATTTTGCAGAATTGTTCTGCCACGCTTCAGTTCTAACTTGCTGTAGGCCTCCTTCATTTATCTCCCTGCTCCAAGATAGCTTATCTAAACACATGTTTATTAAAGAGATCCTAAACCATGTTAAAGTTGCTTCTGAAAATATTCTGACTAATGGCAATGTTGACAAGGGTGAATCATCACTGAGAACATTGTGCTCATCAGGATGGTTTCTCAGCTGATAATATTTGGCAGAATGCCGTGGAAGTTCATGGCACTTTTTTCTGCAGATTGATACTGGGCAAGGATTGATATGCAGGGCAGACACTGACTGACAGGCTCTGATGGAGCTTTGTGGATTTGTACACAGCCTTCAGTTCATAAAAGGAAGCCCTGAACTTAAATACTTTTATTGTACAGTCTTTATATAGAGAACATGGTTAACTAAGTGCTAATGTGTTTCTGTGAGATGTATCAGCAAGTTAGGCAAGGAGCAAGAAGCTATTAGTTTAACTTTGCTGCCGTTATTAAGGTACTGGCTACAAGTTTCATTACTGTCCTTTTCAAGAACAAGTCTGAGCAAGCTTGATTAGTGCTACCCCCCACGCTGGAAAGTCTGCAGTGGGAGTGGTAGAGGAGGTACACTGACTGCACCCATCCATGCAACTGCATTGGCACCAGGGGCAGGGAGTGACTGGCTTAGCAAGCTAAAAGGATGTGCCTGAGGCTTTGGCTGAGTCTGTTCAAACAATAGTTTGTCCAGGCAAGGAGGATTTCTACCCCTGCTGCAGCCCATGACTCAGAGTCCATTCTGGAGCACTTCTCAGTGTGCTTTCAGCAGGCAGAGTTGCAAAATACCATGACAGATCCAGATCTCATCTTTCTTCACTAGTCAGGGGAGCTTAGACTCAAGGTTTAAACCTAGGTTCCTCTGCAACTAGAAATGATGTAGCTGCATAGTATTACAAGCACAAGATAACCCTGAAGATGGAATTCATGTCTTGAAGTGTTTAGTGAAGCAATAAGATGACAGTATCTGAGGAAAAAAAGATACTTGCTATAAGCTGATGCTTGCTTGATGAGGAAGTGAAGCAATGAAATTAGAGCTAAGCTCTGGATGAGTACAATGATTAAACTTGTACTGGATCAACGTCAGGGGTTTGGTTTTGTTTATTAACTCTGTTCATTCCTATGGTACCTACAACTGAAACTTCCTGATTTTTTTTTTTTTTTGTCAGAGAATAGATGATATTTGTTGTTATAGCACTTCGTTTCAGCTAATGACAAGGAGACACAATCTGTAATCTTGTCTATTACCTGTTCCGTATTACAACCTTTCATTCACTACATTAAAGTAGCAGTAAAGCGCATTCCAAGAGACACAATAGAGCAGCACAACAGCCCCAATACAGTTTAAGGCTGTGTATTATATTACAAAATGACTCTCTCTTTTGGGGGGAGGAGGAAGAAATTGTGCCAGTTTACAGGAAGGTTGGGCAAAAGGTCAGGGAAAGTGCGGAATTATTATCGACTCTGCTGAGGCCACACCTGTGTGAAATGTTTAATGCTGACACAAGAATGAACTTGAAGCATGTTTGGAACATACAAGCAGCAAAGATAACCAGAGAACTTAAACTGTATTTTAAAAACCCGTAAAAATCTGTTAAAGACAGACCAAAACAGCCCACAGAAACCTAAAAGTATTGTCAAGGCCATTCCCATCTTACTAAGGACATGGAGTGCATGGAAGTTTGAGAGCTTGAAATGAAAATGGTCCATCAGGAGGAGTGTTGGCAGAAGGTGACTGAATTTTGGTTTAAAATGAATATAACCTGTCTGTAAGTGCGACAGACTATGACTGTAATGGGACTGCTGGATTTGGAACCTGTAAACTATACGACTGACTTTCATTCTTGCACGCCTACTCTAACAGGGGGCAGGAGCTGTTTCCACAATGCTACAAATCTGCCTAGCTTTGCTAGTATCATTTGGTTTGTGACTGTCTATACTAGTTCAGACTCAATGCCAGTTGCAACTTGCTCACCACTGCCAGCTGGAATAGAACCTAAACATGGCTCCTGTATTTATGCTTTATCATAATACCCTCCTTTCTCCCTCTCTGAAAATCTTGCACTATAGATACTGAACCCAAAAGGACTCCCAGCAGACATAATTTAGTGTAATTCATTTTTAAAGCTTGGATATATTCCATCTTCCTTGTGACTAATGGTACCCGAACAGAACATAATTGTATAATCATTTCCCAATTGCTTAATAACTCATTTTCCTTGTTTGTAAGATGCTGTTTTTCAGTGTTTCAGAGATGTGAGGACCTGCATGCAGTAATGAGTGACAAACAATTGTTTATTTCGCAGCAACAACTCCATTAAAGAAAACCTCTTTACACTTAGAGCCCTTACAAGCTGACCAGATCCTGGTATTTTTGCTCATCTCTCAACCCCATAAAAGGCCTACTGGGCAGGCAATTAGTCTGCAGTTTCACATCAGATTGGCTTTATGGCAATGCTCACTTGAGGAGTTCCAACCCCCCTGCTTCTTGCTTGCTCACCAACACCTAAAAGCCAGCATATCACAACCGCTTAGCTCTGAGCTGTAGGCACAAACACTGCAGCCCCACAAATACTTCTGTTAGTGTAGCTGGTGGAAAGGGTAGGAAGGAATAGATGGGAGCTGAAATCTCCCAAGTTGGCTTTTTCTGTTGGAGGGGGATGAGTTTCTTCCTTACATTTGGTAAGCTTGGGCACTTGTAGTATATAAAGCTGTTTCCAACAGCTGGACCAGCTAAGTTGGAGAAAGTTATTCAGAAGAAAGTTGCCTGGGGTGAAAAGGGCAAGTGGAGGAGGAAGAGCAAAAAAGTGTGTGGAAGCGCGATGCGTTTGGTTTGGCAGAAGAAACGTGGGATGCCTAAAGACCAGAAATTTTCCAGGCGACTTGATCTAGTTGCAGAAAATGCTTTTGAAGAGAGGGGACCAGTGCAGGAAAATAGGTTGCATAGATGTCATAGATGTCTTATGCTATTTCCAACAGTTATGTGTAACTTCACTGGATTGTATTTTTTTTTCTTTTGAGGAGGAGAAGGGATGCCTTAGCCTTAGGGAGTCGGTGCTGATGTTTAGGGCTAAAAAGCCTTTTGCAGTTGGGCAATAAACTTGCATTCTTTTGTAGAGGAAACAGACAATCTGTGCCCAAGGTATCTTACCAGGATTAGCAAGTGCCACAACGTACTGAAAAAAAAATAAAATTGAAAACATGCAGATCCAGATAGAATGAAACTGAAATACAAAGCCCGGTTAATGTCTGGTTCTGTCAAGTTTGTCTAGCTAGGACAAATAAACTAGTTTTGTACTTCAGTTACAGACATAAATGCCAAAACTCCTGTTGCATTTGGTGGTCAAGTATCGAGTCTTGATTTGGTTCATATGAATTGATGTTTTATTCTTGGAGAGTTTGCTCAGTAGAGTACCATCCTAGAAGATTAATGAAGGAAATTTGCTTTAAAGTCTTTTGAGATCTATTGAAGGTGAAAATGGAGCTCAGAGATAGATGAAGTTTCTGGGAACTGTGATTCTGGAGAGAAAGTTATATGTTTATTTGAATATTTAAAAATAAATAAATAAAAAATTCCACTAACTTCTTCAGAGCTGCAAAGAGTGTGTTTAGAAGTAGAAAAATGTGTTACAGAGAATATGAATTGAAGTTTTCAAGGGAGTGAAACAGCTTTGAAAAGCATCTTTAAATCTTTACAGCATCTGTCAGTGGGTTCCTGGAGGTTGCCTTAGCTGATGTAGTTGGTGGCACTGCTAACAAAGTGAGAGGATAACAGGACCATTTGGAAAATCAGTATTCAATCTTGCCTACCAGAATGAGTTTTTGAGTTCTGGCATAGATCTGCCTTCAGGGATGCCTGACCTGTCTACATTCCATCCTCCAGATAGCTGCCAAGTTGAGGAAGGAACCAGTTGAGCCATTTGAATCTCTTTTTCCTCTCACAGAGTGGAGTAGCTGTATTCAAAGTGGTGGCTCTTCAAAGGAAGAATCTGTTTGGTGCTTTTCCCCTACTTCTCTTTCTGTGTGTGTGGTGTTTGTTGGTGTGATTTCCTCCCGCCACCCCGCCCCGGTAGGATATTTGAATCATCTCCTTCATGCATGGGAGCTTCTGCAGATCGTCTAGTACAGGAGCATTGCATTGTTTATTTTCTTTCCTTTCGGTACGAATTTTTTAGATTTTTTTTTTTCTGATATTGCCAAAACATGCTATAGCAGGCTGTGTTCTCTCATAACCCATTCCATGTTGAAATGTAAACCCATTGCAACACAGCCTGTCTGGTGTATGTTGTCATAGCTTTTAAAAAGTTGCCCTGCTTTTCTGTTAGCATTGAGAATTTTATTAAATAAGAGTATTTACTTTTCTAGATTCCCCATGGGCAAAAGCAGGTAGAAAACAGATACCTATGTCTAATTATAACTTTTTCACATTAATCTCTCTTAATTTTCTTTCATTCCACCTCCAGCATGCATTCTCTCGTTCATAATTGCCACTAGATAATTTGAAGTCATTTGCTTACTCAGGGCTTTATGCCATACACTCATGGATTGTGGCAGATGAATCCTTTGCAAAAAAAATAAAATGAGAAGCTCATTTTTGCTGTATAGGTAGCTTTCTCCCTCCCTGTGTCAAAGTTACTGAGCAAATTATTGCTATTAATTTTTAAGTTAGTGTACTTGTTGCTCAGGGAAAAGCTAAGGATTCACAGGAATTTCACAATAGACTCAAGACTGACTTTGTCTCTTCGGAAGAGATGTTCCATGCTATGTGTTGGTTGCCAAAATACCTGATGTGTGGTTACTCCTTGGCTGTCGTTGTGGGAATTTCATTGTTCCCAAGGAACTTAGTTGTTAAGGGAGAAAGTATTGCTTGGCTAGCTCAATCTTTGTCCATGAGGGATTTCAGACTTGCAATGCTGTTGACTGCCGTATGGATGCTGTAGCTAATCTTAGTGATGAGTACGAGGCTGTTGCTTTTTAATTCCCCCCCTCTCTAATCAGTACTGTTTTGCTCTGCTTTGTTATGCATTACTGTAAATATTTTCAATATTTTGGACTCATTTACTGTATTTGGAAATATTACTGCCTTTTGATCCACAGACAAGAAAAAAATTTCATTCTAAACCAGGAACTCTAGGAGCATTGATAGTGAATGAAAAAACCACAACCCAACGACTCAATTTTCAAAGCTCCCTGGTGTGGTAAATATGTTCCAACTTCTATTACATGAATGTATGGCTTGATCATGGTGAAATTATTAGTGGCAGTTATCCTAAAAGGAGATTTAATTCCTTTTCTAGCTAGCTATCCTATTTCCAGCTCCCTTGAAGCGGTTTCTCTCTTTTTTACAGAGTTAAGTCACAGAAATCCTTTAGTTCATTAGATATGGACAAACAAAAGGGGAAATACACTTTCAGTTCTTAAACTAGTCATGTCTTGGGAAAGGCCTGCCCCAGTTTCCAAACTGACTAAAGTCCTTGTGTAGTTTTCTCTCCTTTGGTTTTCTTTGGCCCCATAGCCCACTGAGCTGGGAAGAGAACGGCTCTTATTGTCAAAGAAATGTGTTTAAACAAAAGCAAGTCATAGCAAGGCCTGTTGTGCCTCCAGAGGGAATATTCCCATTGACTCCTCTCTTGCAGTTCAGTTACCAGTGGCTCAATCTCAGTTTCCCTTTCTTTGCATTAGGGAACAACATGCATAGGGTTTTGCTTATCCTTAAGTGCTTAAACACCAGTTACAAAACATGTTTCAGTGACCCACTCTCTTTTTGGTTTCAGTGGGAATTAAGACCTTTACTACCACAGAGGGAATGGTCTTACAAAGCACCATAGTCTGACTCGGATGTTGTATCGTGTATTTTCTGTGAGGCAAGTGTCATCCCACAGGGTTAACCTGTTGGGCACACATTGATCTCTTACTTTGTATTCACTTCCTTTGGTCAAGAAGTATGCAAAGCCTTGGTCTCCTACACTGGTTAGTGTTTTCTGCTATTCACACTTCTTTCAATCCACTTTATGCAGCCCTATTTTTTTTTGGTCAGAGTCTTTCATACTCCAAGTCATTTATCTTATAAACCAGCTACTTAGTTGCAACTTCAGTGTTAAGAATTTACAGTGTGATAGAGCCAGGGAGAGGGTGGCTGAGAATCAAACATTATCAAGCAAAAGCACATGCCACTTCTTGTGTATCTTATTCTGCAATTCTTTGAAGTTTAATCTTTTCAAAAGAAAAGCCTTTCAGCTACTTTGTGGCAACAACTCAGGCTTGTAACTTTTGACTGCACAGTGCTCAGAGTTCATAAACTGATCTCATCCTTTTGTGACAATTAATACTAAAGCGAATTTAAATTGGATCTCCTACTGCCACTGCATCAGCTGTCTGGAGCGGTTTGCCTACCTTGGTCTCCCAAACTAATTCTCTCTGTACCTTTTCAAAATGCTACTAAAAATCCTGACCTCTTTTAGAGCTCTGCCAGCCAGCAAGCTATCAACTGGTTTCCTTCCACGTGTGGATTTGGTTGCACATCCGCTTTGCAGAGCTGTAGAGGACTACAGAAGAGACAGGGTAACTGAACGCTGGGCCCTGTGCATTGAGATCAGGATATCAGCTTAACAGTGCCATAAGCCTTTGAAGCCACCCTTCACCTTCTGCTTCAGCTGCATTAAGATGCAGCCCAGAGAAGGGGATAGTGCAACTCATGCGTACCCTGGGCAGAGCTTGGCATGGTCTTGTCCTTCCTTCTGCTCTCTATCTAGTGCTCTGCAGAGATGTGACCCCATTGTTTCACCCCTCTCTTATGCAGTTGTGTGGACTACATGCATCCACAAACCAGCACACAGATATGCTCTTGTAGCTATGATGAGGGCTATCAAAGGAAGAACTTTCCTTGTACCCCTTTCTTTTTATGCAAAGAAGCAGCATTCATAGGCTGGCTCTCGAGACTCCTGTTAATCTAAAAAACATTATCTTGATTACTGGGTTAAAAGTGGAAATATTTTTATACCGTGCTAATATTTTTTTATTGTTGCTTAAATGTGGACTGGTAAACAGTGACTATAGTGTCTCACTGCTTTGTGGTTTGTTCTGTGGTCAAAGGAATGATTATATGAATGTATTATTTTTTTTTAAAAAAATGGTTTTCCTCTTCTAACTCCTGTTGTACAGTAATTCTACTAGCGCTGGATTGTAAGAGAATTGTATTTATACTGAGGCCTCTGGAATAGTCTATGTACAGAAACTCAGTCATGACTAAAAGCTTATTGTGTATGATACCACTTTCCATAGCAGGTTATACATTTCAGAGCATTCTGCATACTATTTTCAAAGGCTCAGCATTCAAAGCTGGGACCAAATTTTCAAAAGGGAAACATCTGATGTAGAGCTTGAAATAAGGGACTGTGGTAGAAATGAGGTCATTACCTATCACTTGGAAGACCTCTGAATTTATTTTTGTTGCCTTAACAGCACTTTTGCTTAAACACCTATGTTCATAAAGACATCTTGCCCTTTGTGAACTGACTGTAAATGTTTCCTGAGGACATTACTAAACTCATACATGTCAGTGTGGCATAATTGTTTCCATGGAAACTAACATACTTTTAAAGGAAAATAATAAAAAACCCAACAGAGGACATATGATCACATAAAAACGGCCATAGCAGGTTAGAGCAAAGGTCTATTGAAATGTGTGTTCTGCATCCCACAGTGGTCAACGGAGGTTGTTTGAGGAGGTGCATCAGAACAATGCAAGCATATGACAATGCTGCTCCAGAAATTCTTTCAGCTTTTGCAGTTTTGGACTCAAAGATTTCCTAAGCCAGAGGTGGCAGCCTTATAAGCAACATGAAAACTTTTTTTGCTACTGTGAAAAGCCTTATACAGCAGAACGATATGACTTGCAATCAGACTCTTGCAACAATATAATTCTGTGGAGAACATAGATGCAATTTGATTGTCTTTAATTGTTAACTCAGTCCTTCCTCAAGCAAAATGCTTGCTAGCTTTGCTTCCTTAAATGTTTCAAGATTAACTGTCTAGAATTCATCACGGAGATGCTTTAGGGGAAGAACTGGGGTCATAGGGTTTCACTCAGGATGACAGCTGGGAGAGAGAAATCCCCTGCATATTATTACACTCTTTTATCCTAAGAGCTAATTATTTGTCCAATTTTCTTGCATATCACGTGGTTAACATAACCTTGTTCACTTCACCTGCCCTTTGTCCTTGCCCTTGTCCATCTCTATAAGGACACTCCTTTTAAAACAGGTGGCAAAAACAATGTACTTCCTGTCCTTTTTTTTTAAGGAGGATTGCACATGGTCATGTAAGTTTGAAGCCAGACTTTAAAGAAATGCGGTTTCCAGTTTTGCAAGTGTGTAAAAAATGTTTTTTTCTATGTGCTGAACCTTGAAGGAGTGCTATCTCTGTGTATGCTAAATTGCATCAGTGGAATCAGATGAGTTGATCGTGGTTTGATCATGCTCTGCTGAGCTCTTCAGAGGTCCAGAGCATGTACTCTGTGTTTGCCTATGTGGGCTAGTGAAATACTATGCTGGGAAAAGTCCCTGATTTATTAATCTTTAAACAAAAAGTCCACCTTGGGTGTTAATTGGGATCTAAATTCAGGTGTTAACCTCTTTGATTGAAAATACATGCTGAGTAATTACAGGAAAGAGGCCAATTTCAGGCAAAGCAGTAATTACTGAATTAGTAGAAAAGTTCAAGAGGAGCTTCAAATTTCGTATCATTGCTAAGGTTTCTGAGGAACAGCTAATCCTGAAGTGACTGGGCTCCTCACACCTGTATATGTTTTAGGAAGCTCCACTTAAATTTCAAAGACATCTCTGCAGGAATAATTCTAGAATCAGATGTCAACAGTTCTTAGAATGTTGCTTTGTTTTCAAATGCAGAAAACTGTCCAGCAGCCTGAAATTTCAATGGTGATGAAATCGAGGAGAGAAGCTTTTTTGGTTAGGTAGTATTTCTTTTTCTTGTTGTTGAACTTGGTGCTCTCTTGCAGGATTCGTTGAAGTGGAAGTCTCTAGTATAACCTCCTGCCTCTAGTCATGTGTCTTATTTTTACTGCTTCTCAAATTTTCTTTTCCCAAAGAAAGTCACATTATTTGACCACATCAGTTACTGCTAAAACAATGTAAGGAAATGTATGTCCTCATCTTCAGTGTCAGTGTCACAGTTAACATACCAAAATAAATATTCAACACTATGACAGCTGTAAATGGAAAGCTGTGTTGAGTTTGCAAGTTAAAACCTCTTTTCTTCCTGAGAAGAACTGTTTGGTTGTCATCAGATATTGTGATGTATCAAAAAAGATAAGAGATACCATAAGCATTTCAGTTGCACTAATGAGAGCTTAGGAGTAGATATTTGGGATGAAACCTTGACACTGTTGAAGTACAGTGCAGGGCCTTTTGGGTTTTATTGATGGATTTTGTATAGTTACATGATAAAGAAGTAGATACAGGTATTTTACATGGCCGGAGGTGCTGTTCTAAAAATGCAGAATCTGTACTACAAATGCTGTGCACTCATAAGAAGAATCTGATGCAAATACTTAAATATACAAGCTCCTTATTTAATTCTTAATAGGCAATATCCAAGTCCTGCAGGATATTTATTTTGTGCACACCTAGCACACATTAATAGTAAAGAGAAAGTTGTACAGTGATTAAGGGCTCTGCTCAGAATGAATGATCCAAACATTACATTGACTTATTTTGAACAGATTTATTAAGGTTTCAGGTGCAGCTATCCAATTTTTCTGGAGCCATCATTTGCAACAGAGGTGATGGGAGACTATGGCGCTTTGAGGTTTATTTAGCAATGAATATATACAGTATTTTTTAACTGTCATTACATTCTCCTTATCCTACATACTAGGCATTACAATGAAATAATGGATTGGAACTGCGGAGAAAAAAAGAACGGGAAGGTAACAAGACAGTGCTTGTGCGCAACACCCATGGATGTCTTACTGAGAAGTCCAGAAAGAGCGAGCGTTCTGGTACTTACTCTGAAAAACAGTGAAGTTTTGAAATTAAAAGTTCCCATTGTTTAGGAGCAGAAATACCCTTGGTCATTTTTGTCTGTGTGTTGGGAGACCTGGCTGATACTCTCAGAATCATTGTGCGTAGTATTCAGGTTCCACAGGGCCTGTTGTGGAGATAGTCTGTGCCACTCAGGGATGACTGGACCATGGCTCCACAAATGACCAATGTAAGGATATAATGGCAATGTCTGTACAAGGCAGTCTGCCTAAGTTAGGCTCTGAAACTATTTCTTCTCATGGATTCTCCAGAAAGCCAGGGACTGGTCTAGTACTGATGAGGTCTACGGACATTTTTGGTGGGTGGTCTTTATGCAAGCCACAGTTGACTCTGACATTAGGCTTGCTGTGATGATTTTGTCCAACAGCACTGACTTTTCCTGTGATCCTAGACTTACTGATAGTACATGTTTTTCTGGTTCTGTGTTTAAAAAAAAAAGGAAGCCAAAGGGGATGGAAAAGGGGAAAATCCATAGGACAATTAAGGCAAATAACTCTATACCTGTTTATTTTATCCCATCTTAAACCTTTCTGACATGTACTGATACCTGTAATGTAATTGCCCTAAAGGTGTGTGGGCCATCATATTCTTTGGTGGTGTTTGCTTTAGGAACTTAGCTGTCTGAAACTTTTGATATCTAAGAGGAGCTCCATGTTCTGGCATGATGTAGCTTGCAAGCTTCAGGGAGAAAAACAAGTCCAGCAATGCAGGAACTAGTCCCCTTTTAAGCTGCTGGAGGTAAAAGCATAGAAGTTCAGGCACTTAAATGTCCAGACTGAACATAAAGAGATAAGTGATTGTATTTGTAATACCTCTGTGTGCTGGCTGATTCATTCAACCAATTAATAAACCCTTGCCCTGAGCAGAAAGCAAAGCCTGTTTGGAAAGGTTAATGTCAGGCTCTCAGACAGCTCAGTTAAAGTTACCTTTTTGCACTCTGTGGGAGCTCCCTGAGAATCTTGTCGTAAAGTCTGCTTAGTGAAGCAGAACTAAACAATGCAGTAATAACACTTGGTATCTTGTAAAAAGCCATTGGAGGATCTCCAAACACATTGGGTGTATTAATAAAGCCAGCATGGCGCTCTCCTTTGCCAAGTAGAGCTGGGCTATGTTCTTTAGCAAGAGGAAGGACTCTTTTTTTTTTTTTTTTTTTTTTTTCTGTTTTAAAAAGATTACTTGGTTCCTTTAAAACTTTTTTTTTTGAAATATTTGAATATATTCATATTCTTAATGGTCTTAAAGTGACAAATTCTCAGGAGGCCACAGCAGGGAAAATAGCAATGGAAGAGTTTAAGGCAGGTACCTGTTACAAGGTGTGCAGTCATTGAAGGCAAAAATGCTGTTGACTGAGTAGGATCTAGACCATACTTCTCATTTAGCTGAGGCTAAAGGAGCTTCTTAAAGTCCCACCCTGGTTGGTGGTGATTGGAATATTTTCATTTCTTTCAATGGAGGCAATATTGCCACACCTAGAGGTTTCATTCAGAACAGAATGAAATGGAATGCTCTTGATGGTGGGGTTGATCCACGGAGGGGTTACTTCTGACTGTTGCTTTCATGAAGCTTTCTCAATTTACTCTCTCCTTCCCCCTTTCTAAAGATTATATTTTTGTTTTCATTTTTCCCTTCAATAGAACTCTCGTTTCAAAATCTCCCACAGTTCTACGTAGAGGTTTGTGTCTTGCAAACAATAAATACTCTTGTTGTGAAAGTAATTAATTCTCTCTTTTTTTTTTTTTTTTTTTTTTTTGACTCC
>VWZK01021423.1:92788-191250 GCA_013396935.1 Baryphthengus martii
TTAAAAGAACACTAAGTAGTCAAGGAAACTCACTCCCACATCTTTACCCTTGTGATTTTTTTTTTTTTTCAGAAGACTTGAAGTGGAATGAACTCTGTTCTTCCATACTTCATAATAACGTTAATTTGTTTAACAGTTGGATAAAAAGCAAATTAATCACACAAGTACCTTCAAAGGGAGAACTTGGGCATAGTAAATATTCAGTTGAGAAACAGCCATCTGCCATTATAGTTTAAGCAACTAGTACCGCTGAGCAGAGATGTGGCTGTGTATTTGAGCATCCCTAATCCTTTTCAGTGCAAAGTAAAATTGACTTGTCTATGTTGTTGTGCTTCAGCTGAGTTACTGTTAGTAAATCATAACTGTGGTACCTGTTTGAGTAGTAAATATGCATCTATCTATTGCATATGAAAAAGTGTCTTGCATATTAGCTGGCTAGAGTAAGCTCCAACTTCTGAAAGTAGTAGTCAGAGAACAACAAAATCTCCCCAAATTCAGCAGTAGTAAAAGTAATTAACTAAAGGGAGTAGCTTAACAAGGACAACTTTAATACATGCCTTATCCAATCTGAAATCCATTTAAAATCAAGGAAAGCACTGTAATCAGTAGGAACTGTTGAATTTGTGATTTTTTTTTTTTTTTTTTTTCCTACAAGATTTATTTATCTGCCTGTGCTTTGCCACTTGTCTGAGGAAAAATCTTCAAACTATTTTTCTGAAACAGTTTGCTATGGGTTGTAAAGCCAGAGAACTGATCCAGGTCTTCAGCTGCTGATACCAGACTGATTTACAACAGTGAAGATGCATCTGTCTGTCCTTACTGTGGGAATCCAGAGAGCTATAAGCTATCAAGAGGAGTGATACTTTGTGCTGGTCTTGGGCCTGGCTTACCTCTGCTGTGACTCCATGTGCCTAAGGATATACAAGAAAAGGTGAACAATAGAAGTGTCTCTAGATTGAGAATAAGAGGCCTGTTTTGACCGTAGCAACAAATACATGGAAAAAGATCACAGAATTCTCTTTCTGCCTATAAATCTGGCCCTGAGGCTTGAAGCTCATAGGTTTCACTTGTTCTTTATGGTCTGAAACAGATCCAATGTCAATCAAGTCTAGGAAGGGGGGGAACCCTACTCTGAGGAAATGACTGAACAGGAGCCACTCTTCCTGAAGCTCTGCTGTTTAAATGGCAAGCTGAAGTAAATCCAGTTTCATGACATTGCTATGAAGAGGATGTTAAGGTGCTGGGAAGGCACCTGTGGGCCCAAGACTGGCAGGAAGGGGCAGCCCTGGTTGCAGCTATGGGGTGGCTCTGGGGTAGGAGCAGCCCTCAGCTCCTTGCTGTGGCCCAGGGTAGCCCCTCGCTCTGGCAGGGAACTTCCAAGTTTTGGGTCAATCCTGTATAGTTTTGCATTAAAGGGTTTGTTGTGACAAAGCTTGCTCAGGACCAGGGCAGAAATCCTCCCCGAAGGAAGGGAAGGCCCATCCTGAGCCAGGCCTCCCTGCTGTATCTCCTTGCAAGCCGTGGTTGAGGCCTGAGCTACCTCAAGGCTTCAGGTCTGGTTCAGAGGCCTCAGTCTCCACTTAATCGTCAGAATGGTGAAATTAAATCTCCACATCTCTGTCTATTCTGGATTTTTTTCTGGCTAGTCCAGGTAGTTGTTGTTCCCATATATTTCTACCGCTGATATGGCTAACCTGCTGTGGCATGGGACTGATATGTTTGGTCACTTGGAAGAAGTTAATTTTCATCATGCTTGTCCTTACAGGATTTATGTGAGGTATGAGTCTCATTAAATTAATAGCCTGCATCTTTTCAGCATAGGATATGTTTAAAAACATCTGGTCCTAAATGCTGGGTGTCTTTATCCACAAATGAAATGACAGGGTTGGGAAGCTCCTTTCAGCCCTGAAGCAAGCAACAAAAAATGTCAAACCTCATGGTCTTCTCCATTCAAAAGTGCTGCTCCTTTGAGTGCCTGAAAAATTACGTTTTCTTGGGTACGTAGCTGTTTCCTAAATCTTACTGTGGTGAATGGACTAGTACAATCTGTTTCTGACCAACGCTTGACAGCATCTTCTGAACCTGAAGCCTTGAAAAGCAGCTGCACGTAAGCATAGAGCTACCTCTTCTCTGGCTTGCTAGCAACTTCAATCAGATATAACCATGGCTAAAACACAAATGTCTCTAGCCACAAAACTACCTCACAGTCCTCCCCAGATAGGTGTGTCTGTCAGTTCTAACTCAGAACAGTTTGCTGTTGACTCTGTGGCTCATACCAAGTGGAAGAATTGGTTGTACAAGGTTTTCTCTTTTTAAAGTATCCTCATCTCAAATATGAGGATA
Source organism: Baryphthengus martii (assembly GCA_013396935.1). NCBI lineage: Eukaryota > Metazoa > Chordata > Aves > Coraciiformes > Momotidae > Baryphthengus > Baryphthengus martii. The sequence goes on from VWZK01021423.1 coordinate 95,132, forward strand.
TCCTGCTGAATAAGGTTCACAGTACCTAATACTGCTCTGAGAGGAAAGTTGGGAGACTACTTGAAAATAAGATATTGAAATACATGTGAGCGAGGGCATTACATGTTTAACAGGAGTCTGGTTGGCTGAGTAGATATTTGTCAAGGACCTTTTTTCTCATCAGTCAAGAAATAAAGTGAAAAGGTAGTTGTGATCCCACATGAATGAAAGAAAATATACTGCAACTTATTGTTGGTTAGAATTTCATCCCACTCAAGTTACTTGAATCCTTTGTTTTCATGTGATTAGATTTAATGTTTTAGGGTTTAAAAAAATTATACTCAGAAGCTTTATTGAGGTTTCCTAATAATTTAGGATTCCAGGTTTCATGCAGACACTCGTACTGTTTGAATCCAAAGGAATTTAAATTACAGGAGCTAATGGTTAATTTTACCTAAGATGATGTTTATGCTGTGTGCAATGCTCTGTGAGTGTGCGCATGTGCGTATGTTTGGGTGTGATCTTGTAACTTCTGAAAATTACAGTAAATGTTTTACAAGATAAAGATTTTTGAACAGAGCCTGGATGTTTTAATCAAATTGGGCTGTGGCTGTAGGACATGCATTCAGCTGTATGATATCAGGCAGGAATTGGAAGAGAGTGTCATAGACCTCCCAAGATTATCTTCTGTCTTTGAAACTACTGTGACCGCACTTGATTTCCTTCTCATAAAGACTTCTGTTGTCTCCCAAAAAGCATTGGTCCAGAGTTCAGATGCAGAGATCTGGATAATTTTCTGTGTGAGAACTAGTGTAAGACACCCTGGAGATGGACTTTGCCTTCACATTCTATTAAGATATGTTCTTCTTTGCTGTGAACTTGGTTTTTCCACAAAAAAGAGCATGTGTGTGAATGTATCTGAGATCTTCCACAATTCACCTGCAGCTGGAGTGGTCTGTGTGGAGAACACATCTCTATCAGCTTCTGTTTCAGCTTCCAAGTAACACAGTTTGTTTGTGGCTGCATGATCTGTGGCTATTGTTCTACATGTGTCAAAATTCTCCTATGAAAGGTCAGCCTGTGATACAGGGTAAGGTTGAATGGCAGCCAGAAAGGGATTCTGCAACCTTCTTCTTTTATGTGAGTTACTTCTTTAGGATTTTCTTTACTGACTTGGTGCCTTGAAAAACCTCAAAAACAAAAAAAACCCAAACAAAAAATCTCCCTCTGATTTTGCTCTTCATTTTTTTTTTTCTCTCCCTTCATCTCCAGTTTCTGGCAGTAAAACGTCAAGGAAAAAGAGTCTGAGTGCAGGGGTGGTTGAGTGGTTTGGAATATGCAAACAAGATCACCAGGCCTGGATGCTGACATTGTCCAAACTCTCTTATCTGTTTGTGTTGTAGGGATTTACTTTTACCTGCTTTTGTAATTGAAGTCTCTGGAGCAAATGGAGCCTCTGACTCAGATAGCCACTACTGTATCAAGTTAATATAATGTACCCTATTAAAATAACATTAAACTGTTAAATAGAATGGTGTTTTTACAATCTTTTTAACATGGAAGAAACTGATGCCTAAGACACTGAGCACTTCCTATAAGATAGAGAGCCCTAAATCATTGCTTTCAAGGTATATTTAGAGTGCTAACTTATGTGCAGCTCTGTTTTGCAAGGATGGGCCCCTAACAGAGCTGTTAAATAGGCTCAGCTACAAGAGTTGTTGCAAGTGTGCACCTGTCTAGTGACAGCAAGTTAAAAGATAAGTACTTGAATAAATCAGTCGACAGGTTTTATGAAAGACTTGGGAGGAGAGAGAGGACAGCAGAAAGTAGCTGTTTGTAATGCTAATCAAAAATGAAAGATGTTCTAAAAGCCTGTGAGAACAGGCGAATATTAGCAGGTGGTGTAAATATCCAGGCTTAGAGTTTGAGTCACATGAGGTAAACTACTTTCTCCCAGGTTAAACCACACTGAAGATGATAGTTCAGCTGAAGAGACTCAGTGAAGAACACTGTAATTGAGGGATGGATGACGTATCTTAGGCTTCTGGGTTCCCTCTTGTTGTTTTTAATATAGATTCTTCTTTTCAGGTCTACCATGTGCTTCCCAAACTACTTATACTACGTAACACATCTGAGCATTCCCTCCTCAGATAGTTAATTTCTGTGGCAAAATCCTGGTTTTTCAGCACCTTTCCCAGCACCTCTACAAATCTAAGTTTTTTCTCAGTGACTGTTTCTGTTGTATTTCAGATCATCAGGAGCAGTTTCCAAGGAGACTACCTCCTTGTGGGTTGAATCTTCAGCAGGTGCATATTAGCTCATTTCCAGTGAAGTCTGCAGGGTGAGTTGTTCCAGTTTATTTATGGTATTAAGTTTACTAATCAAACTGTTATCTGTATCAGAAATGAAAAAAAAACCCTACATGGTTTAATCTCCTTTGACTGTTCTTGAGGGCAACATTGGTGATCAGCCTGTGGCTTAAAAATAAATAAGCTCGTTCTAGCTACAAAATCTAAAGCCTGTTTGCGGAGTATGCATCATGTTCCACCGTAGGCTTGAGATTTAAGAAAACAGCAAGTTCTGGAAAACAATATGTTCGCATGTGATTTCTTTAAGTGTTAATTTTCAGAGCATTAGGAGACCAGCCTGCAGCTCTTCTGGTTGCTTTGTGTAAAATCAGGAACATGGGGATTCTGATGAAATTTTGTGGGATTTTTTCCTCCTTTTGGCATTTGTCTGTGATTGTGATACGGGCGGCAATGGTGAAGTGTACTGACATTCCCCCCCCCCCACTGAAAGCCCAAAGTTAGCAGTTGCTACAGATCATTGCTGTGTCTCCCTCAGCAGGTCCCATCCTGGAAGTAATTGACTTGCTGTTTGGTGTGTGTGTGTTTTTCGGGGAGTTGTGTGCAAGTTTTACTTTAATTATCAGTACGCCAGGCTAGACTTGCCTGCGTATAACATTAGAAATAGAAGAAACGCTGTAGGCAGTTTATGTCATGTTAATTTATAGCTTGGATAGGATTTGGATAACCATATGAATTACTTTACCAGTGGACTTGACCTTTACATGTGGTGGTAAATTGTGCGAAAGAGAGAACAGCAACAATGTGTTTAAGGAGGGGTGGAATTTGAATCTGAATGGTCTTGATTTTGTAATAAATCAGCCACAGAATAAACATGTCTCTTCCCTTATCCCCCCACATATGGAATGATGATTAGAACCAGGACGTCAAAAAGGTTGCAGGAGTAAACAAATCTATTTATGACACTTTTTTTTTTAATTTTTGAGCATGTTTGAAAGCCTAACTTTGTAATTTCTTTTAATGCATATAAATCAAGTATATGTTTTAATGATAAAAATATGGATATGTTCTAGCTTTACTGTTTATAAATATATTTTGGCCTGTTTCTTAAATAGCTGTGGCTCTTAATGAAATGCATAGCATTGCACATGTCTCTTAGGGTGTTGCATTTCTAGGGATATAGTGTGTATTACTATCCTGGGAGGTCTCCTAGACCACATCCTTTCTTCTGACAGTTGTAACCAGCAATATGGTAGTGTTAGAAATTATTATTAATGCAAGGAGTTAGCAGCTCTACCCTTTTTGTGCCTTTCAGTCCTCTCTTACAGCTTCTTAAGTCAGGAGGACCTTAGAGTAACAATGTGCAGTTTCACTGGCTTGGGCTTGAAAAATGGCTTTGCAGCTAACCCAGATGTGTCACTCATCATTTTCATATGCAACTTGTTGCAGCATTAAATTTGCCAAGAAAGTTATAACAAGAAAACTTATTTAATAAAACCCAACAACAACCAAACAAAAACAAATAAGAAGAAATAAAATGCAAAAACCAACATCAAGAAGTAAATAATTGTTTGAACGTTAATAGATGAAACCTCACTGATGAGGTTTGAGTTTTGGGCTGAATTGATGCAAAGACATCTACGATATGGTGAGTTCTTTGCGTAAATTTCCAGTTCATGCTAAATTCATGGGAGCAGATCTAATAACATTCAGAATACACTGCTGGATGGGATAAGTGAGCTAACAGACATGGTGAATCATCTTCTAATTACTGTTTTAAATGTAGACTAGCATCTCAGAAGGATGACTGTTTCTCATTAGAAGTCTGACCATACAGTACTAGAGATAAATTTTCTGATTTTTGTTCAAAGCAGCACCAAAATCATAAAGGTTGGACTGGATGCTATGAAATTTTAAAAGTAGATTTGGCTTTAACTCATGTGTAATTAAAATCTTTCAATGATTTAACCCATTCAGTAGTTGGATTCAATTTGACTTGTTAAGGAACTGTATGCGTAGCTGGATTCCTGTATATTATCACAGCTTTCCCCCACCCCCATGCTATTAACTGACTGTTGAGCATCACTGCAAATACATATTAGGGTGTGACAATTTCCTACTGTATTTGGATAGCTGCTGTAGAAAACATAATGCTGTAACTCTGTTTAGTCAGGCTCTGTACAGATGTAAGGTTAGTCATGGATCAAACTTCGTTTTCATCTCTTCTTCTGCTTCATTGCCCACATATGGGGTTTTGAGCATGAATTATTAATAATTGAATCATTTTAAATGCTGGAGATGCACCAATTATTGTCAGATTTTAAATTTGTTCCTTTTAATTACATAGTTAGTATTTAATGCACAACATGATCTAAGGAGTTCCAATTGTTAAAGAACATTTTTCACCTTTACTTATTGGTACGAGGTAGATTAAGGGTATAGAAAAAACTCTTCATCAAACCCCATGAATTTTCTTGTCAGTGCTAAATTAACACAATACGAATGTAAGAAATGACCATGAATAAACATCTTAAAGAATGTAAGCTTTTTAATCTGTGTATTCCTGTAGTGTTAATAATACTGGGGGGCTAAATCTTACAGTTCTTTTACTTGGTAACTGTAGATATTATAGGAAAGATAATAAAACAGGACACACACACAAAGTGAGGTTTAATTACTTCATAGAGATGAAAATCTGAAGTTACCCTGGAGATGCTGTTGCATCTGTTATTGCTTTACTTTCAGTAGTTGGTGCTGATGGTAATGTTCCATCAAGCGCCCTGGAAAAATTTACATGCTAAATACTTGAGGCTTGATTTAATAAAATGGATTTTGGAATATGCTAATCATATTTATTTTGATCTTGCTGTACCCAGCACTTGATTTGGCCCACTTGACACCTAGATCTTGGAGGTTCAGTTTGGTGAGAGACTCTCCAGAAATTTTCCACTAGAACTTCATATGAAATTGATGAAGGATTCAGGGTCATCTGTAGAGATAGTTACAAAGCGAAGTTCAAATTTCAGCAGAAATAAGTATTCCCAAAAATCTGGAGTAGAGAAGGTTTTTTCTGCCGTTCTTCATCAGCATTTGGATACTATTATTTTTCCAATAAATGTATGGGTACTTCCATGGAATAGCCTGAAGAGAAACGAAAACGAGTGAACTTTGTAAGACTTTCTTAAACCCAGAATCTAGGTCTGTAATGAGCAATGCTGTAAATAGCTAGGTAGTTTTCTTTTTTTTTTCCTAGATTTACTCACACTGGGAAATGTCATCCTTGTCCCTCCCTGTGCCCCACAACCAGCTCCTGTTTGAGGCTACAGATAAATAAATGGAGGAAAAACAGAACCTGGGAAATCCAGACTAAGTTTTCATTTTTTTAAGGGACAGCTTTCTGTTTAGAAGTAGGCATTTTAAAAAGTGCTGGGCTTGGTTTGGATTCACCCAAAGGTTAAATATGTAACTCTGGGCAGGGAATTAAAGCTAAGAAATTGTGTTTTGTCATCACAGCCTTTTAAAGTCAGATTCATTTAATTTTCTCCAGGAGGAACCTGCTGATGTATCTGTAGCCATAGGGAAGTGTTCCTGTTCAGGTAACAGAAGTGCTGCAGAAATTTCTGTCTAAGGCAGAGAGAAAATTAGGTGTTTCTTATTAGGACAGTGAATACACACTTGATGGGCAAATCCAGCCTTTAGAGCCAGGAATTGTGTTAGAACCACCGCCATCTTCCAAACGGGTGAGCTTTTCTAGAACAACACTCGTTTGTGCTTTCTTACCTAGTTAGTGTCTCTGAGAGCTCTTAGAAGTCCATGTGAGGAAGGAGATATATTCTGAACAGGACGAGTCCTGTTTGCCAGTCAAGGCGCAAAAAAAAAAAAAGTTCCCAAACTCAATATCATACACTAATGATTTGCTAGATGGAAGAGTTTTAATAACTCGTGGTAGAAATTCATCGTACTTGATACAACCAGCTAGTTCTGAAGCACCCATGTGAAATCTGTTTTCACTGAGTTAAATGAAAGTGCTGCACAGGGAAATGTCCTCTTATGCTCCTGTCATTACCATATAACTTTCAGCCTGGAAGACAATGCAGGATTGGTGCTGAGGTTAAATGGCTGGACTGGCTGATCAGATTTGGTACTCTTCTATCCCAGCATGTTATAACACTACAAGTACTTTAAAAGGAGTGAAAATCAAAATATTTTAGTCCCCTGTGGTAAAGAGAATGTGATAACAGAGGACACTGCTGATTGACTGCTGTTAACAGGGAATTCTCTGTTTCTAAGAAAAAAGGAGACAGATTATTGGATTTATCTTAGACTTCTGATTAGAGAGAGATCCCAATAGAATCCAATTTGGAAGAAAAAGTCTTGTTAAGGTGAGAAATCAGCGTGCTTACACCGGAGCATTTAGAACAATATCCTTCGGTATATTCGGTGCACTGTGGCAGGCTCCACAATCACACCCATTTTTGCTCTCCAAACCGAGCTGCTGATAGCTTGTAGAAATTTCTGTCTCTTCCTCCTCCTTTTACTTTCTATTTTTTCCTGATGAGTTGTTGAAACTGGAGGAGTCACATTTGCTTTACATAGTATGAATTCCAAATCTGTTCTACTGGGACTTCTTGTGGGTATAAGATAATAATTAAACTATTTCAATACTGCAAATGATCTCACTTTCCTTTCACCTTGCCCCAGTATAATATTAACTACTCATCTTTTACACAGCTAAAATAAGAAGTTTCTAAATACCAAAGAAGTGAGTGTATTATGAAATCTTAAAATCCTGTTATTTTCTTCTGAAGTTTGTTCTCAAAAGTTGTCCGTAATCATCTATCAATCTTATAATGCCATTTAAATATCAAAGTAATAATATCTAAATTCATGCTAGTGTAAGAATCTAGTCCTATATTTTAGCTCTAAGCTTAGTACCATTCAAGTTAGTAGGATTCTCCAGAATCACAGGATGCTGTGGCCACATGCAAAAGGACTGTTTGAGTAGGTAAGGATTTGCAGGCCTGATTGTATAAACCTGTCAAGTCTTCCTGTTGCAAGCTATCTCAAATTTTAGTAAGAAAACATTTTTTCCACAACTTTTGATGCTTAACCGATTTAAACTTTCAGCTTAAAACCTGATAAACTTTGCAACCTGTTGCAGCTTTGAGATTTTATTGCTTCTTGCTGCTTTTCACTCACCATATGGTCTGCTATTCACAATCTCTGCCCTAATGAGAATTACTCTTGCAGGTAATTTCCTAATGATTGTCTTGGGATAAACAAAATTTTCATACTTGTTTTGCTAATGTATTCAAGTAGGTTCACAGGGGAAAAGATTAATCATCTAAAAGCAAGCCGATGTCTTTCATTATGCTAAAGGATCCAAAGATGATCAGAGCAAAGCCACTCGTTGCTATGACAGCAGATACCTTTTTCTCCCTTTGTGAGGTAAATGGCAGCTCCCAAGCTGATTGGCTAAAATGAGCTTATCCTGGTGACCAACCATAGGGAGTTAATTTCATCAGAAAGAGAAAATGGTGGGAAATCCTGCCGTGATCGTACAAAGGAATTTTCATTAGAAACCAACAGTCAGGGGTGTTCTCTCATTATAATTAATATGTTCCTTCTAATAAAATAATTTAGGAGAAGCAGACAATAGAATGAACCTATCTATTATTTTGTATATCCACATAAGCTTTAATCTGTTTTCTACTAAGACCTATACTCAACGTAAAGCAACCCTTATTTTCCCCATAATGCCTCTATTGCCAAAGACTGTCATCATCTACTGTTTATATAATTGGAGATAAGCTAATTGCAGGCAATACAAAAGGGCTGGCATTCTTACAGGTATTTGCTGGAAACATGCTCTATGGAAATAATGGGCGCAATAAACTTAAACCAAAGGGAAATGTTCCTATTTAATGGTGGTCACTCCTGTCATATTTCTTACTTCCTCAGTGAAGGATATCTTTATTTGGATTAGATTCACGGACAGAAGTTCTCCATCAAGTCACAGGTGACAGGAAGAGATTATAACGAGGCATTAGGGTTTACAGTGTGGTAACAAGCAAAAGAACCTACACTAACTTGCATGCGTTCTTACCTCCTGTGAGCTTTCAGCTGTGGCCATATCCAGTCTTTCAGGGAGGACTTCCCTTGAAGAGGTTGGACTCAAGTCACTGCTGTCCAGTTTGTAGCTCATAATGCATCATAGGTCAAAAAAGAGGTGGTAAGAGTCTTATTACAAGCTATAAATTACATACTGATGAGTGTATATAAGTCACTGTAGAACAGGACATGAGTTGAGCTGTTTTATCTGCTGTAGAAGGTCTGTTTCTTTTTTGTCACTGATTGCATTTAACTGGTATTGGCCACGAGTTTAACTACGGGACTTTGTTTTGTAAAAGACAGAGAAAGAACATCATATCTCAGAAGACTTCCACTCTCTGAACCTGGGCTTCTGTTTTTGACTGCTTTACAGCTTGTTTTTAAGGTCATTTATAGCTGTTACTTTGATTCACATGTTCATATTTTAGGAAAAGTGATGAAGTAATTCAGCTCACTGGGTATGTGGTGATTACCAGCCCTTTCTTGGTTGTCATTAGATCTCATGCAATATGTACTGCCACGGGAGATAGCAAAATCTCTATAAAACTGCTGTAGTAGGAAAATCATGCCCTGAGACACTAATTTTTAGTATGAAGCATGGTCTTAAAGTCACTGAAATCACTGATTTCAGTTGGTTTTGTATAGTGCCTATATGGAAGGTTTCATAAATCTGTAGTATCTTCTGCACTTGTCATTGTACATCTGTGGGATGAGAGAAGAAATCTGCAGTCAAGTAATGTTATAAATTTAGTGTTCTTAGTGCTTTAAAATGCAAAGATCAGGCAGTAAAGTATTAGCTCTTACACGTCTGCTTTATTTACCATTCTTATACATAAACGGAGAAATACTGGGCTGTACCTAATATAAGGAGAAAACCAAGACAGTGGAAAGTTTAATTACTTGCCTAAAACCACAATGATTCAGTTGCACAGATGAGATTTCAAGTCAGGAGCTCCTGGCCCTCTGCCCAGGCTCTCTCAGTATCACAGAGCTCTTGGTTTACGCGTTATTCTATCAGGACACTTTCAAGACCTGATTTTCTGTACTGTATATGTGCACGTATGCAAAACCACTTCTGGGCAAAACTTACATGTGTCTGTTTAACCCTACTAATTACATATGCAGATCCACAGTTGTCAGACTGCCTTCAGCATGTGTAGTTGTGGTGCCTTGGGATGCAAATTGGACACACAACTGTAACCCACCTTCTTGCATCTGCACACTCCTGGGAATCCTATTCTTCATTTTGCTTCTCAGGTTGGTGTAGCGGAGGAAGTTCATCCAATTTGTAAGCAGTGATGTGGTATCTGATGTAAGACTAGCTCTTCTAGCAGTTGAACATTGTCGCGTCCTGTATGCATTTAGCTGTTAACGGAGTAATAAGCTTCAGGCTCAGCATTCAATATCTTCATCTGAGATATCAAATCTTAATTGCAAGTTCATGTGAGACATGTGAGACTGCTTGGGTACCCTGACATGGCCACAATTAGCTGCCAAAAAAAAGGAATCATAAAAGGCATGTGCAACCTCTCCTAGATGAAGCCTTCATCCTTTTGAAAGTGTTTATTTCTGTTTGTAATCCCAGTGTTGGTCTACCTTGAATTCAGGGTGGGACTATATGGCAGTGTAAAGATATCAAAGATGTCTCTCAAGGAGTTAATGGAGCTACATATTTCCAAAGACCATTTTTAAAGCTAATATGAGGATAGCTACTGAATGGTATCCTGGAACAGAAACAGGTATTTTAATATGCCTGTGCTGGAGGCATCCAGGACTTGAATTTTGCAGGGAGCCCCCTAACATAAAAGCTAGGTGAGTAAGGTCCCTTGCAAGCAGTTTTGTGAATCCAGCCCTGCCTCTCCACAGACCGCAATGCAAAGAGGGCTGTTATATCACAGCCATCTGCTGCTTTAAAATCGGCAGGTTTTCTTGTTTTCTTCTGTAAAAGGTGGTATTCTTAGGTGTGCTAAACCTTGTTGAAAGTGGCAAGTTTAACCACTACCCTTAATTTCCATTAGCAGTAAGAGAGTTAATCGCTTGTTTCCACTCTAAACAAAGGGGAATGCTCAGGAATTCCAGTCCTTTCCCAAAGAGGCCCCAGTGGGGTGTTGCTTTGGGAAGGACTGGTGTGCAGAATGGGAGAAAGGCTGAAACAGCTACCAGGCACATGATACAGATTTTGGTGGGAAAGCAGATTAAATTTCCACCCAGTATGTTGCTGCCGAGCACAGCAAACAATGTGACAAACTGTGACATAGAGGCAGGAATGAGAATGGGTGGGAAAACAGAGGGGAGAGGGTTTCCTTCCTTAAACTTTTTGGGGCTGTGGCCATTCATTTATGCATTACTTCTTCCCCTTCCAGCTGGAAGCTGACTTGAAAGCATCTGCTTAGAAAACTTTGGAGTTTATGTATCTGTTCAAGTCTAAAAGAGCAAAAACTAGTTTCTCATTAAAATAGAGTGAAAATGGCAGTTTGTACACAAATTCTGTTGTAAATTGTTTCAGAATTTTACAGTTCTTTGGGACCGAGGTTGTGGCTCAGTCCATGAGATAAGTATCTACCTGTAGCTGATAAGTGTGGATCAGAAACCTTGATTAGAATTTCTGATAATAAATATTTCATATATTTGGTTTAGGGTCTGCCTTGATCCAGTGTAGGTAGAAATATATGACTTTTTCTAAGTAAATACAACTTCTTATATACTTTTAATTAGTATCTTCAGAAGCTTCAGTAAAAAAATGCACCTCAAAGTTAGTAATTTCTAAACTGTACTTTTCCAGGTTGATACTGTAGTTTAATTCAATTTTCTTTCACAAAGGAAATGTGATGACTTTTTTTGAAAAGAACAAAAACAGAGCAGAAAGTTCTTTTGATTTAACTGATTTTTTCCACTAGTCTGTTCTCTGATTTTTCAACTGGAATTTGAAGTAATGTCTCCTTAAAAAGCCGATGAACAGAATTATCTAACAATGGTAGATTAATTGCTTGAGAACGAGCACTTGAAAATTTAAACCGATAGTTTCTGAAGTGAGCGGCAACTTGTAGTATGTTCATTGATTACAGAATTTTGTTTCTGAACTTTCCAGAAATATGATTTCTTATGTAATTTTTAGGTGGAAAAAGTACTTAAACATAAACATGTAAATAGGCTGAGTTTGAATGTTCACTAATACAATGCTTTAATGTGATGCAAAGGCTGCAATGGAACTGCTATTGTTCTGCTGCTAGTAACGGCCCCATTGAAGCATTGCATGATTAAAATGTTAGAACTTGGTTTAAAAATTCCAGCACCAGTCTCAACACTGCACCTTTCAGTACTTTTGAATTAGCTCAAAACGAGAAGGTAAAATGTACTGTTACGGAAACAAAATCCATTTACAGCCTCTACTGTCAAAACCTGAGTGATGACTCCTCTCCTGAAGATGGTGTTGATGATGTATTTTCTGACACCAAACAATTTCTATTTTTGACTTTTTAATTCTATTGTTGCATTTCTGTTCAGTGCCCTTCGGTTTACATTCAATCTCACTGTACTTTGGCAGCTATACTTCTGACACAAGGTACACTTGGAGCTTTCTTGCAACTCTTCTGACATACTCGTAACAGGTACAATTTTTCTTTGACAGAGCAGTATCTGTTTTTATCAGCGTGTGGGCTGCTGCCAGTGATTTACAATCAGATGTTAATAAAATTTGTCTGTTCCCTGTACTGTGTGTGTTTAAGCAGCTACTCTGAGTCTTTTCATGAGTTGTTCCAAATAAGATCAAAGGGATGAGAAAAATGTTTGTCAATTTGAGCAGTTACAGTGACCATGTTCTTGCAAACTCAGAATCCTAAAAATTCATAGCTAGTAAAGTGCTCTGCACACATGATTAATGACTTAATGATAGATGACAAGATAGAATACTTTTTGGTAAAGTTTCACTTAAAAAACAAAGAGTCATCTGTTTCATNTCAGGCTAGATTTTCCATGTAGATACCACTAGAGCTGCTGTCCCTGCCGTTGAACACAACAGCTGGTAAGCAGCAAGCAAATGAAGAAAAAGACCTGCCTTTAATCCAGTACAATGTTTTCTTGTGCCCATTTTACTGTAAGTCTCAGTGGCAAGGGGACAAAGGCTGTTGACTGATCTGTGCAATTACCTCCTCTAATATTGCTTTCAACTGTCTGCCCAGAGTGACAAGAGTGGATGAGATTTAGTTAAAGTCTGGGAAAAAGTGCCCTTTTGATAACAGAAAGGGACATTTATTTATTTATCAAGCTGCTCTTTTAGACCTTTGAATCTGTTTTGGAAGAGTGCTGGTGGTGTAACTGAAAGTTAGTGTGAGTGTGAACTCAGCAGCAACACAATCAATGTTTTTTACTGAAATACCCAGTGCAGTTTGCACTGGAAAAGAAAAAGTATCTTCTCCCCTCTGCCCTTTCTGGTGTGTGTGAATGTGAGGTGGTATCTCTATTTTACACAGTGTGACTCAGAAGCAAGCATATTTAAAAATAATTGTCCAGTGCACTCTCCATTTGGAGGCTTCATCTCTCCTCTATGACAAAAATGTGATCCTTTAAAACTTAACAAAGATAATCCAAGCTGCTGTTTATATTTAATGTGGAAGATGGAAAGGTAAAATGGTGTTTAATGAACTGTAGATGGAAGCCTTTTCCTTTTATCTGAGGAGACAGCATGAGGTGGCACTGCACACATCTTTATACTCTGACTCAGTTCAGTGGAGTTGAAGCTTGATACTGAAGCCCTTTCTATGATGCAGGTGATGGCAACAACTGGTATCTCGGTCCCTATTTTCTTAGAGTTGTTTGTACAAAAGAAGACAAGTGAACAGGAGTATGTGCTGCATAAAAGGGCTCGATAGGTGCTCTGGTTATGCAGTCACAGTGATGAATGCACCCTTGATTGACAAATAGACAGCATTTCAATAAGTACAGGTGTTTAGATGTCACTGTGACGAACATACTATAGGCACATAGAGAGGAGTGTTGCAAAGCTCATGTGGTATATGGCAGAGGATACCCTTATTTATTGTGTGTGTCTCTGCTAGATACTTTCATAGAAGTATGGCAGTTTGGCCTAGGGAGAGATATAATCTTAAGGCTTTAATCAAATTCATAAGAGGTATTTGTTCTAGGCATCTTTCTCTTCTTTGCACACCTCCAGCCAGGAACAGGCTGCAGAAGGAAGCAATCTCGCTCTTCCCTTTCATGAGTCGTGTGATTTCAAGAGAAAAAAATAATCTGCATCTGAATAGCTGCCCCATCCAGATCAATTCTGCTCCTTTTACCCTGAATGTGAAGATGCAGCATTTGAAAAGCAACAGGTTTCACTAAGAGTGAAACCTACAGAGCACTGATTACCTGCTTGCAAATTTCATACCTAACAAAATGAGAAGAATTTGCAGTACCATTAAGTTATTTTTATCAGAATACCCAAGGCCACCAAGTGTCTTGGCACTCAACTGTCTCTTAAAATGCCTGAGAGGAAAAGCCAGTGAGAAGTTAATTTAGACTTTATTGTATGACACTTTTGATTATAACAGCAGAGTAGGAACTGGGAGTGAGACCACCAAATCCTTTCACATATGGCACCAAATATCCTCACTGTTCAGTCCATACCAGCATCTGTTGAATAATGCTCATACATCATGTGATGAACCTATTCATTCACTAGTATTTAAGCTCCTTCCTGTTTAGTTTGTTCCAACTATGGCTGTCTATTAACAAGAAAAATTGCGTTCCAGTGGATTTAATGGCAGTGGCTGTCAAGAGAGGTAAATTTTACTCCCAGTCTCCTTTTTTTTTCTCCTGTTTAAATGTCCACACTTCCAAAATCCCCCCACCCCCTCAAAAAAAGAGAAATATTTGATTTAAATTTCCTCTTATTTCTGAAAAAAACCTCAGAGATCTGTAAGTGGAAATTGCTAAATTAAAGCCTATGTTTTGTTACGGTGGTTTAACAGATGACTAAAAATTGGCAGTGACTATCTGTCTGGGCATGACTCTTGACATAGGAGTTTTACTGTGCTCTGACCCTGGATGGGGAATATACTGTATTAGTCCTTACCCAGGCAACACTCCCTAATGTTTGCAGAAGGCATTGTACAGCTCGTGTCCTGCACTGAACAGAAAGCCATGCTTAATGTCTGTCCCTACTTCAAAATCTCTGAATTTCAACTTATTAATCGCTGTTGCCTCGGTACCTTTCTAATTCTGTCAGGTGCGTTATTGACTAGTGTGGTGTCTGGAAGCTTCAAGGATGTAACTTGACCGGCTCATCCCACGTTTCAGTACTTGTACCAGTTGAAATGACGGCAGAACACTGATATTATAACTCTGGACTGTAAGGCACTTGTGTAGAGAAGTGGAAACAAAAAGAACCTACTTGTGGTGATGACTTCTTATTCTTTTCTCTCTGCAGTCTATTTGTTCTGTAAAACCACAGTAAGAGAAGAACTAAAAGCCAGCACTACTCCTTCCTACCTTTTTTTTATCTTAATGCCAATTGTAAAACTTGACTAAAAAACCCCTCAAATCTTTCTGCTTAAAAAGAGAAAAGGAAGCAGCATTTATGTATTTTTCTTCCTTTTGTGTTTCCTTAGCAATGATTCAAGAGAATTAACCTGTGGGGATTGTAAAATAAGAAAAAATTAATTCAAAAAACTACTTGAGTTTCTTCCTCCCTGCCTTATTTTTACCTAGACTGTGTAATTTAATAGATTAGGGGAGATTTGGCATTGATTTGCCCCAGACCCTTACTAGAGTTTCATTTGCATGGAAAAAAAAAAAAAATAGCAATGTTTTCCTTTATGCCATTTGTGCGAAGAGGCTCAAGTAATGTCAGCAGTGATCATTTTATCATTAGACTGGATCCAGTCTGCTGTTGTCTCAAACAGTATTTGGATATAAATCCCATTTGTAAGTCCGATTTTCAGTCAGTTTGGACTTTTCCTTCTGCTGTTCCCATTAGAAGACTGTCCCAAAACTTCTCTAATACTGACCTTTGAGAGCCCAACTGCCCTTTGTTTGCCTTGTTTAACACAGCTATGTTCTGATGCCAGCTCTGTCGTGCTGGGCTAGAAAAGAGTTACCAGACTCCTATATGGCTTCTCCCTCTGGATTGTGCGAAAAAATATTTTGTGTGAATTTCTGTGATTTATGGAGTAGGAGAAAGTGAGATTACCAAAACATACCCTCTTCTTCCTTTTCTGATCAATCACTTCCCAATTGTCATTATTCTGGAAAGGCTTTCTCTAAAAATAAGATGCCTGAATCACAAGTCTGAGTAGTGTATCCTAAGAGGGGAATTCCTAGGGTGTGGTGAATTTTTACAAGACCCAAAGTTTTAACAGAAGAAAGAGGCATTCCTTTGAAGTGCTGGATGAAGAGAGGAGGAGCAAGAAATCTCTGAAGGCCCAACTCAACCAATGCACTCAATTTGGCTTAAAAGGTTCATTATTTGTGGAATGCTAATGAATTTTTATACTTGAAAGTTATCAGAGGGTGGCTAGAATTATCCTTTTTAGTCTTACCATTCCCTACTCGGTGCAAAATAAATAATAAAAAAAGCAAACATACACTAGTGTTGTCTAAAAATAACACACAGGTGGGCTCTGTTAACGCGTCACTATTTTCTCATATCTGATCTTTTCTGAGAAAAGGAATCTCTTTGCTGTCACTGCTTAAGTACCTCATATTGCATAGGTGTGGTGTAATTAAGCCTCTTACTCTTTTTTCTCTGTTCTCTTTTTTTTATAAATATCTGGTGATTATTCTAAATTTCTGTTAAAATTGGACAAAGCATTGCTATAAACCATATATTCTCAGATTCAGAGATGATGGCAAACAGCTCAACTAAAAGGGAAGATACAGGTTGAAGAAAAATATAATCTCTAAGCATGATGCAGTCTTTTTTTTTTTTTTTTTTTGAGAGATACAGTTGTATACAATGATTTCGAAACCAACATGTTCAACCCTGAATTTCCTTTCCAATTTAGCATTTCCTTGTTACTGGATTAAAGGAAAGCGACCTTCTTTGATTTCCAGTATTACTACTCAGGATATCTTTGATCGAAGGTGGTGTTGATCTTGTTTGTAATACCTTTGGGTTACTTCAGAGACTGGGAATCATGAAAGACGACTCACTTGCGATGATTTGTAGTCCACTGATTTGGAAAATCTAAAGTGTCAATAGATCAGAAAAGAGCACTTTCAAAATTTGGCAGCACTAAACAGACTAATATGCACTTTGGAGCTGTTTACAGCTGTTTAGCTGTTCACAAATGAAAATTCAATCAAATCTAAGTTGAAAGCCAAGCAGAATTCTTGGATCTCTGGAGAGATCATATGAAGCTGCATGGACTGGTGCTTCTGCAGAAGTTTTGGATGAAAGATACGTGGCTATTGCAATGGCTACAGGCCTTAGAAGTCTGCTTATCAACAGTGGATATATGCTCAGGAGAAATGGTCTTTGAGGCATAAGCACTGCTCTAACCTTCTCTGGGATTTCAATGAAAGCCTTCATGAAGTTCACTACTTATTCCTGGTTCTCAAACTAGAGAAGTAACAGGAAATTTCCATTCTGTGCTAATTGTTTGTGAGTGAATGTTGTTGACTCTATTGGAGTGAATTGCTTTAAGAATAAACAAGTTTTTGTTGGTGGTGTGTTGTGTGGTTTTTTTTCATTATTTCATAATTTTTTTTTTTTAGAAAAGGACCTTTCATGCCTGTTTAACCTTGGTGTATCAGCTCCATTCATTATTCTTCTGCAAGGTGTTGGTTCATTTCCTACATCCCAGAGATAAGTAAAAAGGGACTAGATAGGAGACGGCTACTGCTCGCTTCCTGTTAGCTGAAGTCAGATGTCAGGCTAGGCTTTCTGTTCTCTAGTTTGATTGATAAGCTTGAAGGAGTCCATGACAGGTATGCAGGTCAGGGGGATAACAGTTGCAAAATATGCACCCAGCAGAGAGACCACACAGAGAGACCAAATTCTTTCTCACTTATCACCGAACAATTTCAGGATAACTTAGTATTTAACACGACATAATTTGACATTTGATGCAGTGTGTAATCTCTGGATATAGCCATATAATTATGGTCTGCATTCTACTTGACTGATAAAATACTGTTACAAAGTAGGATGATGCTAATTTTTTCTTACTTTAATTTTAGCTGCAAAATAATATCTGAGACTCAGCAACAACCATCAATATGCTATTTGGTATTCAGACATTTTATGTGTAATTGTGAACCATCTACATCCCAAAGGCTTTGGAAATTCCTGCTCCTCACTGGTTGTAGAATGTGTCCTGGTTTGAGTTAGAACGGAACAATTCTGTTCAGTGATTTTTACTTTTCAGCTAAGTTCCTTTAACTGCAGTTTCTGAAATTAGCAGCATGTTGTTGCAGGCAGTGTCTGCTTCTAGCGGTAGTAATGCTCGATGTTTAGAGTTAGTACCAAGGACTGGTGTGCAGACCAAGGCCACTGCTAGATCCTGTGTACCACATTGAGGGGTGCAGAAAGTAAAAGCTGCATCTGCAGGGAGAAGCAGACAGATCGGTGCCCTTAAACTGACCCATGGGATATTCCATCCCATAGATGCCATATTTGCTGGGAGCCTTGCTTGGTTGCTCTCGGCTCAGAGGCTCTTGCTCTGGGCCCTTGCTCAGATTCTTCCTTGTTCCTTCAACAGCTGGAATCCAGGGAGGACTCTTTGTTCTGCCTTAGATCCTGATCAGAGTGTTTATGAATCCAGTACCAGAATCCAGCTTCTAAACTCGGTTCCCATCTGCTGCTGGGCCCCGTCTGGGACTTTCCCGGTGCCTGCTCCACAACATCAGTGGTGATGGTGACGTACTTGCCATTAGGGGTGTTTGGGTTCGATACTGGTTTTATATATTTGTATATATTCCATTTTATTATTCTTATTTTCCATTTTCATTAAAGCTGTTCTAATTTCCTTTTCTAATCGATAAGTTTCCCTTATTCCTTTTCTTTTCCCCTTTGGGGAGGGAGCGGTGTTAACAGAGAGCGTCTGTTAGGTTTAGTGGGCTGCCCTGACCCTAAACCATAACAGAAAGAAAAGTTTCTAAGCACAGGAAAAGTCAAGAGGAACTTTCTCCCTGTTCAGAGGCAGGGAAGTGTCAACAAGTCTGCAGTTGGATGGAAGCCACGCTGACCTGGCATCATTGGCAATGCAGTGCTCCCGATAAGATGGGAAGGAGCCCTTGGCATGTTAGTGAGAGTTATGTGATGCAGTCTGTCCAAAGGAACCATGGTGTTTGGTTGTCTTTCATCTCCTGAGTTATTGCTGATGTATCACACATGGGTACCCTCCCACACTGAGTATGCATAGGCCTGGCCTGTTGCCTCTTCATTTTCACTGTGTGCATCCTCACCTTTACATATCCTGTCAGTCTCTCTGGTATATAAATGTTGAGGTGGCTCTAGCAGAGATTTTGGGTGCTCAGACCATGTTGATATTGCTACAAGCGTAAATGCTGTGCCTGGCAGAAAATAAGGCTGCTTAGTCACGAAGTACAGAGTCCCACATGGAGTGCACCCATGATCTGCCCTGCAGTAGCTCAGGGTCGCAGTTCTTTGTGGCCTGTGCCTTTACAAAACAAGGAGATGGTGTTTTCTCTTCCCTGTGTCAACATCATGTTTTTACACTCTCTGCAGTAGTCAGAAACAAGGAGTGATATTAGAGAAGAGTTGATCTCGGGGCTCATTGCTTCCTGAAGAGACACAGGTCACTCACTGCCATCTCCTTTGTAAGAACTGCCTTCAAACCTCACCTCTTAAGTTAGAACTAAAACTTGTTTGAGGTCATATCCTTAACGTTGATGAGTGGATGGCCCAGAATGAAATGACATCAGCTGAGGCCTGGGCTTTGCTGGTTTCCAGAATAAGATTTAAAGTAATATTAATAGTGAGATCATACCCCCTTCCTTCAATGAACTACTCTGAAATGAGCTTTAAGACAGGACATAGGCAGGGACAAACAGCTGCTTCTGAAAAAGACACTCTCTTGCATGCGTGTTTTGTACAGTCTTGTTCGTTCTTCTCAAATGGTGGATTGTTGATGGGCCCTGTGCAGGGACACTTCTGTAAGAGTTCCCAATACCCGCCCAGGAACACTGTTATGCATATGTGTAACTAGAGACAGCAACACTCGCACACAATTTGGGTTTTGTGTGCTCTTGTGTTAACAGCAATTGCTGAAGCATAAATACTCCCTACTTGATCGTATTTAGTAACGGATATATTGGTGTGCTCTCTGAGTTCAGGAATAGACAGTTGTGTGGCAGAGGCATAATCCAGCCACAGTAGAACAATGGTGTTTCATGTTCTTGTTTCACACGTATGATTGAAACAAAGCAAAACCAATCAGTTTAAATTATTCAGAATGCATCTATGAAAAAGTAGCAGTGTGGTATTTCACGAGTATTTCTATACATTCTGGTGATGGAGATTTGATGGCAAATTAAATTTAGATTCCCTAAGCAGTAGCAATTAGGAATTCTAACCTCTTGTTTTGAAACCAGTAGATTGATTTCTACCCATGGGATCCACTCCACTGGGTATTAAGCGGGCAAACAACTTCCCTGGTAGTTTTATGGGAGTGCTGGTTTCACAGTCAGGTATTTGCAAATGTACCTGTGGGTAGCAGGTAATACTCTTCCCCTTCAAAGCATCCACACAGTCTTTTAATTGTATAATTTCACCTCTTCCCTTCCTCCCTCTTCCCTCTCCTTCCTGCTCCAGCCCCTTTGCAGGTGTCTGGTCTGACCCATCAGGTGGGTTTCTGTTTGCTTGTCAGCTTGGGAGCTGATGGCCTTATGGGAGGTACGGCTGATTGCACAAAGCGAAACGGGGTTTGTCTGAATTGCAGGTGTGAGCAATCGGCAGAGATCTCTGCTAATCCTGGGGATAGTGGAGCACCCAGGGCTGGAGCAGGCACAGACAGAAAGGGCTAAATGAAGTGCAAAAGGGAAAGAAAGGAAACCACGGCACTTAACTTTTTCTTCTTCCAGGTGGCTTGAACTATTTAGGTCTTGTAAAGTGAGTTGCTCTTATTTTTCTGGCAGCCTGTGAGGATGGAGTTTTGGAGCAAGACTGGAGGTTTGTTTATATGCATATATATATGTATGTATTTATATAAAGAGCTTTGTTGGAAGGTCATTTCCCAAGGATTTTGTAAGTCAATGGAAAATCCTGACCACTATGAATTTTGGGGTTGAAGCAAAAATGAAGCTCATTTATGCTTTGTCTTTCTCTGCATCTGTGGAGACCAGGCAGCTGAAGGCATAATTGAGTTTCAGACTTTATCATACGTGGTACACAAGAGCTTTGGCTGTGCGCTAAACACATTTGATGTTCTTGGGAGCAAAGGGTAGGGGATCTACTGAGGGTCTGCTTTGGGCATCTAAAGTATTGTGCAGGCTGAATTCAGACAGGGATCCTTAGAGAACAGTTTTATGTATAGAAGAGAACAGTGCAGTAGGCAGGGGACATGAGACAGATTTAGGAAATTGTAATAGGGTGAAAAAGGAGGTGTTGTCGAAGAAGAAAAAAATGAGGTTACTGGAGTAGGGAGAGAGAGGGCAGTAAAAGTATGTCGAGGTGATATATCCCATGTGAACTGTGGATGCCTTTGATCTGCTGAGTAAATACTACTTTGCTTTATGAGTTTTTAAGTTCCACTCAGGCTTTATCTTCAGGGTTCTCCTGAAATCTTGTGAATTACCAGTTTGTAGTTTTTAATTTGTATGTTAAACTTTCTGCAGAATCACAAGATTTTAGATGCTGTGCTTCAGAAACAAAAATGCTAATATGGCTAGACTCTAATATCACAGTAGCATCTAATGTATCCAGAAAATTTATTTGCTGACCTTTAATATTAACAACCAGTAAATCTAGCATTTTGCTAATATCACTGAAGGTTAAGCTTTCTTGTAGCAGGGACAAATTTAGTGTATAAACGATATATTGCAGCTTAAGGTCCAAATTCTGTCATTCAGGGAAAGCACTATAGGATGTAGCCCTTTATTTGCAAACAGGGAAGGGCACTCACACTAAGAAAAGCGTGCTTTAAAAACCTATCAAGAAATTGGAGAGGTGCAGAGAAGATTAAAGTATTCCTCACCAAGGGAGGTTAATCCAACTCCTCGGCACCATTTTTTCTGCGCTTAAGAGGAGATTGTGTTTTGCATTCCCGATCCATCAGGTGTGAGCTGGTTTAATGCAACAGTCACCTGTGTTTGCTTGATATTTATTTATTTCTAAGTGTATATTTTACAGAGGGTAGTGTGATACAGTGGTATGACTTCTGTTCTTCCCCTCCTTCTCCACACACAAAGTCAAGCTGACTGTATAGTTTGTATTTTGAGAGACCCAAGAGACCGTGCTTCAACTTTTATTCCCCTCCTTGCTGCCCTGGTATAATGTCACCTTGTCACACTTAGTCTGCTTTGTAGTACAACCTCTCCTTTGCATTGTGGAAACACTCCAAAACACAGGAGATGCATGCATAGGTCCCTACCTCTACAAGTGTAAACTGAGAGGACAAAACCAGACACAGAATAAAATAAAGGCCTGTAACATGTGAGTAAAGTGATCAGAACAATGGCTGGATTGTAGCTTATTGTTTGGTTTACAAGTTAAAATCCCCAAGAAAAACCCTCCTGTCAATTAAACTGGAAGGACTCTAAGTGTGTGTGTGTGTCTCACTTTCATCTCACTTGCAGCTTCCTCTCTCCAGTCTAGAAGAACAGTCTAGGAGCATGCATAGGAGATGGTGTTAAGTCAGCAGAAACTTCTATGTTGACCATAGGATGCCTGAATTGGACCTGTCAGTGCCGATTTCTGGAGGGGTCTGCTGAACTAGGTCTTGTGGGAGAGGTGAAGTGTTTGACGGCAAAGCCAGCTGAGGAGTAGGATTAATGCTCAGGTGTCTTTAAAAGAGATTTTTTTTTTTCCTCTTCCACTTTATCTAATTCCTCAATGTGAAATGGATGCAGATGTGTAGGATGAATTAATCCAGGATTTAGAAACACCGGTTTATATGTGTACCCACCCACATAATTGCTTTTCTTTCACATACTGTACTCCTGTGCACACCTGTGGGGTGTTGGCAGGACCTCCTAGATATTAGATCTTCTAAATATATGAGCCATATAGCTTTCACAGTATGGTAAAGTTACAGAACTACACCTGGGTAACCATCATGGGTAATGTATTGCATTCCTGGTTTCATCTGCTGAATCGTTTTGCTTGTGTTAGAGCAGTGTGATGGGAAGCAAGACTAGTGTGTCCCTTGGGACTTACAATTTTGTATTTTTGTTTATTCATGCTTTAAGCTTCATGAATCATCGGTGTGTTCCAGTTGCTGGGATTCACTTATTTCTATGAGGAGGTCTAGGATGTCATTTATTCTCTGTATGACTAAGTGTACCTATAAATAAAGTAGGGACAATGCTTATAGACCTGCTGATCTTCTTGTGAAGATCAATTACTTTTGAAAGACTCTAGGACGGGGCTGACAGGGCCAGCAGGTCTCGCGCAGAGCACTGCAGACACTTCCATCTTTCTGGAGCAGGTGGAGGCCAGGCAGGATAGCACAAGGCATCTCAGGCTACCTGCTGGGGCCTGGCTTTAGGCAATGGAAACAAGCTTTAAATAAAGGGAGATTATAGCCATCTTTTAGTCTTATGTTTTCAGCTTTCCAGACTGTGTTCTACTTTCATGCTTTTGACTGCTTCTTAGATATGCTCCCAAGTAGCTGTGTGTTTGTTTGTTTTTTTTCTGAAATCATATATCTTTTGGTTTCGCTGCTGTCCTTAAATTATTAGAGGTTACAACACTTCTGTTGTCTCTTGCCTCTTCCATTTCTGTTCAAGGATAGAAACTCTGGCAAACTTGGGGCAATCTGGATCCTGCAGAAAGTGTTAAATAAATACAATTTGGAAAGATCTTGTAGAGAAATATGACTTAGAGGTTAGATGGCAAGCTTTAGCCATGTAGAACTGAGTATTTGTGTGGTCTGATAATGATCTTGTGGCTGTGTGAGAAGCAGGAATTTCATCTTTAAAGATGCATAGCTACCAAAAGATGTGGCTGAGTGGTGGTGCAGGGGATTTGCAGAACTCCTGAAACTTGGAGGTCAACTAAATTGAGTGCTCAGCCTGCATGCAAGGGTCCTACTTAATCTGCCATTACTGCTTTTCATATCTGCATTCTTCAGGAGTTAAACTTCATTCCCCTATTGTGTTTAATGTTCTACAAAGACTGATGGGACGGTGAGATGGCACAGGGCATGTCAGGGTGGTGCAGGTAAGCAAAATGACCTAATGATGCTGAAAGGTAAAATTTTAAACTGTGTGGATTGTAGCTTTGAATCTTTTCATGTATGTGTTCATGCAACATCGCAACATCTTCTCATAGAATAGCACCATGCATGTAAATTGCCCTGGATAATGTCACCCAGGAAGAATAATGAAATATCTTACTTTTCTTGGTTCAATATTATTTATGTGTCTAAATGTTTCATTATAAATTAATGTACAGTTGTTCAGTTTTCAACACAAGCGCTGAAGAAGGCTTTATACTAGAGGAGAAATTCTCATTCTTCCACACTGTTTTGGAAGGGCTGGTGACATCAGTGATAAGAATAGGAGTAACAGTCACTCAAAAGCAAAGAATAGAGAGGAGGGAGCTTCTGCACTATTATACCTTGACCAAAAATTTAGGACAGAAGGGAAACAGGAGTTATGCATATAGCTGAAATTACAGGTGAATGGAATTACCCAGGGTGAAACTTCTGCTGGATGCAGGACATAACAGTATTGACTGACAGCAGTTTTCAGTGCAGCTTGTTTCTTCATCACCCCCAACAATCCCTCCTCCTCCTGTGTGTTACCTCGTAGGTATAACAGAGTGTTGCTCACCTTGATGCCTATTTCTGATTCTCAGAGGAAGAAAAAAAAGGATACTATAGGATCTTTTAGAGGTTAGCAAGTATGTGGGAGCTAGGACCTGTATTTTGTTGCTCGTTTATAAGAATGATTCTACAGAATGGCACTGTGATAGCGTGGGGGAGAGGTTGCCTTGCTCCTGACTTGCAGCAAGAAGGTCACTTACTGATTTACTAGCACCATTTCTTAAAGTACTTAAGATTTTCCTTGGAAAGTCCTTCATCCGAATTCTGATAACTTCTAACCTTACCTGGCTTTCATGGGAGCTAGTGGAACCACAGTCTGAAATATATTTTGCCTGTGGGTTATCGAAATGCTGCACAGTTGTGTTGCATTAAAAAAAAACCTTTCCCATTTGTGTAGGGGTGTGGGTTTGGTTTTTTTTTTGTGTTGTTTGGTTTTCCACCCTGTTTTTGTTACTTTTCTTCATTGTACCTCCCTCAAACATTCCTTTCAGGGAAGGAAACAATCTTTAATGTGTGTGCGTATTTTAGAGATTTGGGATATTGGAAAGATCAATCAAAATAGATAGGTAATTTCCCACTACTGTGCAATTCACAATCTGTAAAGCACTTTCACACCAATCTGCAAGGCTAAAAAGTGTTACTAACCCCACAGCATGGGGTTCCTGAGACATGGGCTACAACACAAACTATTTTCCTTCTGGTTCTCTCTTCATTTGGGAACACAGAGCTTGATTTTTCTTCCCAAAGCCAATGACTGTGTATAAAAAAAACTAGACTTCCCCAGGGAGCATATGGAAGGAAATAAAACAATTTGCTTGCAAATGGGAGGTAATTGGTATGTTAATTAAAGTCAATTTTACCTCTCTTAATGTTAACCTCCTGATTTTTCTCCAGTGTTTCAGATAGGGAAAAAGAATTTATTCTTTAGTATTCTCAAGAATGAGATTGGATAACAGACACAAACGAAGTCCAAACCTAGTACAAAAAACATGAGAAGATATGTCTCCCGGCTGCTTTCCTAGTACGGCATAAGGAGGGTGAGATAGTTATCTAAGCAGTCACTCCACAGCTCAGACTTCAAATTATAGTAATTATGACAATTTGTGCCAATAGCCACGAGGTGGGTTTTTTTGATGTGGTTAAAAATAACATCTGTAAAAATCCAATAAAAAAAATTACATTTTGCTAATTTTCTGATAAGATAATATTTAACTGTACTGTGTGCCTTCTACTGCCGTTTTCAATTAGAGTATTTCCTTCTGGGCTTTTACCATCTCGTCTCATGGATCCAATTCCATCCTGAGCAGTTCATTTGTTTTAACTTTCTTAATTAATTGTTTTGTGTAGGTTTTGCCTTTCAAACTGATATCAATCTTCCAGACTTATTAACGTGCTGATTGCTAACATGCGATACAAAGCGCAACTCAGTTAAATTGTTCTTTCTGTCATATTAAACAGAGTTCCCATATTAGCCCACTAAACAAAATAATTGTAGATAATTTAGAGGGTAAAAAATGACAAGAGTCTTATACCTGGGAGAGTAGAAAAAAGTTCTGTTTGCAGCTTCTCTGTGCTGGCTTTGGGTACAATTCTGAACCCACATGCACAGAGTAAGACGAGATAATTAGCTGCCAAAGAATTGTAGGAGAGCTAGTGGGAAAAATTGCTTTCCCCCCACAGTCAAGTTTCTTACCTTGTTTGAGGAATACGAGGAGCAAGAAGTAGGATATCAGACATAGATAATAGCTTCATTCCTGTATTTTCAGGGAATTTTCTCTTTTGTGTGAATTAATTCAATTTTATAGTCTAGAGTTACACAAGAGAGATGCAATTTTGGGGAAGCATCACAAAATCATAGACTCATAGAATGGCTTAGGTTGGAAGGGACCTCAGAGATCACCTAACCCAACCTCTCTGCTGTGGGCAGGGACGTCTCTCAACTAGACCAGGCTGCTCAAGGCCTCATCTAACCTGGCCTTGAACACCTTCAGGGAGTGGGCATCCACAACTTCTCTGGGCAATCTGTTCCACAGTTTTGTCACCCTTATATTGAAGAACTTCTTCCTAGCGTGGCATTATGTCCTTTATACCATCCTTCTCCATGTAGCTTAGCTGAAAGGACACATTATTCGGAATCATGATTGTAAATTCTGATGTAGTTTAATGTATGACAAGGAAGACACTTCTCTGGATATAAGGGCTGTATTTGAAGTTGTCATGTAGATGACCTGGTGGAAGTTCAGTGTGTGGCAATACAAAAGAATTGTTTCTCAGAAAACACTAGTCTTCCTAGACTATTTAAATTAACTCAAATTTAGGACCAGAGCACATCTAGCCAGGAAAGTGTTGCTCATGCTATAGTATCACTACTCTGCCTGACCAAACTGAGGTCTCGTTACGCTATGTATTTCACAAATGATTTCTGAACAAACTCAGGGATTGTATAACTGCTCCTGGAGAATTTACCTCTGGTGTTGGTGAGAGCAGATGGATGCTTGAGTCCTGTTGACAGTCTCCTTTTCATAAACATCACAGTAAATGCTAATACCTGAAGTTACATTTCTCTTTCATTCTTCAAATGTTCTCTTAAGGTTAGGAGGACTCTTCTGGCAATCATAGTCTTCAAGATACACTTTAGATAGGAGACTCTGAAGTGCATATTTCAGAAATTATTGAGCAAATTTGTCTCAGTTCACAGGGGAAATAAGGTAGTTTACATCCTAAATTCAGCACACTCTGCAAAATTGAGATGAACCTAGAATTCAGAGAAATGATCTGATTTAAATTTTTGAGGCACCAGTCTCAATGCATGGTAAAACTTGGGTGTCATGAAATTGTGAATTTTGAAATCAATAAAAAGATTTTTGCTGAGTTTTGCTTGTTAGAGTACTACAGAAACAATTTGCCACATTGCAAAGTATTTTTCAGTATTTGCTGATTTTTCTTAGTGCTTCTGATGCCCATTCTCGGTTTCTCCTTCAAGCCCCGCAGAACTGTCTGCACCTGGTTTTCTACCTTTTTTCAACACGGGAAATTCAACCTGCTCTACTATTTGTAGCCTTCTCTTCCCACATCATTGCTGTATTTTTTTGTCTCTAGGTTGTTATGATATATGCTTATGTCGCTGTTCTTAAAGTGGGACATCATTATGCCAGCGTTGCCTTAAAAGGATCACCTTTTAACTCATAACCCTAGCACGTGTATTGCAAAGTATTGTGATGCACCCAAGACAATATGTATTTTTCTGGAATTTTTGTCTGCTAGAGCTGGTACAACTCCTGCCAGCCACTTCAGTGCAGCAGTTGTACTGACCACAGCCGTATATGGTGGCTGTGGAGTTGGTTGCTCTGTTCTAACTCGATGCAAACCTGGCCGACTCCGGTGCACGGAGTCTCCAAATGGTACCAAGCCTTGGTGCGTAGGCTGCTGAAAAGAGCTCACAAGATGGTGCCTTATGCCAGTTTGACCACAGACCGATTCAGAGCAGCTGCAAAACCTGCAGTGGCTGTGACTCAGGTAGCAAAGATTTTCCTGCCTTAAAGTAGCTCCTTACCATTCCTGTCAGTGAGGGTTTCCTCCGTATTTGAAGCCATGCAAAAGCTGTAGAATTGCCTTACTAAGAACTAGATAGAGTAATTTCCTCTTTTCTTGCAACAGAAGTCCCTGTGCAGTTTTCCTAGCACCGTGGGCCTCTCCTATTTGAGAGAGGTCAGATTTGTGAAGTAGGAAGAAGCATCTTGGAGCTGAAGCTCCCTTATGTACAAAGGTTGGCCATTGTCAACCTAGAGCTTCTTTCAGCTTCCTGGCTTTTTATACACAAGCCCACATGTGCTGACACAGATTTCTCAGCTCTGGTACTAGGCTGCTCACAGAATAAGTATAATCGAAAAATGCTAAACATTTTACTTGATTTAAATTTTGCAGAAAACTATAGTAGAATGAACTTTGGCTCCTGTTCAGCTGCAATCTAGACATGAATTAATAGACACTTCAAACTTAAATTAGACGAGTCAACCATTGAATGTAGTTCAGCAGCACCAAAATAAATCCAGATGACATTTATGACATATTCCATTGTTTCTATAATCTAAATAATACAAAAGGCGTAAATCACAGTGTAATACTTTATTGCATTTCTTTCTGAAACACTGTCCATGAATAAATTTAGACTGGAAATTGGAAGATTTGTTACTATCAAGCTGAGAAATATATGATGTTGTTTCTGTGACAGCACCGAACTGAAGCTGTCCTTACTAAACTGGAGCTCACGACTGAATTCCACTCCAGGCTAATGTTCCTTGTTACGCAAGGCTGGGTTACTTAAAACAAATGCCAACACCAAATGTTTTTGGCTTCCTCATGCATCACTTTTATTCTGGAATCACCAAAGTGCACAAAAAAGTATAAACATCAATGAAGTCTTTAAAGACTAATTTTTAAAATTTGATTTGTGGTCTAAGAAAAGGTGAGTGCTGGCGATTGACTCCTTTGGGTATTTGTTATGTGCCAAGTATACTTAGAACCCCAGACACGCTTTCTCCAAGAAAAAGGGAAAAAAAAGGTAGATATTGGAAACGAATGGAGGAATTGGGATATTCTTCAGTGCAGTCATCAGCCAAAAAACATATGTGACACATTTACTAATTAGACTGCAAATTTCCTCTGCCTTCTCAACTAAAAGAATACCTAATGTGTTAATTCATATAGTGCCCAGGGCAGATCTAGTATTTGTGGAGTGCTGTCATTGGCTACCTTCTAATGCTGCTGCCCTCTTCAGTTCAGTCTGTCTGAGATTTGAGATGTTAAGTGGATAGGATACTTACTGCTGAACAGGACTGGGACTTTATCTGCCCTTACAGGCAGACTGTCTCTGTTCCTCATGGTCTTTCACACCGTTGATACTCTCAAGACAACAGTAGCACTACATATATGCAATATTACTGGCCCAGAATTGTCAGTAAAGGGAGGAAAACTTCAGTGAGTTGTCCAGATCAAAAGCATGAAAATCAAGATAAAACCACAAGAAAAATAAGTGTATTTAAATATGGTGGACTGCAAAAACCATATATGCAATAGATAACCTAAGATCTCAATGATTGATGGTTTTACAGCATAATTTTAAGGATGAACTGTTCCTAAACATTTTTTCCAGTGTATTAAGCACTAACAGCATCAGGCATGCATGTCTTGTTCCACTCTTTCTTTTTTTTTTTTCTTGAACAAACAAGTTGAATGTGACCAATACAAGAAAAGACCCACTCTCCACTTATGTGTGCACGTTCCTTTGTCCTCTTTCCAATATCCCCCAGTAATGATGGAGTGCAGGATCGTGTTCTGCTCTAATGTCTTTCTTGTAAGATTCGGAGGGTAGTGCCGTTGTGACCTTCGGGAGCAGTTTTTTCCATTTGGAAGGAGGCGGGGGAGAGAGTATTGAATTTGAGATTGCTTTTCCTCCCTTTAGCATGTGGAAATTCAAAGCAAGCTCCTTGATTCATCAACAATGACTGCATCTCCAGCCTTAGAGAACGCAAAGGCATCAGCAGGGGCAGACTGAGGAAGTTAATACCCTCAGACTGCATTGTGAATGTGACCAGAGTCCAGTATGCTGTGTGCTATTGAAA
Source organism: Baryphthengus martii (assembly GCA_013396935.1). Classification (NCBI taxonomy): domain Eukaryota; kingdom Metazoa; phylum Chordata; class Aves; order Coraciiformes; family Momotidae; genus Baryphthengus; species Baryphthengus martii. The sequence continues at coordinate 125,099 of VWZK01021423.1, forward strand.
AAATGCTGATGTTGTTCCTTGCAGTGACTAGTCATAGTTTTAACCAGAGAATTTTTTTCTGAGAATTAAAGAAATGGGGAGCTCAAGCAATTTTAGACCTAACAGTATGTCCACAGTTTCTTGTTGGGGCATTTATGGGCTATGCCTATGTGGCATGTGTTTTGGAGGCCTCCAAGGAATGCATTCAGCTAAAGGTCAAAATGCAGATTTAAAATATCTGTGGAGTTTTTAAAAACAATATTTTCCCCTGTTTCACTTCTCTTTTCTGAAAAGACTGAATAGAATAGAAAGTCTTTAGGAAAGCTTCAGTTCTTCAGCAGACAGCCCTGGGAAATCCCGCTGGATCTAGGACATGACTTCCTCTGAATTCTTGCATGTTCCTTACATGCCATCTTTGAATTTGAGCTGGCCAGTCCCATCTGTCTGGGCTTCAAATATAGTCCTGCTGATCCAGGGGAAAGGGATCACACAACTGAAATTTCAGTAAGAATTGACAATACATGGCTTTTTACAGGTTTTGGAGAAACAACCACCAAGTGCAGCAGTCATTTCTCAGAGGTAGTATTTCTGCATCAAGGTGAAGTTGTGTGGGCTCCATTAAGAGAGGAAGAGGTGATGTTCCTGCACATACTTCATCTTGATAAGATCATATTTTCACCATTTAATTTTTGTGAAGGGAAAGATTTCTCCATGATACACTTGCTACAAATCAAACTTTTGGCTTTGCAGGAGCATGTAACCTCTGTGGTAAGGCACGAGCAGGAGATTCAAACTGATGAAGATATATGTTTATTGTGAAACAGGCATCCACAACCGAAGAGGTGCTAGACTGTATTGTGAAATATTTTGGTCACTGAGAACATTAAAATGCTGAAGTTTGTACCTGGGAATAAATACAAAACCAGATTGCCGTGCATATTTTCCGTTGTGAGACTGCTCTACTGTGTATATATAAACCATTGATGACTTCCAGTTGTTCTTCCCATTACTGTTGTGCTATTGTTGACTGGGTGGAGATAGTTGTTTGTACTGTAGGAACAAACTCACAAATGTAGTGAGGGGACAAGTTGATAGTACTTCGAGCCAGGGATATTTGAAGGTATTAATTTACTTCCTTTAATAGTCTTTATGAACTTTAAGAAACGAAACGTGTTTTAATGGACATAAGGTAAGGAAATGTCATGTTTCAGCGTGGTGTTTTGATTTTTTTTTTTTTTTTTAGCTGATCATGTCTCTACCTGCTTGGTTATGAAGTTATATTTTTTGCACAGCGTACTGAAGATTCATCTTTCAGTGCATGGTAAAATTTCACATTAACAAATGCATGCATTTGGTCATCTCACACAGGTTGGTTTGTGTACATTTTAGTGCTGAAAGTGAAAGGTATATAACTGACACAGGAAAATATGCAGGGTTGTGGTAAAATTCATGTTAGAAAGATTTTCATTTAGATGTATTTGAGAATCAATAAATGAAGTGGAGCCTGTTCTGTACACTCATATGAATCTGTGGATGATTTTGTGTATTAGTGTAGCATATATCCAGAAAATATATACACCTGGGCAAGTACGAGTTAATGGTGTGGTGAAAATTGGATTACTGGTAACGGGAGTTACTTTATCAATAAGATCAAGCTTCATTACTGTTGTCACTGATGAAACTCAAAATGCGATTTAGCACCTCATGTTGCCGTATTTGTTCTACTACAAAATTTCCCTTGTTACCAGTGAATTACAACTATTTGAATTTAGCCCCAGAAAGACTCCTTTATTGTGCCTCTTATTGCATTTCTTTAAACTGTATTTAGTTGTTGGAGGTAGGATCTGACCCATCCCAAATTATTTAAACCTAAAGAACAGATTGGGTACTTGCATACCTCCTTTATGCCTATCTATCTGCAATGCATTTTGCTGTGTATAAACATATGAAAAATTCTATTAAAAATACATTAATCCAATTAACACCTTTTTATGGCTTATCTTTTGATACCTAGAGTGAAGTTCTAAGCTGGAAGTGGAGCATGTTTCAGTATTTCCAAGTATGTTTTTGCAGTCCTATAGTCCAGTTAATATTACGTGCAAGGGATGAAAATAGAAGGTTTGCGGAAGACTCTTTAGAGGCTTTGGGCTGTCATCATAAAAAGTAGATCTTGAGCTTCTTGCTGAGTTCAAGGTATTTGGAACTTAAATTGAAATAACTGCTTTGCTTAGCAATTAATAATAGGAGTATCTTTAACAGGACTCAGGTGATACTACTTAGATATAAAGTCAGCACAAAGCTTCTGGGTTATCTGGTTTTGTTTCCATTGAATTTTAGGCCATGTAAATGTTAATTCTTTCAATCAAGAAAGATTTGTTATACATGAAACTACTGGGATTCAGAATTATCCTTCATATGGATAATCTTCTTCTGAAATGATGATAATTGAATAAGTAGTTTATGTATAAAATAACTGTCCATACTTCAAAGCACTATACAAGGCCAGTTAAACTGGAAAGAGTTCATACAATGCAATGATGCAGTGTTTTTCACATTTGTGAATCTGCCTTTGGGGAATATGCAGACTTGTGTGCCTGGAAATAAATGACAGTACAGGTCCCTCATAAGATTTTTGTATTTGTTGGGAGCCACTAACTGGCTTTGTGGTCGTCTTTAATCCGAGCTGAAAAACCTTTTATAATGTACCAGCCTATATTGCTCTCTGCATGTTGAAAGAAAATGTGTTTTTTAAAATGTTTGAGAACTTTGAAAAAAGATTTGTATGCTTTTCAAATTCCTCCACCTGCAGAGTCTTGTGCCTTGCTTGCTGTAGCCTAAGTGAGGAAGTCTCAGGGTTTGTTTTGTTTAAACTACCTGTAAGCAGCTTAAAATAGCTATTGTAGAGGTGAAATATCATAGCTTTAAATCTTAGCATCCCACAATCTGCCAGGTCTAGAAGCCAAGCTTGTGGTCCCACTGAAAGAGGGGATCTCCCATTCCTGGTAGCATATTGTTCCAGTTTCTTGCCCTTTAGTGATATTCCTCTAAATTAAGAAATTGCTTCTGAAATGAGGACTAAGGATTGCCAGGAAAGATGCAATAGGCAAATTTAGTTCTTGTAGAAAATGTGATGTTTGGAAGGAACCCCTCTCTCTCACCAATACTATTTCTGAAGCGCTTTTTTTTTTTTTTCCGCTATTTAGCATTGCTCTGTTGGAAATATTCAGAAACTTGACACGCTAATAGTAGTCTTAAGGGACATAAATGAGTGAACAGAGGGCAGATAAGACAGTCAAAGGTGTATAACAATGGTTCCACAAAGTGTCATACACATCTGCAGCTTAACTGAGATGTATTATCTTATTTGCACCAGGTATTTACAGTTTCTAATATACTAATTTTGTTCTGGCATATAGTTGATTCCTGCTGTTAAGGTTATTTATTCTTCTTACTACACTTCTTGCACTTAATGCCACATATCAAACACTGCACACCTTAAAATCACATGATAAGTCATTACGTACAAATCACTTAGGAAGGTGTCTGTATTTTGGGCAACATAAGCGTGAAGTTGCCACGAACTCACTCTTATCCATAAACAAGTATGATCCATGATTTCTCTTTAGCACAGTGAGATTTGACTAACTGCTTCTATGTCAACTTTTTTCATTGAAAGATCTAAATTTTGGAAAATGAGATTTGTTTGGCTTTTTAGGTACAGGCATTCAAACTCAAGCTCAAAGACTAAAGAGTGTCACGAATCTTTTGACTCATGCAAATATTTAGATCTTAACTATAGTGATCTTATTTTCTCTTTATTTAGAAATTTAGTTCTTTATGGGGTGAAGACTCAGTGTGATTTTTTTTTAATGCTAGATAATATTAAGCTACTTGTTTTTAAATATGAGCTTTACTAAAATTTACTAAAATGATTGTTACAAAAAAAGTAATTTATCTTTTAGTCACCTGTGTCTAAGCTGTGATACACCAATGTGGTCATTAGCCAAATTCTGCTCTAACTGAAGTCAGTGATTCTTCTTTGGGAGAAATAAGAGGCCAATACTAGGTGGGTTTAAAAATCTTATCCTTTAATCTTATTCTTTCCTTAGCTTTAATACACATTTTTGGCTCTCATAAAGGCTTGTTTCTAAGGGCAAATGTCAGGTAGCACGAGGCTTACCTTGTTTTGCTTTGCTGGAATGTACTCAGAAAGCTGGAGTTATCAGATTAGTGGTTGTTGCTGCAATTAATATAGTGCAGTGCATCTATCATCAGCCTGTAGAAAGCCTGGTGCTGTGAACAGAGATCCTTTTCCAGGTCTGGCCCTGCGAGGAAAAGAGCTTTTCATCTACAACTGCTCCTCCCTCTGGCAGTCATGGGGTGATTCTGTACATCATCCCTAAGACATTTCCTCCAGACTAAGCTGGGTTGGCGGAGGCAAGTCAGCAAATCTCTTCTTGTAGAAGATTGCTGAGAGTGGAAGTGTTCCTGGTCTGCAGGAATGGCAACCCTAGCAGGAGTGATGACAAAGACCTTGGAGGCAAACTGGTCACTGAAAATCTTCTCCATAGTTACTGCTGTTTGCAGAGCCCTATGCTCAGTGATATTTTCTTTCCACAAAGTCTGATGAAAAATTAACACCAGCATTTCTGAAATGTGCTGAAAATTTTCACTGGAGTTAGGAATATGTCCATTTATTGCCAGAACTGAATTAACTTTCTTAGCATTAGGTGTAATCAAGTTGACTTCTTTCACCCTTAAGAAAAACAAAATGTTCCTCTATGGAACTATTTCCTCCTTGTCTTTCATCCCCAGTCTTTTCCACGTATAGCACAAAATGCAAGTCATCAGGCTCCCACAGCAGTAGTTACCGCATAACTGGTATGATTTTGTCACGCAAAGACTGCAGAGGTATGGAACTAAATCAACAAAATCTGATTTGTTGGTTCAACTGAGTACAAACTAGCTAAGGAAAAACCAAGTTGGAAATGGAGAGCAAATATATGCAAGAGGCAAGCCACAGCTTGCAGTAAAGAAAATGTTTGCAGAAAATGCCAGCATTACAGGTTTATCTAAGGTGTGGTCTAGCTTAAGCTGCAGTAATTACCCAAGGTACCATAGCTGTGGCTGGAAAATGAAGTGCTTTATAAACTTAACCCATTCATGTCTCCTGAGACCAACCATGATGTTCTATCTAGGCCAAGCCATGGCTTTTCCAATGCAATTGAAAATTTCTCCTTCATGTAAATGCCAAGAGAATTTTGAGGCTCTGCATTCTTGAGTCAGTTCACAGCATTACAAACCAGCAAACAGAACAACCATCTCTTTTCTTTTACTATTTATTGATGTTAGTCATTCTGTCAACTGCAGGCAAAGCAGAAAAATGAGAAAACCATTGAAAACCACAGAAGACCTATGAGGAAAAATATTTGCCAGATAGATACTCCCAACCCCATATATAATTATGAAGAAACAATACTAGATAAGAGAGACAAATTTAAGCTTGCTAATTGTTCAGTGGAAGTGTCTGTTTATTGAATTACCAGTGGGAAAGAAATACTGCTGTCTTTAAGAGAGCTGCAAAGAGCTTGCCTGTCTTACTCTGTTCTGAAGAAAGAGAAGACTATCCAGAACAATGACAAAATATTTAAGCAAATTTGGAGCAATGCCTCAAAATATCTGAATTAATATTCAGGATCTGAAGGGCTTTCTTTATGAGGAAAGAACTCAAATGCCAAGTAGGTGAAGTTAGGCCAAAAAGGACTTTTAAGAGTTTGAAGATCTAAACTGTGAGTATAATAGATTGTCTGTTATGGTTGAACTCCCAGGAACTGGCTGAAAAAAAAGACACTAAAATTTATGTTCCAGAATCTTTCATTCGCAGATGTACAGAGAAAAGACTTTCAAAGAAAAGATGAAGAGTTGAGCTAATATCATTTAAAAGTGATTGCAGAGGATCTGATTTAGGACCAGCGATTTCTGTTTTACTTAAAACACTCTGCCTTATGATTTGACCTGTAAAATCAGAGATGAATCTACTGCTTCCCATGCTGATATGTTCCAGTGTTTAATCTTCTCGAATAGCTCTTGTGGTTGGCTACCCTGACTATGGTTAATAATCTTCTCTGGCTAGAGCTGGTATCTTTAGTCTAATTCAGATTTGTTTGGGTTTGACTACCACAGAATTCATCAGGAGCTGTTGGTTGGGGTGGGGGGGATAGTTTTGGTTTTTTTTTTTGGCTTGCCAAACACCATCGTTTTTACTAAGTTTTCTGGTTTGCTAGAATGAAGCCCAACTACCCACCAGCCCATGTGTCTTCTGTTATTGGAAAATCTTTGCTGCGAAGGAGGCTGTTCTGGCATGTTTTCATATGTGCTACATTTATTTTTAAAATGTTTTCCAAAGAGACTTGGCAACGAGAACTGAGACTGTCATTACTGTGAAGAACTGGAAAATAAAAGAACAGCTGGTGTGTTTGGTGTCCTGGGAACTGTCACTCTTAGGATTCCCCCTCCAAAAGTAAAATCAAACTATGTATTTATTTGTCTTTCATCGTGTAGAATAAATTATAAGAAGCTGAGAAAAAAGCCTAGTCAAATCCTGCAAAAAATCAGTTGAAAGTTGACAAATGCCCACTGGCTTAAGTACATTCTTGGCAATATGGAAAAGAAAGAAAGTGGTAGGGAAATCTTCATTAAGTTTATTACTCTAAGATACTTAGGGCCTTGTCCTTAGTTTGCATAGACAGTTCTTAGCGGCCTCACTAAGAGATGCACAGCAACCAGCCAGGAGCACTGTATCCGCCTAAGGGCAAGCTGCATGGCATGAAGCAGTATCAAAAATAAATATTAATGCTACAGGCACTGGAAGCTGGCCTGGTACTCCAGCTATGCTAACTGGTCCTGAGGAGAAGAGTGAAAGGATCTTGACTAAACTTCTTGTGTTGCCTTGTGTAATGTGGACTTACTTTCCCTCCCCTGCCAGTGGGAGGGCTCTGTTTCTTATCCGGCTTTCCTGGTTCACCCCCCAGGCTGTGCCACTTGTTCTCCGTAGGCTTTTCTCTGAACGGTATTCGTTTATCTATTTATTTACTTTAAGAATCTGTTCTATATTTGCTCATTTCATTTTTTATCTTGATTAAATATCTTTGTAGGTTTGGTTTTCACAGCTCCATGTTTTCCTATCTAGAAAGCTATGGGAGAAGTTCGTGTAAGAAAGGATTGCAGAACTGCAGTGTTCACGTTAACCCTGGTCGTATAAATCTCTCCCTGATATCGGTGTACTTGAAATCAGTCTCCTATGTCTTACATTTCCAGTGTTCCCTGTGCAGAACTATGACTTTTACTTCATTTGAGTCCTCTTCCTAGCTGAAAACATCCCTGTCAATCCTTCGTGGTGTTTCATAGAGAAAGCATTTGTTGTAGTGTTTCTTAAAGTTACTAGTGAGTATTTCCTTGTGCTAATTTATTTGTTCTATCTTATTGCGAAGAATATGTGAGGGCTAACTGAAAATCTTACATATAAGAGAAATGTTACAAGCTAACATTTTGGGGGAATGACCAGTTTTCACTGTGCCGACCAAAAAGTTGACATTTTTTCTTGGTAGAGTTTTCCACATAGGAAAAAAAAAATCCACTTGCACTCGTTTCTCTTGTCTCTTTGTGCCTCTCACTGCCTCTCTATCTGTCTTGAACTTTCTTTTCTTGAACATTTTTATTTGTTGTTCAAATATTTGCAGTCGTTAGAAGAGCAGAAAAACTTCAAGCATTTTGAAAACGTAGAAGGGTTCCTTAAACTCAATGAAAATTACTGAGATACTGCTCTAAAGTGCCCTGCTTAAATAAATTAGAGAGTTCTACAACTCTTAAATGCCCAATAGAGTTGCAAGAAGCACCTAGAATAATAGATTAGGTCACACTTAAATGAATCTCTCTTGAAGAACATAACAGTAATAAGATAAACTGACTCTAAACTAAACCGCAAAAGCACAGATAATAATACAATACAGCTCCCCTAAATGAATCTCTCTTAGAGGAAGTGACTAGGTGACAGACAAGCATGAAAAGGGAAAAAAAATTAAAATTACTTAACTTGTTGAAAGAATCAATTTTTCCTGAGTATCAGAGCAAAATATTACCAGCCTTACAGATAGCTCTTCAGAAGCAGAAAGGCTTTTTAAAGCATTTCCTTTCATATAGAAGCAATTTGTTGACTAGATATACACAGTAATATGAATTTAGTTGCTGCAGGTAGGAAATAATAAAGTGCTGCTTTAGAGTGCTAGCTTTTCTTTTCTTGTAACCTCTAAATCCACGATTTAACCCCAGAGAGCATCAGAATATTGTTGCAATCGGATTTTTGTCAACAGACTCTGCGCAAATTGAGTTTGGTGGGTTCGTCAAGGTTATGTAACAGTAAACATTTGGAAAAATTGGGCACAATGGTCAGCCTTTGCTCTGAAAGGGCACAGGATTAAATGAGCATAAAAATTTAATTGTCCTCTCACCCTGAATAAGACTGGGGCTTTCCATATTAGGGTCGGGCTGGCTAGTTGAGCAGCAATTTTTATCTGGCCCCTGGATAAATAGATGCATTCAGCCTTCTCGGGCCTTCAGCCTTCATTAACACAGAAATTAATCACATAAATTAAACATATATATTTTCCTGGAAAAAGTCTTAACAAGCTGCATCCTCTACTGGACGAGAGAAAAGAATCAGGCATGTGTACATATTTAGCCTGACAATGCCAAGATTTTCAGAATATGTTTAGGTTTCTGTCCTTAATTTTCAAGGAGCAGATTGGCAGCTGGTGTAAATTGTCTACACTAATCACAGTGGAGTTAGGCTAATATATACCATGCGGGAGTTGATTTGCACTTTGCTGGAGGCTCTCAAATTCCTGTTCTCAACGTGTTTTCTTTTTTAAACTTGCCTGGTACTTTGCTGGATTTCAGTTACTTTCAGCGGAGGTATACGGGTGTGTAATTGGAATAACCACGCAAAGAACTGGTCCTTTAGATCTTCGGAGGACAAGTGTGTTCCTGTGCTTCAGTAGTGAAATGTAATGCACATAAGATACCAAATTTGATATGTAATGACATTTTACTTTTATATCGTCTCTTTCATTTCACATAATCCCATGGAGATTTACAAGTAGCTTAATGGCAGCAAACTGTGTCTGATTTTTGAAACAAATTATTTCTGCCATTGGAACAGTTGGCCAGTAACATTAAATGATGTTAAATAGCAGAGTAATCACTGATAACCTGGGTGCTTACCGGAGTTGCAGGGGGAATTGTTCTTCTCAGCCTCCTCCTGTAAATGACAGTGTGTTATATGATAATGTTGACCATAAGCCATTAAAATAAGGCAGGATTTGCTTAAAAGCAAATGCTTTGTATTTAAGGTTTATTTTTCTCATGTTTAAAAATATGAAATTACAGACTAAAAGGAAGTGATAAAACCTTCATCACTCAGAGCCATGGGAATGTATCCGCTTGTTCACACATGCTCCATAGTTATTGAAAGTGTGATTCTCATTTTACCGACTTAATCCAACACTTGGATAGATTTAGAGGACAGCTTAGTCCTAGCCCAATGTTTTGATTTCCAAGTAATTATAAAGAAGAATGTGCTGCATCATACCTGTCTTTTATCTGTGTTTCAGTGACAAGTAAAATAATTTAAAGTGCAATTACAGATAGGCCGAGTTGTATGCGAGACACAGAGCTCCTCTATATAACTTAAGTGCTTCTCGTGAAAGATGTGTATGGAATTTGGTGGGTCTGTATTATGCATCCAGGTCCACTGGGATGCACTGATGCCCAAGCTAACTTTAGTCAGTGGGAGTTAATTGTTTCTTCTTACAGCTACCAGATCCAACCAGCTCTTCCTTGGCCGCCTCCTCGTTCCCGTCCTGCTTGTTTGCTCTGTCACGTGCAGTCTGATGCCAGCTGCTGATGAGCTGGGGAGCAAGGGAGATTTCAGGAGCTCTGGTGCTGTGGGTCTCCCACCAGTTTACAGAGCAGGAGATGCTGAACATTCCCCTGAAATGTCTCCAGCACCAGGGTGAATTTCACACATTGTCTCCACTTCCTAAATCTGGCGGTCAGCTTCAGAGTTGGCAGCCAGTTTCTACCTTAAACTGGCTGGGAATTAGACATCTTTTCCTATGGAAAAGTAGTCAAGGTTTAAAAATAGCTTACGTGATGAATCAGAATAAAACGTTAAGGGAAAAAAAAATTCCTTAGTTTTACTTGTGCACTTGTGTATATGAGTGGGTGGTTGGGAGTTTCTTGGAGAATCCAGTTTTTAGGACAGTGAACAAAAGAGCATGTTTTTGGCATGCTCTTAGCTGGCTTTCTGGAAACCCCTGTCCCATTTTGAATTTTGGAAAGCTGGAGAGGGGAGACAGACAAGGAAGCAGAAAGATAAGGAGCACTGGAAACTCAGGGAACTTGTTTCTGGCACACTGCTCTTCCCCATGCTTCTTCCTGTTTCTCCTCTCCTATGGTAGACTTCTGTCATTTTAATAAGGATGGAGATTAACAGAAGTATTGCTTCTAGGGAAATAATTTTGTGGTCTTTTCTGTTAAATTTAAATGTTTCCCACAGAATTTTTCAATTGTGCAAGCACAGCATTTCCCATTAGAAAATTATCATGAGAGGCAATTTCTCTGCTCTGTTCTGATTATCCACCAGTGCAGTTCACACTGACATGTGTAACCATTATGGTCACTTTTAATAAGATTAAGTCTTTTCCTCTGAGATGTTTTGGTTAAAATGTAAGGGTTTTGAGCAGTATAAAAACATGTTCAGGTAGCTAGAATTATTGCACTACATATGCCTCTTTTTTCCATTGGAAAGCCTGATTCTCCATGGCTAGTTTTCCAAAGTACTTGCCTCAAGTTCTCAAAACCATTCCCATTTCTTGTGTCATGAGCTTCAAGCTGTGCCATTCCAGGTTTCATTTTTAATGACAAGCTGTGTCTGCAGTGCAATGTGATTTGAGTGAATTAAAAGATCTAAAACAAAGGACCATAGGTTTGAGTCACCTTTGGTTGCTTTTGTTGTGGGTTGGTTTTGGTTTTTTTTTTTTGATTTTTGAGCATTAAAGAATACTATAGGATAAAAATATGCACTCAAATAAATACTAGTACTGACTTACAAGTTAGAGTACATAGAGGCATTTTGTTGCTCCTGTCTTAGACATGGGAATAAATTCAGATGTCTAAGAGACTTTGAGGAAGTAATTTTGTAATTCATATGCTGCTGTTTGATATTATTATTGTCAGGGTGATTTATCACATCTCAGAGATTATTAGGTATTATCACAGTAGATTATATTTCATTACCTCAGAATACTAATCATAGCATTAGTATTTTCTTGTTGTTAATATGAGCTTCGTTACTAGAATATTGAATATGAGCAGGGAGTATAAACTGAAAATTAGTATTAGAAAATGTTTAATAAAATAATCAGCAGAATGAGACTTAAAAAATACTTCATATTTATCTGTTACTATTGTACTAGTATCTTTATTGACTTTTTTTGTTTAAGCTTGTTAGTGGTAGGACACATCCTTTAAATTTAACTGTAAGAATCTTAAATAGTAATTACTTTGATTAAAGCTAATTAAAGTAAGTTTGTTATTAAGTGTTAATTTTGCTTCTTGGTACGTTGTGCTTGCCAAAATCCAGTTGTCAAGTGAGTTGATTTAGAAGGTTTTTTCTCTCCCTTGAGAAAAGCAGGATGAAGGGAGCGTTATCAGTGCAACAAGATACTGCGCTCAGAAGTGTGAGTTGGGGAAGTGAAGGTTGCCATCTCTCAGACCTAAAGGATTTCAAAGGCTGCAGGCTTAACAGAAACTCTTTTAATTTCATGCCACCCATCTTGTTTTCATGGTGACCCATGAAAATTGACACGAGACAGTGGTATGCCAGACTTTCTTAACGGAAAATCAGTTTATTAGTAGAGCTTTGAGAACTTTGAAAAAAGCCATGGGTGCAAGCTTTATTTTTCCCTTTCAGGCAGCAGAAAGTTTCCCAGGCTTGTGATCTATTATAAAGTGGAGAAAGATCTGTGCAGTGCAGAACGCACTGAAAGATGGCTGGACCCAAAGCTTTCACTGCCCTGGTTTGGGCTAGTTCATGCTCTGGCTGAGCTCAGTACCAGTAGAAATATTTTTGCATTTGTATCATCTATGCTTTTTCCCTGCCTGCTATAGTTCCTCCCTTAGGTTTACCTACTCAAAATAAACCAAGTAGCATCTGATGGAAGATAGACAGTATTGTGGAGCTGGGCTGTTTTTTTTGTACCTTATTAATATTTAAGTACACAGGTGAGAGCACACAAACCGGCCTGGGACTGGAGCTGTTTGAAACCAAACAGCCTCACCCCCCTTCCCCCTCATGCCAATTCTGGGTCATTGCCTTGGACTGTGCTCTCCCTGTGTTAGGCTTTCTTTACTTCACTTAAGTCTTTTTTTGGGGAAAAGAAAGTCTCTTAACTTTCTGGCTGATGGGCAATAGGAATAGATGGAAGAAAATGGTAACGGTTTTCCATCACACCCATACAACACTCCACCCTTTTTTGGGCTCTTACCTTGTCTATCCAGGTTGTTTCCTTTGTATGTTACTGCAAAGACATGAAGGCAGATCCTCAAATTGGATGTGCTGCTGAGACTTAATGCTTGCTAGGCAACTCATCCTGGATAGAAAACAACACGGACTGTGCTTTTGTCAGCATGCTGCCATGCAAATCCACACTAAAGGTTTGCTAGACTGGTGCTGCTAGCCAAGCACAGAAGCCTCCAGTGGAAACCAGTTCATGAGTGTCTCTATCCTGGGGGCAGTAGGCCCTCTGAACTGAGGGATGGATTTTGCTGTGCTTGCAGTGCAAGACTTTTCTAGCAGCTTAAAACATTGCAAGGTGACAAGCAGTCCTCAAAATGCCCCCACTTTCTCCACCCCACCCGTAGTAAAAGAGGTTGCTCAGGATCGTTCTGCACTGCAAAGGTTTGAGTCTGTCATCTCTTCTGGTGTTTTCAGAAAGAAAAAACCACCATTGAGAGTCTCCGAAAGCCTCTAGTTTTTAATGATCTATCTGTACCTTTCCATTGTGTTCTGCTGGAAAAGACATTTAATTTATTTTAAAAGATCTAGGGTGTTCAGTGAGCCCAGTTTGCACATTTCTGGTGACACATCCAGCATTCCCAGCAAGGGCAACTTCTTAGCATGGCAGGCTACAGAACAATGCAGCTTTTTTTCTTTGCCCCTCTTTCTCCCAAGGAATACAAGTCTTCCAGAGAAGAGAGCATCTCTCATTATATAAAAAAAATGTGTGTGCCTGGTTATGTGTATCATATAGGTGGGAAATATGAACTTTAATAAAAATGAGCCATTCTAGACCTGGGAGCTCTGAGTTTGATGACAAAACTGATTGTCCTCATAGCTGAAAACGTGTGAAGGAAACAAGTGTTTTAAGGGGAAAATGACAGCGTTCAATTTAATCTGCAGAGAAATTGCAGCTTTAACTCTTTATGGGCAGGCGATGGCTTGTTGTGAGGTGTGTGAACTATACTTTTATGCAGTGGAGCCCTGCTCCTGGGCACAAGCTTGTTAGTGCTGCTGCAATAGAAGTAATAACAAAATCTTCTTTGTCTCAAGTTGGTATCTACAAATTCTCAGAGGGAGAAACAAAACAACACAAAACTCTCAACAGTCCAACATGCCAAACCCTCTCTATTTTCGCATGTGAAAATCCCCTGAGAGAAATATTGTGTATCACTACTGTAGATAGAGTACACGTACTCAAGAACAAAGAGGGCTTAAGAAGAAGACATGGTGAATATATAATAACTTTGAATAAATACGGTAAGACCTCTCTTGTTTCTTTGCAAGTGCTTTTCAAGAAGTGAATAATAGCAAAGCTCTCCAAGTCACTTAGGGTCTGAGCCTGCAAATATCTACTCATATGAGTACTTCTTACTCATGTAAGTAGTCCCATTGAAGTCTGTAAACCTGCTCATGTGAGTAAGGCTAAACAAGTTCAGGGTCTAAAACACTATGGGGGAGACAAAAGCATATACAAGTACAGCCCTAAGACTCTTCAGACATGGAGCAGCAAAAGATTTATCTGAGGCTTCCGATGTAAAGCCTTGTAAATTAGTAGGAAGATCTAAAAAATCAGGCCGCTGCTGCATTGGGAAGCAATGGAGCTCTCTTAATAAGGGGATATAGGGGTAATGTGATGGAAAGACTTAGATGCAGCATGTAGTCTAGCAGTTGTATTCTGTATTCCTCACAATCAGAGCAGTAGCTGGAAGTCTAGCGAGCAAATAATTATAGTAATCAAGTCACGATGAAACAAAGGAGAGGCTATTATTCTAGCAACTGGCCAAGGGAACAAAAGTTTGACTGGCTGGATTCCTGAAGGAGAGTGGGATTTACTACATAATGTGGGATATAAACTTTGATGCATTTAAATTGTTTTACAGACTTGTTTGCTTTTACTTTTAAAATAACCTTTGACCAAAATAAACTAATAAGTGACTATCAATTTAACTGATTAAAATTTCAACAGCCATAAATGTAAATCTGCTAAAAGTCAGGACTTGTTTATTTTCTATACTGGCCAATATAAAAATGATCTATGATGAAATCCTTTTCCCCATGTTCAGTTTGACGCAAGGAATACTGTTCTTCCCATTCTAAAGTTGGAGCTGTAGAAGTAGCAATATCTCCTCTCACGGGCTTTTGACAGAGGAGGCACAACTCTGGCTCTGTCTTTGTGATCTAGAGCTGAGAGCAAGTTGAAGTGTGACCGTGTGCACATTGCAGGCGCAAGGACTGCAGACGGGCTGCTCTACATCTCTGTAGTCCCTTCCAGTGAGGAAGGATTTACTCTTCAATGAAAGAGTTTGACCAGTCTTGTTTGATTTATGCTGAATATGTGATGCAGCTGCAAGACATTTTGGGATAAATAATTTGGGATAAATAATACAGGAATGTGCCCCTTGTCCGCTTTGCACTTAGGGTAGATGTGAAGATGTGAATACAGAACGGGAATGGGGATGGTCTAAGGATCAGTTTTCTTTCAATTGGTAAACCGGTGTCCTAATCTCTATTTCCTGCCTGCAAAAAGTGAAGCTTAGAGAAATTAAGGCCTAATGTAATGAAAATCAATGGGAAATAAATGAAAGACGGTATTTTGGGGGATCTGCCCCTAGCAATTTCCTCAGGGTGAAACATGAAGTTTTTCTGAAAGGAGGAGGCCCATGACACCTCCTGATGGAGATTCAGGTCTTGCCTTGTGCTTTATTTATGACACCACTTATCTTTCAAGTGGACTTGCCTCCTGTTTACTAGGCTACTCTTGAACAAAGTTTGAACATGAGTGGAAATGTTGGGAAGTGTTACTGGTTCACTATCATCAGTACTGTGTTCTTTTGTAACTTGTATGATTTTTAGAAATTTTTAAGCAAGACCAAGGGAGTGTCTCCCTTTTGTTGAAAGTGTCAGGCTACTGTCTTGTTGCTTCCATCTCTGTTGTGTTGGCTGTGCTCGAGATTGCTTTTTCCTGGTCAGTCAAATTGTCCAGGCTTTTCCCTTCCCAAAGGCAGATTTTTACTCAATAACCTGGAATTTTTCTGTGAATTGTGACTGGACTTGAAATCTCTTAATTTGTGGGGATCAAATTCTGTACCTCAAACACTAAGGAAGCCAGCTACTAGATACACTTCTTGCAAAAAATTAGGTGTAATAAAAACAGTTGTATCCACACTCTTCCCAGGAACCCAAATAAGTTTTCCTGCCTGATTTATAATACTATAGATAGGGCCATTTGGACTTAGATTTTTGCCATTTTTAAAGCCAGTGGTATTCATATGAAGTTAACGGAGTTTCTATCAGTGCAACTCTTCCAACTTTTCGCAGAGATTTCATCTTTGTGCCTTTTTTCTTTCTTTCTTTTTTTTCTCTTAAATAATAATAAAAAAAGGGAAACGTTTAAGGGGGGAAAATACAGATAAGAAAGCCCATGAAGAAATACTATTTCTAAGTAATGTACTTTTTCCAATGACAGCTTAGTATTTTTGTTAAACGGCACCACTTTCAGCTTTCAAAAAGGTTTAGCCAACAGTGCTCACACTGCTTTCGACAAGGTAAACCTTGCCCACCCGTTATAACCTTTAGGTCATTCCAATCATGTTATTTCTCCCATAATGCCAGAAGTAATGGAGTAGGCAGGAAGTGAAAGTAGAAGTTATACAGCACTGCTCTCCTGCCTTTTGTTTGCTTGTCTATAACTACCTTAAACTACTTCCTTCTCATCATTATAACAATGGGATGAAATGGTTCTTTATAAATGGCCATGAAGTAAAGGCAGGCTGCAAAGGCTTCTGTAACCTATTATTATGACCTTTCTCTCATCAGTAATTGTTTAGCAATTTGTACCTGAAAAATCCAAGCTGTCTGTAATGTGCCACACAAGGTGTGGTGAAAGGGCTTTGGAGACAGCTAGAATAATTATTAAATACCAATGTGGTATAAGACAGCAAGTCCAAGCAGTGGGAAAAGGCATCACAAGATTGAATAATGAACTCATTTTTGAATGCATTAGGCTTTGACTTGTTTTGGTTAAATAAATGTATGTGATATACCACAGTCTCCTGATACTGTGCTTAGATTCACTTCATTAAGAAAAAAACAAAACAGACCTGGTGTAATTCTGTCGTAGGTATCTGTAGGCATAAACCATACTCCATAAAAATCTTGGTGTCTCACAAAAGTAGGAGGAAGATAGAGTCCTGAAATACCCTCATACTTCACCCATAAGCTACAGGGTCTGTTGTAAGCACCACTTCAGTGTCCGAGCCCACCTATTTGTTTAGAATCAAGCTGTATGTAGCCTGACCTTTTCCATACTCCTTCAACTGATCTCTGGGGGCAGAAGCTTTATAAGTATTTTTTCAGTAACTTTTGAACATGGCAACTAATAGAGTTGTCCTTGGGAGCAGTGATGACTCAGAGCCAGACACAGTAGGCATGGATAAGGGCAATGCAAGATGAATGTCAGTAAGTGTCTGTGGGCTGTGAACGCTGCTGTGTGATTGCTGTAAGGTCTTTTGCTTATGTTGTGGAACTGAAAAGTAAAACTTTTGAAATGTCCAGTGTTTGCCTTGAGCTGGATCATTTGAGGCATTTTGTCCAACTATTCCTAGTCCTAAGTCTGACCACCCACTATTTCGTGTGGTTTGTGTATTGCTGGCCCTTTTCCCGAACCCGTTAGTGTTTGCCCAGCGAGTGCCAAAGCTTTCATTCTTCCTCCCCTGAATGGCTCCAAATTTGCATCTCATGCAAACAGCCCAGCTGCTAGAGTCACACTCACAGTAAATGGCTGACACTATTTATATACACTTCTTCTTGGGTAGCAACTTGCTCCTGGCTATATGGAGAAAATAATATTGCTTGACTTTATTTTTCACACTTTTTTTTTTTTAAATTCTTCCTCTTAAAATATTTTGACATATTTTTTCTAGTTTTGTGGCTTTGACAACAGCCGCTATTGGTTTATCTCTTTAGTTAGGCTTTTCTCATTCTGGTTTTGAACACAGTCAGTCTGGATGGTTAACAAGAGACATCAGTGCAAAGAAACAGCCATGAAGATGGGAAGAGGTGGCTGCAAAGAAGCGAGTCTTGCAGTGAGCTGCCGCGTCTGCCCTCTCCTGGCTGGAAGCAGCCAGCTCAGGCGGGCACGCCATGCTCCCAGTGCCGCTGGCTGCTCCAGCAGGTCAAGTAGCACGAGATAATATAGGGATTTATGCAGCAAACGAGACGAGACTCTTCCTTCAGAACCTCAGCTATTGTCACTGCATGTTCCTTAGCAATGCTCCAGACTTCCTGCCCTCCGGGCATGTCTTTTCCAATCCGCTTCCTTCGGCTCTGGCCCTAGAAGTTTGGCAGGAAGCTGCTAGGGCAGCTAATAGGGTGGGCTGGTCCTCAGCATTAGGCTGTCAGTTAAAGAGATCAGGCCTCCGTGTGGGTGCCGATATCCTCCCTTCAGAGCAGAACTGGACTGTGGCAGAGACTGTGAAGATCCAGGAAAGAAGTTTTTCTGGGATCCAGCTTATCCCTCCCAAACTGAGATCGCTGCAGTTTGCCAAGATGCGGACTTAACCACCTGCCTTGCACGCCTCGTTCCCAGGGCCTTTGCAGAAGAACTTCATGAGTTCTCATGTGGTTTTTTCAGCTTGCTTCCTCTTCTCTCTCTGGGATGAAAACTATTTCAGGCCTAGTTGTTCAAATCCTAGCTACGGTGTGGTCACATGCATCAGTAAAAGGACTGCCACTCTGATTAATTATTTGCGTTATGGTGACTGTCAGGTCTCAGGGTTCTGGGTACAGCAGAAACACAGAACAAGAAGGCTAGTCCTTTCCTCAAAGCTCAACACCGTTATACCTGGCTGGTCAGCTTTGATACTTGCCCTGCAATTACCTTGCACACAGGAATCATTTTGTGTGTTTTGCTGTATCCCAAGGAAGGAGGAGTGGCTTCATGACTGCACTTGTTTGGCACGATCAGATTTCAAGGACATTATTCAAATTTAGTAGTGTGCCAGCTCGATCCTTCTGCCATGCAGAGTTGATGTGAAGTGTGCACTGAAGTTTGCCGTGCTCTTGGCCTCGAGATGAGATGCCAGACCTACTGTTGCCAGGCCTCTATGTAAGAGACTTGGTAGCTTTTACGCTTTAGAGATGGCTGCATTTTACTATCACAGTTGCTGTGACGTTTGTATAGCATTTCTTTAATTCTCTGAAGGAAAAAAAAAGTGATATCTTTGTAAACTAGCATTATGCTATTTAACTTAGCCTGCCCAATATTGCGTTACATTTGGCAAGGGAGGAGCTAAACAAATGTGTAAGCTGTAGCAGAGAGGTATGTGAGTAAAGCAAAGCAAATGTTAATTTTTCTCTCTTCCCCCAATACTTTATTTAGCAGCATTTTACACTGATTTATTTCTGCTTTCAAATCCAAAAGGTGTGGTGATGGAGAAGGATTTTCTTATCTGCTGCTAAAGAGAAACTGAGGCTCTAATCATGCAAATATTTATTCCTCAGTTTAACTTTAACATTAAAAATGATCATTAATCTCGGCAAGATCAGATGGTAATTTATATTTCAGATGAGTCTACCAAATGACTTTTTCAATAAAGTAGTGCTCTTCTTTCCTGCACAGATGCAGTAACAACTGTCCATTTAACATGGCTGCTGTTTGACCTTGTTTAGTTTCTGATTCATAAGAAAGCATTGTAAAAGATCCCTCCATTAAGTTCTAAATTTGTGTAGGAATTCTGGTGAATTCCTTGAAATTCAACAGAAAGCTTAGTTTTTAAGTTAGGCATTATGAGTATCAAATTAAGCTGTCAGCATGTGAAGTGATACAGAGGAAGATGTGTACAAGTACAAGCACACTCATGTGAACACACACACACACATCTCTTTCCTCTCTGCCGACTGGTAAGTCTTAACAGCAGAACTAGAAGCTGGGAATTACATTTTAGTAATTCTTTTCTAGTTATGTCAGATTTCTAGCATGCTATTAGAGACATATGTGTCATCCTCACCATCACCCAACATATCATTGCTGTTTCAAACTGTTACCAGAGCTGTTGACACAGAATATTGTGTCTGTCGACAGCTCCAATTAGTTGGCGTGTCTGACTACTGACAGCACAGTCTACTTTTGTTTATGAAGACGGTGTGAGCTGTATCTCACTCTCACAACCTCCAGTGGCAGACAGATGGATAGAACTATATAATCATCAACGGAAGCGGGTGATATTCTGTCTTCACAAATCATCATGTGGAGCAGAACCAACGGCCTTTTGTCTGCTTTCAGAAATGACTGCAAGATTCCTCCCATCTGTCAAGTTATGAGGATGAATATGTATAAAATACATCAGATATATATGCGGGGTTTTGTATTGTGTTGGTGTTTTTTGTTGGATTGGGGGTTGAGGGGGAAGGGGGGAAAACTGCTGCTTAATTTTCACCAGATGTTAGCTATGAGACATGGAACAGTAGAGGGAGAAGCACAATCATTTTCTCTCAAATTGTACTTTCTTGAGTGGTTTGTGGTGTGTGTTTGTTGTTTGGTTTTTTTTAAGGAAGGGAACAACCCCTCATCATTTGCAAATGTGGAACCCCTTTGATTTCCTAAGGTCGTACAATTGCAACTGAGCACAACACTTAGTCTAATGTACTCTTTACATGTATTTAATCCTCTCTATTGTGTGATTATAAAAATCTTAGCAGCTGCCCAACCAGTGTAGTTCTGCTTTTCATTTAATAGCAGTTACAGATACAAACTATTTTCAAATATACAGCTCCAAGTTGTAGAGTTGTTCCTCAAGTTCAGCGAGTGTTTGTTCTGAGAACAGACACTCTACCCCTTACTCCCCGAATAGGTAAGTAATATAGATTTGGCTTGTTCCTTCAAGCAACATACAGTTTAGTATTCTTTCAAAGACGTAAAATTTATGTGACATTTGTTTTCTTAAGAATAGTAAGATTAATTGGTAGTCGCTTTTTTTTGTTGTTGGTAAGAAATAAGGCTTTCTTTTCGTTAACATATCAGATTTTCAGTGGAACATTTGTTACAGCCAGCAAATTTTTATAAAGCAGACAAATGTCTGCTTGAAAGTGAAGGGGAAAACAGAATATGAATTGCAGTTATGCTATTTCTCTGCCTAGTTTTCCTGCTCTGTACTGTGTAACATTTTTCAGCTTTCCTCTGCTATAACACGTGCTATAACATTTAAGTGCTGATCCTGACTGCTGAAGGTTAATGTTTATTACTGACTGAAGTGGAAGCAGGATTTGAGTTTTATCGAGGAATTAAGGAATGCAGATTCACTTATTTTTATCATACAGTAAATGAATGCCATTTTCTTAACCTTGTGAGAAATGAACTTTGATTGTGGAAAATGTCCTAAGTTTCCCTGCAAAGTCAGCAGGATCTAGTGTGTAAAATGTAAGCGTATACTTGAAGCATTAGAGAAGAGCACTGGTTGCTAGAATTTTTGGGTTTGTATTTTACTTCAGGATCAGATTGCTACTAAGGCAATTGGAACAAATCTAGTGGTATCCAGGGTAGTTTTGATTATTTCCACTTCCACTCCCCTCCATATATTTTTTTTTTATTTTACTCCTCTATACCTTCCATAAAACTAGTAACCCAATGAGTAAAATGTAAAATTTAGTGGGTAGGATGCAACTGCCTATTAGATTCTGTAGATCTTCAGACTAATCTCTTCCGGAGTTTAAAGCAAAACCTAGAAGCTTCGTCTTGAGTAGTTTTACACCCCTGTTAATTCCATAGGCCTTTTCTCCATTATTGAAAAGAACCTAAAACTGGGGAGCAATGTTACTGCTCTGGATATAGGCCAGTTCCTGGTGTGTTCAATACAATAATTATAAAGTATAAATCAGTAATATAAAGGCACTGTATTTTATTCAAAATTTAGCAATTTTTCCAGTGATGTGTTTTTGATTTTTGCGAATTCATGAGGAATTGGACTGAATGGGATAAAATAGTTATGACTTGGATTTTTTAGCAATTGAGTTTAAAATTTACATGAATTCATAGTTGCATTGGGCTATTTTTTCAGTTATAGATGCGCCATGATATTATCAGATTGTGCTGTACACTCTGAAACTCAGCTGAAATGCTGAAAATTCCTGAGCAGGCTACAGAATAACATATTAAAAGACATTTGCTGAATGTGCATGAAGTCCAATGAAATTCATCATGAGATCCTGGCTAATCTAAGAACAAAGGAACAGCTAAGTTAGGTAAACAAATAATTAATTTTTGATTATTCACTCGACTGTACTAATTACTGTGACCTAGTTCTTGATCAGTCAGAGATCCCAGTGAAATACTTTGTGCTAGTCAGGTATTTGTTTAAATGAATACTCCAATGTTTAGATCATAGAAAGCATGTGGGTTAGAGTGGTCAGCCTTCTGAGAGTCACTGAGCATCTGTGATTATGAGAGCGACTGCTACCTACTCCAGGTTGTGAAGGAAGGGTGATGGTAAGTAGAGGACTAGCTTTTCCTCTGTCAGAGGTCATTGGACCTTTTTTTCTTTCAAGACCAGCAGGGAGACAGAATTATTAGGAGCCGTGAAGTTAGCATCAAGTGTGTAGCTGCTGGATCTGTGCCTTCACGGACACTGAGAGCTGCTGAAGAAGTGGTTTAATGGGAAAATTCTTTCCTGCTACCAGGACCTGGAAGCTCTCCACTCCTTCCCTGGCTTGTGTAACAGCAGTAAGGCACATATGACTTCAGAGTGAACCCCTTCTTGGGTATCAGATGCTGGAGAGGTTGATAGGTGGCCTTTGCCAGGTCACACAGGTGGCTTTTCCCTCAAATGTTATGTTCACAAGAACAGCTCGTCAGTTTTCTGGGACTCTCTTCTCATCTGCAGACACAGTCCTTTCCCATAATTTTTCTGTTTCCTTGTCCTTTGTGCCATATTATGCAGGCTGTGAGATTGCCAGCACCAATGCTAGTTTTATGTTTGTTTCAGTATGTTGTTTATTTATTTTAAGATTTTTTTTTTTTTCAGTAGTGCCATTAGACTCTAGGGAAACCAGTGAAGCTTCTATTGACTGAAACAGGAATAGTATTGCTTGAATAATGATTATTTTTTGTGCCCTTGAACTGATCAGGGGTTTGATAGCTGAGGACCCCTTCACCACCTGTGCAGCCATTGCACAGAGAAGACATACAGTCAGATATAGCCTCTGTTGCCAATGATAATAAGTAAACAAGGTAAAAGAATGAGTTTTATCCCTGTTTTACATACAGAAATTGAGGCACTCAGGTGGGGTTACTTATGCAAGTCTGCGGTATGAAATAAGTTCATATCTCTTGTGTTCCTGTATCTGTCCTAACCACATATCATCCTTCAGGCAAATTTACCTGTCACTCTGGTAGTTAAATGAGATTTTCTCCTGTAGTAACTCCTGCAAGTTTAAACTTGTTCTGAGCACATTTCAGAAAGGACGAGTCGTTGCACATCTATACATAAAGTGGAGGGTACACAGGACGACCAGCTCCTGGAGTATTTTTCATCAAGAAAGCATGAGGTTTTTTTCCCCTCATTTAAACCAATGCAATTGCACTGGAAATACTTATGGTAGAAGCAAATTCTATATTCCATGAACTGTTTTATGTTGAGGAGGTACCTTGGTTTGAATAGAGTTCAAATTCAAAATAAAATTCTACTTCAACTTTTAAAAAATGTGGAACCAAATCCTGACAGCTGTAGTTGACTTTAATTCAGTAGAGTTTCAGCAAGGAAAAGTTATTGCTCGTTTCTAATGGAAAATGCCCCTTGTGGTTAGCTAAATGAAGAAGAATATCCCCATTTTGCAGGAGGAAACAGATATGTTTTTAAAATGCTGCACCCAAGACTCTGCAAGTTCAGAGTGTTAAGCTCAGTTTTAAGCGAGTTAAAAGTCAGTTCTGTGCACTGAGAATGTGCCACTGTTTATTGGTAGCATTCTATCAGCAAGTGGGTTTTTTGTCTTACTTTGCCTGACTTGCTGTGTTGCCAGGTGCTAATCCTGTGACCTACCTTAATTCTCAGAGTTATTTTCCTATTTTTCATTGCAGGATAACAAGTATCTTGACTGTAATCTATTAATTGAATTGAATAAACTTGTTTCCCTAGCAGTGAGAGCATATTGTTTGCACACAGTGTCATCCCAGGCCCTCCAGCTATCGAAAGATTGCCAGATATGTTTATTAAACCCCCTGAGCTTGGAAAGAACACAGAAAACTGTCATCTAGAGCAATACGAAAGTGCCTATCTCAGCTGGGGATCTGGCTGTTATGAATAAAGGAAGAGTTTGTGGTAGAGTTTTGAGATGTAAAGAGAAAAGGCTTCCCTATGGTGCAAATGTGTTGGAACCCTCAGGCGAGGAAAAAAAAATATTGAATTGTTGCTGGCAGTACAATGTAATTATTGAGTTACCTTGGAAGCTCACAGACCTTGCTGTAGCTAAAGGCCTGGTGACTTAATTTTTTCTTTTCTCTTCTTTTCTCTCCTTCAGAACAATTAAAATTTTGAATCGTAACATTTTTTTCCTCCTTTCTTACTAGCAATTGAACCGCAAGTATCTATGAAATTTCTGATGATTTTGTGAAATGATAGATTTCAAAGTTCCCACTTTTCATCTGCTTCCTTTCTCTGTTCTGTTGTAAGTGAAATGCAAAATAGCCAATAATGAAAGAAAAGACAGAAGGAATAGTAGAACCTCATTCCAAATCTAAATTGTTCTTTACTGGAGCTAGAATCTCAGACCTGGAGATTCTGATTTATTATATTGTTTTCTGGCTTTATAGAGCTTTTCCCAGTTGTCACTGGGATTTCACTTACATGCAACAGAACCAGAACTGAGGTATCTACATTAGAACTGTCTCTGTGAAGGACGCTTCTTCCTCTTGACCTGCAATCTCATACACCTGAAGGTGTATTAGATTAATATATGCCTGCATCAGCAATTGCTGAACTTTTTTTCAATTATCTTCCACTTAGAGGCTAATGATTTCCTGCAAACTAGCAATATAAACTCAATTTGTATGATTAAAAAGGGGGAGAATTAATTTCGGTTGGTCTGATGACTCCACTTGGAGTTGTGATCTTTCTTTGGGAGCTGCTGCTCTAGATGCTGCAAGGTACCAGAGTGTTCTTTATACTTTTCCGCAGTCCCCTCCATTAATCATTAGAAAGTTCTTGTTGGCCTTCTTGGAAAACACACTTCTGTTTCATATTAATTAAGCTTATAGCCTCTTTTGTTCATATGTTCTATGATCTTATTTTAGTGCTAGATTAATATTTTATTGAACATTATCTGTATTGATTTTTTTTTAAAAATGAAACAAAAATCTTGTAGGTGCTGATTTTGGTAGCCTGTGCAGCACAGAAAGTATACACTCAATATTTAATGGTGAGAAGACATGGAAAATGTGTTGAGTAGTAAATAACAATGGTGAGATAGAGCTCAAACAAGGGCTGATACTTATCTCTGGTTCCCATAAATTGCCCAAGACAATGGGGATCTTTCCATTGACACTGAGCTGCAGCCTGAGTTCCATGTGTCTATACCCAAAATACATTGTTGTCATTGATTATTTATGTTGTCGCCACGCCTCAAGGCTCCAGTCCAGACCTCTGGATCCTGTTGTGCTGGATCATTATTGAAACACGCAAGTAGCGCTGCTTTAAAGCTTGTTCAATCTAAACAGAGTGGTTGTTTCATAAAGGAGTCCTTTTCTAGAAATGGTAATTTGAGCCACATGAGAGTGGCCTGCTTGTGTTTTTGGCTGCCATGGTTCTGTGTTACAATTCCTGCTGCTGTTGCCAATAAGCCACAACTAGATAGTTGGATTTTTTTTTCATTCCTCAAGCTTAAGTACATACTTTACGTTTACAGGCACATACTCCTTTACTTTCTATTGTATTGTAGTCAGATTTTCCTTGCTTTTTCAAGGGGAGAGCGATTCCTGTGAAATTGCAGTTGTAGTTGCCCTGATCTGTAAGGTTTCTGTAAAATATATTTTGTTTTACTTGACTATTTTCTAACGAGGTGTATTAAAATATTCCTGTGGTCTGTTCTCTTCCTTGCAACCTTTTACCAGAGGTAAGCTTTTTTCTTCAAATCACAAGTTGATAACTCAGTCATGAGCTTATATGAATCAGGTTTTCACCCTTAACCTTGTAGATGGAAGAAGAGGAAAAGGGATTCTGAAGAGTTTGGCTTGACTATGGACTGAAGACTATGGCCTTAGTCATGTTTGGTCATGCAAAACTCAGAGAACTTACACTGACTTTAGCAAGGCAGGAAGTTCAGTTGCAAAGTCTCGCATGCTGAAGGGAATACATCTGTCACTCAGTAATAACTGATGCAAAATCCTTATATAGGAGGAAAACTACTGAAAACTTCTATGCAGTGTTGATCACCTTTGCCCTATTTGTGGTGTTTCCCAAACGTGGGTCCTGTGGCAGTCACGCTATTGGCTGATAGGAGAAGTAATTGGGAACAAATCTCCATTCCAGCAGAAAATGGATTCATTAACACTTTAATGGTATTGTTTGCTAGAGAGGAGATGTGGAGAGGTGTTACCGCTCTGAAGTGATGAAGTTCACCTATTTGCAACCTAACCTGTGCCTCTTGTTCATTGTTGCCTTTTTATCTATGATGTCTCATGAGATCCTTTGCTGATGTTGAAGCCTTCTGCCAAGAACTAAGTGAATGGTTTTCTTCAGTGTTGACCTGCAAGGGAGGTACTGGTTGTTTGGTCTCAGGTGAACCTCAGACCAGTGCCCATTTGTGTGCCGGTCAGTGTTTAACCTCGTCTCACTCAAAGGCCTTGCAGTGACTTTTGTAAAATAGTGCCGTATTTTGGGGGTTTTCTGTAAACTGCACAGGCTTTCTCTTAAGCCCACTAAGAGAGGGGAGCATGCAGGGCCTTATTATGCTTTTCAACCGATACCACTGTGAATGTGTTGTCTCAGAGCTAAAGCTGGTTAGTTCCACTTGCGTTCTATTTGCTGGAGTTTCCCCCGTTTGGAAAATCCCATCAGTCTCCTCCTTTTCTGCTAGTAAGTACCTGCACTGTCATAATTAAGATGACGCATTCTGTAATTATTTGCCTGTACTCTCTACCAAGAAAGTGGATACTTAGCTAGGAGATCCACATTTTGTTCTCAGCAGGACTGCTGATCTGATGTTGAATGCCAAACAAATACTTACAGCTTTGTGAATCATTCCCCCCGCTCCATGTTTTCTGTGACCTGTTCTTAAACTTATGTAGTTTTCAGGAGGAACTGTTTCTTACTAGCTGTCAGTTTTACAGTACAATCTGCATTTCTCTAAGAACTTGCTCACCTGCCTCCTTTCATAGTTTACTTCAGATATGTGATTCAGACTTTGTCATCTTATAAACATTGTGTTCTAAAATAACTAGTGGTTAGTTCTAAGCAGTAGATTACTGGAGATGCTCTCTCTAATTATGTTTACACAGTACAGTGAGCTCTGCAAGTGCTACAAGACAGCTTTCACTAGGAAAGATAGTCTTAGTAGTCCTTGTTGTTCTTGATGAATATCTGAGAAGGATATTTTATTTTTTTTCTATCTGGAAATTTGGGGGAAATTCTACAACACCATCTGTAGCTCAAGGTTTTGCCTGAAAATTCAGATGTGTATTACGACATAAAACAATCTCCAGTTTAAATAGATGCCAACCTGAGTGTTTAATCTTTATATATACATATGTATAAATATACACACATAATCTTTACTAAACTGAAGTTGGTGGCAAAGCTCCCGCAGGCTTTAGTGAAGCAGAGGCATTCATGATGTCCCTTGTTCACAGCGGATTTTGAGATCTCACAGTTTGACTTTTTTATACATTCTTGGGCTGAGCGGTCTGATTTAAAACACTTGATGATGGAACTTTGTAGGAAAAACATTTTTCAATGTCAGCTTTTTTGTTTAATATTTTAAAGCAAATAGATTTAAGAAAAATAAAAAATGTTTTGTCACGGATATAGGAAGTTTTCATGCCATCAAATAAAACCCCCAAATACCTGTAATAATAATGAAGTTGCTGTGAAATGAACCCTTTTTTTTTTTTTTTTGGAAATATTCCTGTAGAATAAAGAGGTAGGAGTCTCAAAATATTTGTTACCAGATCTAGATTTCATCTGAGAAATTATATTAGTTTTGCTTCACAGTTTTCAAT
Source organism: Baryphthengus martii (assembly GCA_013396935.1). Lineage (NCBI taxonomy): Eukaryota > Metazoa > Chordata > Aves > Coraciiformes > Momotidae > Baryphthengus > Baryphthengus martii. The sequence goes on from VWZK01021423.1 coordinate 152,899, forward strand.
TTTCAGTTTTACTTTCAGGTCTTGGAAAATGAAAAATACCAAAATATGTCTTTGTTAGTGTAAAGATACATGCCTAATACTTGCAACATATTTAAATAATTTAGGTTACAGAAAGTGGAATGATCACATGCATTTCTATTTAAGACCAGGCTGACTGAGACTCTGAGCAACCTGGTCTAGTGGGAGGTGTCTGCCCATGGCAGGGGAGTTGGAACTACATGATCTTTAAGGTTCATTCCAACTCAAACCATTCTATGAAATACTCAGTTTTCCTTAAAAAAAAAAATCCCTACACAATTTTAGTTTTTTTTAATTTAATTTTTTTTTCATTATGACATGCTTATCTTGAGGGGAAGGGAGCAACCCCAGACTTTATTTGCAGCAGAGAGGTAAGTATACAACAGATGAGCTTGGATTACTTGACTATAAAGTCATTTTTTTCCCAGGTCTTTTACCCAGAATGACAGTCTGTGTTCCCTATTACCCCTTTACACAATATTCAGTTGTTATGATATTGTATATATGCATTAACAAATAAAGGAATGCATCCACAACAATTATGTTCCTCTTCTGCTTGATTTAGTTGTCAGCATGCATTCATGACTTTGTAAAGTATCTCCTTCACAGCCTTGTCAAGCATACCTTTTTCTCCCCATAATGTCAACTTAGTACAGCAAGCAGGCCAGGTGAGCTTGGCTCACTTTCAGGTTTTGTCTGTCTCTTTATCTGAAATTTTTAAAGGGGGACATCAGAAGAGGTAATTGCCATAAATTACACACTGTCTGTTGTAAATTGTGATGAGAACATAATTGAAAATTGAGCTGAGAGGCACTTCCTGGATTCAAGCGGTACGAGAGCCAGAGGATAGCCTTAGCAATTTGCGGTGGGCCTGCAAAGTCATTTTTTCCACCCCTCGCTCCAAAAGTGTAATTGATTCCGGTGCTGTACGATTACACTCCAGTGTCAAGGGTTGGCCTGAGGGTCCTGGAGAGGGTTACAGAGATGATTCTGTGGGGCTCGCACAAATAATTGACTTGTTTCACGTGAGTCCTGTGTGAAGGGACTATCAGCTTTTTCTGACAGAAGAAGTGGAGCTTGACTGCTTGTGCAGAGATGTCACTGTTCAGAAAGGGACACTGTTCAAGTTTCCCAGGCATTGTGAGTGGTTGTGTGAGTCCTTGTGGCCGTATTTGTGCCTCTCAGGCATTGCTGGGGGTGGAGATAAGTATTAGGTTGGGGGAGGGGGAAGAGTTAATTTTACTCTCTCTTCCACCCACTTTTCCCTCTTGTTTGTGTCTCAGCTAAATAAAAATGTGAAATACTAATGAACAAGTCATCTTGGGTAGGTATTATTATTCATAGCAAAGATGCATACTTAGAAGAGTTAAGTGAATGAAATGGTAGGTACAGGAGTCTCTACGAGGAGCTGACATTTCCTTTGGTGCCTAAACCCTGCTGATGCTGACCCGGTTCAACATGCAGTCCAGGGTCAGACCAGCTTGCAAGAGAAGAACTTGTGGATCTGAAGGCTGTGTTAAAGAGCGATTCAGTGTAGCAAATTTGGCAAAGCACTGGCCTATTGAGAATTCTCTAGAAAACACAACTGCTTTGTTCACAATTTTCTGAAAAAATCCTAGCCCAGGTGATGAATTTAAACATTAGGCCTTATTTCATGACAAAACTTCAGTCTTGCATACATTTAGACTTTTAAGGCCATTTACATTCTTTTAGATCTGTGCTGATACACAATATCATAGAATCATAGAATGGCTTGAGTTGGAAGGGACCTTAAAGATCATCTAGTTCCAACCCCCTGCCATGGGTGGGACACCTTTCACTAGACCAGGTTGCTCAGAGCCTCATCTGTCTTGATCTTAAACATTTCCAGGGATGAGACATCCACAACTTCTCTGGGCAACTCGTTCCAGCATCTCACCACCCTCATAGTAAAGAACTTTTTCCTAATGTCTAATCTAAATCTACCCTACTCTAGTATAAAACCATTGCCCCTTGTCCTATCACCACATGCCCTTATAAAAAAAATCCCTCCCCAGCTTTCCTGTAGTCCCCCTTCAGACACCAGAAGGCCACTGTAAGGTCACCCAAGAACAATGAAATCTGTGAAAAACAAAACCCCCCACCTATGAAAGAACATTAATTGTCATATTACATAAAAGGTCTGTGATAAAATGGATTTGCTGCAGCCTTTCAACAGGTGGAATTACGCAAAGCTGAGAGTACTTCTTTCATACTCTTGGCTCATGTGAAAATAACTGCGAGTGTATGTGTGCGCACATAACCCTGAATATTTATTTATAGCCAGTGGCTTTCAGCCTTTAGCTCTAAGGAGATTTAAATAAACATTTCCATTGCCATGGGGAAATAGCCCTTAAGCTTCTGAATCCAATTCATGTTTTGAATACTTCTTACTCCATTGTAACATTTCTACTGCTACACCAGCCTTTTGTAGGTATAATTCTTTGATGGTATTTCCCAAGAGGGATGGCCTTTTTTGCAAAAGCCTTGGTAAATCCTGGATAGAGAAGAAGTGGTATCAAAGCGGGCAGCCATCTGCGTCTGGCATCCTTGGCTCCACACCCCTGGGATGGTCTTTACCTTACAGATTCTTATGGAATTCCCCTGGAAGCCGACTTGGGAGAAACTGAAGTGGGGAGGCAAGGCTCAGCATGAGGACATGAGAGTTTTCGACCTGTACATTTCTACTCCTTTCTCCCTATTCCTGCAGAACCAGAACTTGAGAGATATTGTTTCACAGCTAATCAGGAATATTAGCTGTGTATCAGGAAATCTGCGTATTAGGACTTTATGTAAGTCATGTAACGAGCTACTTTACCTGTTTAGAAACAGATAGTTTATTGAAAACATTCCAAACAATGGCAAAGTTCTGTTTATGATGGAAAAGGACCAACCCTATTCAGGCTCCTTCCTTAGGCAGCAGGGCTCTTTTGGGCCAGCCTGGGAGTGGGTACCCTGACTGTGAGTATGACAGGATTTTAGGTAGCTGTGCCTGGTGGTTCACAGCTCTTTGTTTGCTACTGCAAGGATGCAAGAAGTGGTGCTGCTGGGTTACGCTACAGATGTAAAAAAATGATCGTCGTGGCTGAAATGCGCTAGGGTTGTACTTGTCAGAGAGCTCAGGAACTGCATGGCTGAAAAGACAGATGCAATTTTCAGGACAAATCTATTCTTTTATTTTTTTAAAGCTGGAATTTTTTTCAATTTTGACCTTTACATTCATTAATCTACAAGTAACAAGTACCTGGTGCATACTTTGGTGGCTTTATGTGGGCTGCTGCAAAGAGGGCATGGCCTTGGCCAGCAATGGTACGAATAGAGTTCCATGCATGTCAGACCTGATGATACTAGGATTTGTTCACCCTGTCTATTTGAGTGTTGTTTGCAGTTGTTGGATTTTGTCATGAATTAAAATGTAACCCTCTGGGATAAGTGCTAACATGTTAGCACAGGGCTGATTCCTCGGAAAATTGTTGAGGTGCCAGTGAAGGCGAGTCTTTGAGTCCCCAAGTGTATCATGGAGTTGTTTGTTTCTTATCTTTAGGCACTTTGATGAGGGACACCATTTTTTGTTGTGATTTTCGCATGTGGGCCATAGTACCAATGTTTCAAGTTTTGTGAAAACAGCTTGCACAAATATGGTACATCCTCAATTCTGGATTGGAGAGTGGAAATAGCAGATGAATAATTACAATACTGAGGTATTAACAAGAAGGCAGCTCTGAGTGTGTTACCCTCAGAATATGAAATTTCTGGGGAAAGAGTTCCACTGATGGCTGAGTGGTGATCTAAGTTTGAGTCAAAGCCTTAAGAAAGGGGATTTTATGATTGAAGTACTGGTCATCACAACATCTTTTCTGTGGTCTCTGAGGTTGAGCACTGCTAACATATATGACTTGTTCTGTGTTTCATATCACAGCAGGTCTGACTAGTTTAATTTAATTTGATCGGACTCGTATAGCTTAGTAGACAAAAGAGGAGTTAAACTGCTATTCTGGAAAATGTGGAAATTATAATCTTTTGTTTCAGTAAACCAATTGGTTTTCTGAACAGGCAATCCCAGTCATCGTATCTTGAAAGCACTACAAAGCAGATTGGATTGTGAAGAAACCTTCATGTCAAATAACCTGCAAAACCCCCCAAACTCTTCCAAGGGCAACTAGAAAATACTTAAGAAGTTTCTTTCATTTTAAATGAGAGTCAACAAAAAGGTGTAGAGGAAAGAGAAGTAATTTTTTTTTTTTTTTTTTTTTTTGAATGTACATTCATGGATTTCAGTCATATTTGGACAAAAATCTTCCAAGAAGCTGAGATTGATGGCAGGAAATACTGAAGGTTTCTCTCTATTCACAAACGAAAATAACTTTTGCTGATGTTGGAATACCAAGTAACTTAATCTTTTCAATACAGAGGTTTCAAAACAAACAAAAGAGATGTATAAACAAAGTGGAACTAAAAGAGAGCATGTAGTTTACCCATTATCAGTTATGAGTAAAGTGATAAAACTCTTTTGCAGAAACAGGGTCAGGAAGTAATATTGGAAATGACAACAGGGAATATTAATCACCAGACTGCTGAGAGAAATATGGTGTTGGGGAGATACCGTAATACAACCACCAGTTTTACTGTCTGAGTTCTTGAAAACTGAGGAAAGTGCAGAAAAAAAAATTATCAAAATGTCCCAGGCCCCAGGATACTGGCTAATTAGATTATTAGGAAGAAGATCAACATGCAATTGGATCCGTAGTCATATATTTGGAGCATGATATTAAAGCTAGACTGAAAGAATTTCTCTGCCAAAGCCCAACTGCAGTGTAACAGTTTATGAGACTTGGCAGGATACAGATCACGTGAAATATGTTTCAAGGTAGCTAAGAGCAGTAGAGTCTTATTTGTGTTCCAGTTAGTGGCTGACGTTCTGGGAATGCCTCAGGGTTGGATTATTTAGCAAGAAAAGTTGTTACAAGAAGCAACAGAGAAAAGTGGTAGTGGGAGAAATACATATGTCAGAAACAAGGCTTATGTTTCTAGTAGCATGGACAGTTAAACATAGGCATGAGCTCCCAAGAGAAAATCTGGGGAAGATGTGTGATCCAGATAATATTTGTTTGCCTCAGTATAGGATTAGCTAAATAAAATTTTATTATCTGTATTATACAGACTTTATCCCACCAGATGATATCTTTTGGCCTTCAGAGATCTGATTCTTCTCAAAATCGGACTTAAAAACTAGAGTAGCATGATACATGCTCTATTTTACTATGAATTGTCCTAGCTGCAACAACAAAATCCAGTTCTAAAAGCAGCTGTCGGAAGAATTAGTCTCTTTGGCCCTTCTCTCAACAGGTGAGTTTTACTGATGGCTTAGGTAGCATTTTGTCTTTCAGATCACATATGTAACTGGCATCAATAGTCCCAGCTGTAATAGAAGGATGACCAGATCCTGTAGCACATATGTCTTTTTTTGGCAGTATTTTCATAGCAGTTTTTAGATCCTTTTGCTCCAAAAGCAAGAAGCTTTACTTGCCTTCTTGAGCTAGAACAGAAACACTGTTAACTATTAATAGCCCTGAGTTAAGTGGTCCTGATTTATGACAGAGAACAGTGGTTACAAGTCGCTTGGATCAATCTGTGTTGCCATTCTCTATGATCGCTACTTCATGGTGCATTTCCTCGTAACACTTTTTTTAAGCCTTTTTAGTATTTGGCTTTGCTTGTGGTGTATAGTGTTCACCTTATTGCCTTCTCTAATTCATTCTCATTTATTCAGGGAGTTTTCCTCTTTAATGATGGGAATAGTAGTAATGGATTATAGGTGAAAATAAGCACACAATTAACACAGTCAGACTCCTGGGGTTTGTTGGTCCTTACTACTCCTTAATCAGTTGCAATTAACACTAGATGAGTGTTTACTCTTGATTCCTTTAATACTTGTGTGATTGACCACAATAACAAATTTACATCTATGTATGTGCTGAGGTTTTTTGCTACCCAGAAGTGCACTGGGACTTAGAAAATGTTTTGGTGTTGTGCATATATTTCAAACAAGAAAGCATGAAATAAAATGCAATACAGGAAGAAAACAAGCATTTAGAAATCAATGTGTTTGGTGTGTAAATAGCTTAAGAATTAAATGTTTAAGTGCTGTGGCAGAAGTTAAGCCTTGAAAACTACAAATTACGTAGAATAGAATGATTGTTAATTACAGATATTTGGACTGAATTCCTGCTTTGTGACCAAACATCTTGTGAACTTTGGTTGGGTGAATTCATCTTTGTGTTTGTTTCCTCACTTTTGTTTTTTTTTTTTTACAGAAAGGAGGAATAATGAACTATCCTGTTTTACATGAAAAGAGGTGTATACTAAATACAGCAGACAGTTGAGACCTTGTGGTGATGGGGACACGGTAGTACTGAAGATAGGTAGTACAAAATGAAAAGATGGATTAAAGATACAGACATGATATTCGGACTCCCCCTCCCTCCCCTCAGTTTAAATGTAGTTGTTTACTTGCAATGTTCTTGTTTGAGCTCATTGGTTTGAAAAAGTTCACATTTTGTAGCTGTGATTGTAAAGAGAGAATTTGGAATGAACATTAAAAAGTGGTTAAAAGTTTGTTTTCCTTCATGACAATGAGCAAACATTTGCCTCCTTTCCTCTTGATATGTTAAGTGGCAATAGTAGTTCATTATTTTTTAGAGGACTCACTAGTGCCTGGGAAACACTTTTTGGACTGTGACATCTAGATGCTGTAGGTTTTATCTACTATAGCAATGTGAGAGTGGTTGGTGCTGAGGACCTGATATCTGCACTGTGTCCGTTAGGTAGTCTTAGTTCAAAACTGCCTTTAGCCTGGCCCCATAGGCCAAAATCCCCTGAGTAGTGTGATAAATTAGCATAAGAATTTAGAAGTAGAACTAGGTGTGATCATGGATCGTCTCTTCCAGTTCAGTTTCATGTGAAAGAAACCCAGTTTGTGTGCTCTGACATCAATGTGTTGGGAACTAAAGGGACAGTTTTGCTTCAAAAGCGCACTCTTGACCTTAAATGCTAATGTACACATTGCTACAGAAGTATTTAAGTTGGAAAAGAAGTGATAATACACTCACAGTCAAGGTGGGTGAGTTCAATATAAACACTGAAAACGGTATATTTAATTATGTTACAATAGCACCAAGAATTGCCTAAGAACTATCAGACCACTTTGTGGTGGACACTAAAAAAGTAGCTAGAGAGTGCCTGCCCCAAACACTTTCCAGTTTAAGTTGGAGAGGCTGAAGAGGCTGATTTAATGGAACAATGTAAGGATTTACAATTCCTAGCCTTGAAGATTACCTTCCCTGCAGCTTTGATACTTTTAGTTCAGGTCAGTGCTGGTGAGTTTAAATGAAACATGAATAAGAGTTCAGCAGCAGAGCTCTACCCTCAAGTCTCTTAGCTTCTAGTCTTGTGAACTAGCTACAACACTGCAGTGAACAAATGTACTTGCATTTCTGTCTTTGTGCCCCATTCTTACTTTCTTAGTCCCTGGCTTTTTATTTTATACCTATAAATATATGCATAAAAAGATGTGCATCAATGGTTTTACTACTTGGCCTGATCATTAGCAAGTAATGCACATATTTTGAATCTTGTCACTTTGTGTGTGTGTGCCTACATGCCTACATCACTGTCTGCATGCAGTAAAACGGCATTAAAAAAACCCACAAAACGGTTTCAGCAAAGCGAACAGCAGTAATTCAGAGGGGAAGTAGCAAACAAACACTACCCCTCAGAAATGCCAAGTGTAATGCTGTTAGTTTTAAGTGCTGCCTGGGAGGCCCAGGGGTCAAGAACCAACTCCTTTCTGTGCATAGTGTTCACAGAGGTGACCAGAAGCTGCTGAGGTTCAGGTGGAAGCTGCAAATTTTGTTACCTGGAGAGGAAGCTTCAAGCTTTTCTTGATCCTCCTGTGCAAAAATTCTACTTGATAATTTAAAAAAGGACCTTTTCTCAATTCTACAAAGACGGCCTTAAAACACAGACGAGAGCCTGGAGGTTCACTTCAGCAGAAAATCAGACCTTGTGTCCTCCAGAAACAGTTGGTTTAAAAGGATTGGGGCATTTATGCAGAGAAAGGGAATGGTCACAGTGTACCTGGAGGGGCTCTTTAAATGGCGATTATTAAAGTGCAGTTTTTTATATCAGTTTTTCTTTGTACATGCTTAAGAGCTCTCACCGAAATAATTCTCCTGTCATTACTCAGAAACTGCCACTGTCCTAGTTGGGTTATTGAATGTTTTGGCTATTTGCTACCACCAACAGCATTACTGTTGAGTGAGGATTGATAGGCATAGTCCTCTAGAACAGCCGTAGTGTTCTGGCTCTGCATAAGGTAACAGATTTTTCCATTTACTTATAAAATTATTTTTAATTGATCTGTAACCAAATGCACAAGCAGATTTACAACATTCTCTAATTATGCCTCTCTTTAAAGTCAACAGTGTAATGAAAACAGCAGAAGCTGTTTTACTTTCTGTATCAAAACATAACCCAAATATAGATCTATTTTTTCAAATTAGTTAAATGTTCACTTTTAATAGGCCCTTTGGTACCTCTTCATGAAAGGTGCTAGCACCACACAGCCCAGAGTGTATTTTGCGGTGCTCTATAATTTGCAAAAGTATGCGTTAGTGGAAAATAATAGCGAAAGGCTGCCTGAAGACCTTTTGTCTGTATGTGTTGCCTCGTTTCTCATAAGAAGAGTTCCCGCACACGCTTATTTTTTCGATGCACCCTTTGTGTTTATATTGAGAAAGTGTTCCTGTTTTGTGTGGTTTAAGAAATTAAATAGTATGAATTGTTTCTGATTACATATATTTGATTGACTTAGAAAGCACTTCAGGACATACTACAAACCATCAGGAAAACATTGAAGTTAAACTGAGGGGGGAAAGAGGGAGTTTGGACTTCCAGGTAATTTGCATGGTTGATTGTTTTTTTTTTTTTTTCTTAGCTTTGTGTGTTCTTTGTTATTACTTAAAACATTCAGTCCTGATCCTTCCAGTAACTGCACCCAGCTTTGCCCAAGTAGAAGTCTATTGGAGTTCTGGAACTGTAGGAAATCAGTGGAGGTTTCTTTCAGCAGATGGCTTAGGGACAGTAGTTGGCCGCTGTATGTGCCTGTCCCAAGCCAGAAATCAGCTCATCATTCCTCTTGGCTACAACTCAGGTCTGCCTTCAGAACTGCCAAGTCCAAGTTCTAAATTATCCTTCTGTGGGACTCTATGATGGTTTAAAACAGTATATAGTTGAAGTTTAGGGCCTGTGGGATCCTTAGGCTTTTCAAGCTTTTCCTGGAATACTGGAATGCTAGACCCACTCGTAAATGAAGGTTGAAATTGTTGTTTAGTGTTTAGCCACTAGCTGTGGCTGTAGGAGAATGCTGACCATTCACAAACTGTAGTAAAATTGAATGGCTTACTCAAATTCAACAGCTTAGATCAGAGTTTCTTGTAAACAAATTTTTATTTGGAGTTGAGCTATTATGGGAAAATAGAATGAATGAGATAAAATGTCCCATGGTATAACTGTGGAGTTTTTTTCCCTCCTATGCTGAGCAGTTCTCATTCACCCAGTAGCAGTGGTGTTCTTCAGGCTATAAAATGTTGTAAGATAGTCTGTGAAGAACCAAGTCTGCTTATGGGTTCATCAGAATGGCCACACCGTATCAAAGAGCCATCTAAGTCTGGTTACCTCATAATGCTAAGAGAACAGATATGAGAAATTGGATCCTATATAGGATCTCTCCCTGCTACAGTCTCCCATTGTACATCCATCAACAGTTCAGGGACTTCCTCAGACATGGAAGACATCCTAGAATTATGATTAATACCAATTGCTTATGTTACTGTACCACCTAGAAATCCTTGTGAACCAAAATGCTCTCATGAGGAGTGCTGTCCAATTGTGAAGCAAAGCTGTCATTGTTATTTTAAATCTATTGAGCTCACTATAAAATATAATTTGCATAGTCTGAGACAAGCAGATACAGAACTAGATTGTGATTTTGCACGCCGTGACCTGTACCTTTACTTGTCCTCAAGGGATTAGCCCTGCAGCTTTCACAGTTCCACACAGATGGCTGCACTCACAAGTCCCCTGGAATCATGTGCAGAAGGGCTGTGGGTTCATCCAGTTGTCTGATCCTGCAGGGGGGGACTGAGGACCACTGGCAGTGTGTCCTCTCACCTTCGATAATTCAAAATTTAAAACCAGTAACTTGATGTGGGTACACATATGTAGCATGGGAAGCAAATTCACACGAAAACTTTCAGGCATGCTTGAAAAAGCAGATAGAGAAGGCATTCTCTGATATTTTTCTGTAGAAAGACTAGAATTTCCATTTAAAAATGCACTTAAAGTATTTATTAAAGTGAAAAAAAATCCTTTTTAGAAATATATTTATTAAACTATTATAAAAATTAATCTGTGGAACAATGAACAAATATTCCCCCCCTCCTATTTCTGTCACTTAGGATACCATTAAAAAGCAATAATTAAAAATGGCTGCAAATATTTTCATAATAGAAATATTTTCTCGTATGGATGATTCCTTGCACTTGAACTGTGATGATTGAACTAGGATTTTCTTTTCTTTTCTTTTCTTTTCTTTTCTTTTCTTTTCTTTTTTTTTAAATCTTTTAAGAGACCTCTTTTGCTACCTGCTTTGATTTATTCTTTCTTGGATGCAACTTTCACTGCAAGAAAATAGTAGGAAATATTTTTTTTAGGCAGCAGGTTGCTATTACAAAATATCACAAAAATAACCTGGAAACGATGTGGTTTTTGAATTAATAATCTCAAAGCTATGCTGTTTAAAAGGTTGACTATTTTACTTTATTTTTACCTTTAAATGGAAGAGAGTTATTATGAAACACCCTTTAAAACATTTCTGCTGCAGAGAAACAATGCCTATGTTAGATGCTTATTTTTATATTGAGTAAAGGAAAGGTAGTTATATAAGAAAATCTTTGGCATTACTCACCTTGCAGTCATTTAAATAGAAGTCACCATCGTTCTTGCTGCTGCAGCCAGCAAGTGTTGTAAGAGTAGTAGAACAACCTTTGCATGTTGCTGAAAATGGTTAAAGTGCATCAGTATCTATTAAAAATCACCTGCATGATTTTCACTGAATGAGGAGGCCTTTTGTGAGGGATGAGGACAGGAGCATTTGCACTGGGATGTGATTATTCAGACTACCATGACCATAACGCTATGGAGATGGCAGTGACCTTTTAACCTTGATAAAATCAATAATGGTCCTTCTTATCTTCAAATCATCTGTTGTTGTTTAGCTTGTATGTGTTAGAATGAAATGTCCAGACAAAGTCTACAAAAATTCTGTAGATTTTTTTTATCAGCATGCATTTTGAGCATTGATTAATATTATTTGTTTGCAAGTTTGCTATCTAAGAATGGAGCATATTACGCTGAAAAGATGTAGGTCTGTGCTTCGCTGTGTTTCTTCTAAAAACCAACTCCACCTGATGGAGCCGTTTGAATTTTTTCAAAAGATTTGTAGTTCTCTGTGCTTCAATTAATTTTTCTCCTGTTTCTCTTATTTACTTCTATTTTCACGATATTTTCTTACGCATTGAGGCTTTGCACATAAAGCCAAAATCAGTACAGGGAACCCAACGCAGTTTGCCCTCGAAAATACTACTTTAAAGCAAAATATACTTTTGACCATTTAAATCATAACTGCTTCTTTTTGTGTAACGTTGCAAGGACTTGCATGAATGCTTAATTTCATTCACACGTTCAGCCCATGGGAGTCCTTATAACTACTGACACGTAGAGACTGGGACACTGGCTAACAGAAGAGAGGTTACGCGATTTAAGATTGGGTATGGATGCTGGGTTTTGTTATCAGAGATTGTTTTGTCTGTCATGTTGTCAGTTATGTCTGTGTGGCACTTGGGCAGTTTAGCAGAGATGAAAGTCTGTGGAATGAATAGGAAACAGCTGAGGTTTAATTTATATATTGGGACTTCTGAACATTTCTCCTTTGCTCACTTTTATAATCTGAATTCATAGCTGAACAGAATGACCTAATAGGGGAAATTCAGATATTTTGTTTAAAGAGGGTGGGGGGAAGAAAAAAAAAAAAAAGAAAAATAGCAATAAAGCACTGAGAGGAGAGAAAATGTATCTATGAATGCAACAGACATAAAAGAAAGTGAAGGAAAGTTAAAAATTACCATAGGGCAGGCAGGACACCTGCTAAAGAACCTTCTGCTGCCTCTCACAGCTGGAAAGAAAAATGAAAGAGATGCAAACAACTGTTCTGGAAGCATGAAATCAGCCTTTTGTCTTTTCACCCCTCCCTTTCTGAACAGTTACAGTATGCAAAATTTAGGGGAATCTCAAAGTATGCAGAGGGAAAAAATTCAGCAGGCTCTGCATATAAAAAGCTGAGCCATGGAAGTGTGCCTCTTTGAAAACAGGAGCATGTTTGGGAGCTTCCCAGTGCATTGAAGAAAGTGGTAATTAATGCATAGTGAATGACTTCGAATGAAGGTTGAATAGGGGCATAACAATGGGAAGGGTTTTCTGGCTTTTTTTTTTTTTTTTTTTAGGTTAAAGTGTTGAAAAAGGAAAGCCGTTAAAAGATGGCTACTGTGAAGCTACAACTTCAATCCTTGTCTTCTCTGACTTTCCTTTATAGGCTGTGGTGGGTTTTGTTTTGTATGAGTCTCCAAATACAATGAAGTTAATTTGCGCCAATTTCATTTTGTGTATGCTTTGGGATTTTTTTTTAAAGTTTTTTTTTTCTTTTTTGGCAGGGCTTGGTTCTTTGATGGTGCTTTTGAGCAAATGGTTTGCCCGAAGTTCAGATGATGTTAGCTCCATCCTCTTTTTCATTTACAACATCAAGGGGATTACAGAGAATAACTTTGTTGCCCAACATCAAGGCTATATCTTCAGGCTACTAGAAAGGTAGTTCTCAGAAAGTGTGTCTTCTAATATTTTAGAACCTCCACAGGCTTCAGATAAAACAAGTATTAAATACAAAAAGCTCACAAGGATCCCAAGGAAGGTTAAACTCACACAATCTCCTTCATGTTGAACACCTGACATGTATTTTTTAGACTGTTGGAGTGTTATCATAGTGAAGGCAGCAGTGAAGTCTTATATAACTGCAGTCAGAAAGAATAAAAAAACAGCACCTTGTTTAAAGACAGGCAATTTTTAATGGAACATGAGCTAAATATAATCTATTCTTGCCATCGCAAAGGGAATTTGGGAGAGTGAGCAAGTCATTTTGGAGGGGTCTTGGGGGTTGATTCTTTCAATGAATCTATAAACTAAGTAGATCTGCACTTCTGATTTGCTTGATCCAAGGCTGGAATTTATGAGGCTTGAGTACAGAAGAATTGAAATGTTTTGGAGAAATTAAATTAGGGAAGCTACTGTGCTCAGAAAGGTTTCAAATATGTTTCTGTTGCTGTTGTTTTTTCTTAACAGGAGTTCTGGCCTGGAGTATATTAAACTCAGCATCTCAACCCTTTATTACATGAATCTTAATGTCATGCCTTCCTGAGAAATAACTAAAAACACCCTGCACAACTCCCAGAGTTTTTGTTTTCCATTTTTTCAGAGCTAGACAAAGAAAATATAGTATCCACTGCATGTTGTCTAGCAGAACACATGCCCTTTCTCCCCAGACCATCCTATTAATATAGTATTAAAAGGAAGATGGATCCTGCTGGTTAGAGTATGAGAATTTAATTGAAAAGTTATCTGATTTTGCTGCTTCCAAAGAGCGGCTGCCTGTCCTGGCCAAGGCGCATACCCTTTCCGGGTACCTAACTCCAGCAGGTGTGTTATTACCCTCCACTTCTTAATGTTTATAAATGGACTGTGAATTCTCAGATTCTGGAACAGTGCTCTAAAATGACTGTTGTCAATATTATGATAAGAATGATGTTGATTTAGGTGTCTTTTTGTTCCGTTTTCCTTGTGTGTACATGTAAACCAAAGTTTCTGACACCCAAGAGATACTTACCACTCCTACTGCTTTTGCTAAAATGAAAATGCTGATATTGAATTAATTATCTATGGGCAACTAGGTGCATCTTCTGAACTCAATGTCTGCATTTCGACATAGCTTTTGCTGTGTTATAGTGCATTCACGCGTGATACGGACAACTTTCTCAAAAAAAAAAAAAATCCTCAATTTGTGTCCATTTTTTTGCAACAGGTGTCTGAGATTCATCAGGGATACAGTTGCTAAGATAACCTGGAGGCTTTAACTTTTAAAAATTCAGTTCAATTTAGGCTGAGTTCCTCACTTCTGAACATCCCTGTTTACTTTTTTCTGTCTTGCTCTCTGAGGAAGCCCTCAGCAGCCTGCCAGAGCAGTATGTAAATGCTAATGATCCCAAAAGCCATTGCCATGAGTCCTAAAGCAGGGCAAGGTGTACACATGTTTGTGTGAGCTGCAAGGGAAAGGCTGGAACTTGACTTCCCTTTCCCATCACCTCTGAGACTTGGCACGCTGTCACAGGGGTCTGTGGGTTTGTTGGAGAGACCAACACTAGTGCTGTGTGGGATGAAACCTGGGTTAAATTCTTCATCTCTCTTGAGCCTTTGGTAAATAGGCTTGTTGAAATGAGGATAAAATAAGACAGATTTATTGGGGCAGGAGCCAGGTTAAAGGAGCCTGAGGAGGCTGAAGCTCTATGTGATGTGATGGAGTGGTTGTGCTCCTGCTTGTATCACCTCACCCAGTGTCACCACAGTTTTTAGTCCTGGTGATCAGTTGCAAGATTTGGAGTTTAAGCAATAATGATGGATTGGGGTGTGTTATACACGAAGTATGGAATTCTTGTTACTTTTAAAAGTCTTTTTAAAATCTATGAGCTGATATCATCCAAAACAAGGTAATAATATGAAGTTATTTAGGTTGCTAAGTCCAACAGTTAAGGTGAGAGGTATAGGGTACTTGGCTGCTGAGCACTTCTGCATTGATTGCCTTGTGAGTCTTGAACAGATTTTAGTGATGTGATTCTGTACTAAATTTGTTGTTTTTCCTTTATTGGATGCTTACAATGGGATGTAGTAAGAGAAATATAGGTCATGAACAGGCTCCTGTCAACTTGGCACTTTCTAAGTTGACAAGTCAATAATGTTAGCCTGCTTTTCTCAACTTGTGTGTGTGCGCTACACATACCCTTGTATACTGAAAAAAAATAAATCAGTGTCACAAAATGTCAGGAAAAGATGTAATGTAAGAACTCCCTCTGCTGTAAAAACTCCCAGCATATGAAATGTGCTGTAGCACTAGCCATTGTGACCCAGAAATAAAATGTTTCCTGTGAATTAGGATACAGAGTTGGATTAACGGGATGACATTTTCCCATCTGTTTTTTATTTATTGTTGCCCTTTTCCATTCACTGTAATTAGTGCATAGAAGTGACAATAGGCATATACTGCACTCTGAGCTACAAGGATGTACCAACATTTTGAGCACTCTCCATTATTTTTTTTTTTCCAGTGACACTTCTAAAACTCCTAGCATCTTAACTCTGCTGAAACCTATTATTTCTGTGAACTGAAGAGGCAATTTAAGGCACCTTTTCTGTTTGCAAACAATTTTCAAATATAACCTCACACTTTGTGAACTTTTCCCAAGGGCCTCATAAAGTCGATAATTGTCCATTTTCCTCTAACTGACTTGAAAAATTGAAGGTCTGAGGATTCGAAATTCAGATCTGGATTTCAGGGTGCTCCCCAATCAACACAGCTGTTCAAAGGTGCTCAAAACTAGAATCTGTTGTCTTGCAGAGAGAGGAGCTGTTTGAAAATATAATCCATCCTGTGCTTCAGAGAACCCAGTTTTCCTTTGGCCTTTTTATTAGTTTGAATTTATAGAGATACCATTGCTGGATATCTCATAAATACTAAAGGTGCAATAAGAATCCACTCTTTATCAGTGATTCAAGCTTGGCATTAGCATGACTTAGTTTAAAGGTGGAACATTGACATGATACTGCCACATAAAAATGTGCTTCTAGATGGTCCTTCATTAGTCTGATCTTAGGTAATCAGCAGGGTTTTGTGATAGCTTGGCAGTAAATCAGATGATTCAGGTGGTAGCAGGGTGATGCAAATGCTCAGCTGGTGGCCTTTGTAGCGCTGGAGACTGGTAACAGTAACTAGTGGTACTAGTCGGGTTATTCTGAGGACATAAAAAAGTATCTTCAGAGCAACAACTCCAAGTCCGAAGGTATTTATCCATAAGAAAGGATCCTGTAAGGAAAACCACTAAAACCTGTAGCAAACTTTATATACAGCAAAAAGGAGAAGAATGTGATATCTCCACAAAGACATAAGAGCATGAGAAGTGTGGCTGAAAATTGAGGGTTCTTATAACATAAAGGTACATTAGATAGTCCAAAATCTGTGACTCTACAGCCAAGAAAAAAAAGCCTAAAAGCCTTTTCTGGCTCAGTGTTGAAGTGAAAGCAGAGATTAGAAATAAAAAAGCAATTTATAATGAATAAAAAAAAAGGACACTAACAGCAATTGATATAGTTCAGAAGTTATCAAGTGTAGAAAGTAGATAACAACCACTAAAGCATCCAGCATAAAGCCATGTGAGAGGACAATAAGCAAGTAAAAAATGTTTGTTTTTTTTTGTTTTTCTGTTGTGGTTTTTTTTTTTTTTTTTTATGAAGAGCAACTTAGTGGCATAGCTCTGTTACTGGACAGAGAAGAAAAACTTCTCTTGTTTGATACACACAAAAGCAATGAGTTTGTGTTCTTCATTCAGCAGAAAAAAGACCCCTCCAAATGGGATGTACTTATGTCCTGGAGTACTGACAGAGTACTAGAAGAAGTCTGGAAGAGTGTTAATGTTTTGCCAGTGCTCAGGATTATAGTTCTAAAAACGAGCCAATACATCCATTATCCATCCCGGATAAAATAATAGAGATTGATACAACTAATAGGTTGTATTGTTCTCTTTCTTTCTGAAGGCACAGCAAAAATGATCAGGTATCACTTCTGAGATTTCTTCATCATTAAATCTGCTGTTCTATTCTGTCCTAGCTGTGAATCCTACATCACAGTCAGAAAGCATGAGCAATTACATACATGTTCTAATGCAATATGGTAGAAAGCAGAATATATTATTTGTTAAAAAACATCTAATGAATCAAAGTTTATTTTTGTGCTAGGTACTGAATATTGATTGGGCTGGTGATAGACTGGTACTTACAGTTCAGGGTTCTGCATCCCCAAGAGATATTGAAAACTAGATAAAGAATTGATGGTATTGAAGGCTGAATAAAGTTCTATGCTGTGACTACCTTAAAGACCTCAATCAGTAAAGTAAAAGGAGAATCAATTAGAATTTAAAAAATGATAGTTCTGCTTTGTTTCTGGTGGATATGTCCAGTTCTGTGGTAACTGTATGAAATGTAATGGTACGTGCTAGTTGGGAAGCTATGCTTGGAGGCTGTTGCCATGCTAATATTTGAATACCAGTATGTGATCTTCTGTACTCTGTTAAAATGGCATGCCTCTGGCTCGTGGCAAATAGTGCTTATCCAACAGCTGTGGAGGTGGCACGGGCTGGGAACCATTTCCAATAAGCAGTTTGGACATGGCCCTCCTGTTTCAGAGGGTAAAATAAATAACAGTGTAGATGTGGGCTACTCTCTCAGTTGGCCTCCATGTTAAAGAATTTACAAACTCAAACACAGCCAGAGGTTTAAGGTTCCCTTTCAGCCTCAAGCTTTAGGAAATAGAAGGGATCAAATGACATACATGTCCCAGTTGTTGTCCTCTGATCCTACTAGCCATACTCCTTTGAAAAAAGGGGGTGAAATGATTAATATCTGATTTATGCTCTGTCATAGTACTGCTCTAGCTGTTGGATGAATTGTGCCAAGGCAGCAGGATTTTGTTTGTGGTGAACTGGAGTTAATTTTTGGTGCTAAGTGTTCTACAGCTCAAGGTGTGTTTGATTTCTCTGTTGTCTCTTCATAACAGGACTGTTCTATGTTTTGGTTTTAACTTTATAGAGGAAGCATAACACACTGAAATGTATCACCATGAGGCCAATCTAGTAGACAAACAGCCACATGCAGTTACATCTAGAACACATAGACTAGACAAAGATTACACAAAGGAATATAAAGGAAAGTTGTGATGTGGCCAGAAGCAGGTAAATGCTTCTACCCTCGGCTCTGGTACTTCCACTCACTTGCCATGTTATAGGAGTCTTATAACGCTTTACAATGACAAAGACACTATAGATGTAATGAAGACCCTACAAGAGTCTTGGAAACAGTTTTCAAATACTTTTGCTGTTTATATAATCTATGACTGAGGCATATTATCTATATCCCTTTTAGAACTCATTTTCCAATAGAAGGAAAATGATGGCTAGAAACACAACGAGGACTTCTGGATATTTTAGGATGCATATAACTCTTTGACTGCAACTATATCTCAGTGAGAGATATTGCATTAACAGGGATCTGTAAGGATACTCTGGACAAATCAACATAATCTTGACTATATATGGCATGTTGCAAGGAGTAGGGCCAGAATGACTAGTATATACATCCAAGTAATCCAAGGACAAGAGTTCTTTACTATCTTTATTTTTCATAATATTCTTGTGAGTGTTCAAAAGCTTGTAAGAAAGCATAAAGCTTAGGTGAGACAGAGGAAAGAGTGCAAGGAAATCTCCGCAGGTAGCCCAATGCTGCTTCTCTTCAGCTCTACAAGCAGGGCTTTCAGTAAAAGTGATGTCTCATTAGGTTTTGGTGGGGAGTTGTGGTATCTTTCTCAGCTGGGTTGGAGTTTAGACTCAGGGTTGTTTGTTCAAGTTTCTATAGTATATAATCATTAAACTGTGAATCTCAGAACACAGCTTTTCTACCTTTGTGAGATTTCAAGCAGTGTCACTTCTGATCCCACTCACAACTGTCCATGAGACCAAGCTGGGGTTTGGCATTTCCAGGCCTGAATGGAAATTCAAGTGGAATGAAAGAAACTAGTCAAGACCAAATATTTAATGTTAAGAAGTACAGATATGCTGTTTGTTCTAGCAACATGTGAAAGTGAGAACATCTCTACGGTAAACAAACCATACTTTGCCCATCCCTTTTGGCAATGGGATGAAATGCAGGTTGATTGTCAGCAGGAATGCCTTTCAGGGCATACAATAGGTCATTGGATACCTACTGAGTACTTTAACAAGTGTGTCAACTGGCATCAAGTGGTCAAGCCTAAATCCATATCCTGGGATGCAGTAATTTGTTTGGTGTGGTGCTGATACAGTGGAGGTTGGAATTTGTGATAGAAACAAGCAGTCTCCCGAAGTATCTTTCATGTATTTGCCAAGAAATTAACCATCCAAACACATTGAATGCCAGCTGGGACAAATTAGGAAAAGAACTCATCTAGAAGAGAGGTTTTATTCAAGGGCCAAAGTGAGTGGAACCACAGTTAGGGCATCCAAATGTTTTCATGATTCCTTTTTGTTTGTTTAGCTGATTTTCTTGAGAGTTTGTTCTTTAGCCTCTGCTCAAACACACAATTCTGTTGAGCCCCTGCCTTATACTCCTTGTTTCTTGCCATATAGGTAAAATTGGCATTTTGAGTAATTAAACAACTTCCACACATCTGAAAAAAAACCACCCACAAAACTTTTATCAGTTATTTTTATTCCATCCTAGTGACCTTGTGTTGTCCTTGTTTTTCAGTCTCTTTTGCTACATTTGAAAGTATTAGCCAAAGATTTGAGGCTAAATTCAGTCCTGATGTAAAACAGTACAGTTTTTCTAAAGCTTTTACAGGGCTCTGCTTTGATCCTGGAAGGCTCACTTTTAAAAGGTGGGTATGACACAGTTTCTCTTCCATAAGGAACTGATTTTTGTCTCCCCTGATGCTTATCATAGCAGCAAAGCAAGCACAAAACTGTCCTGGGAAGATATTTCAATAAGGAATTTTTTTTATTTTTTATTTTTTTATTTTAAATTATCACAACTAATCTGTTACTTGACTTCAGCTTCCAGAAAAGTCAGTGAGGGGAAACTTTCTTTGTAGTTTGGACCATTCTCTCAGAATATAGAGGAGTTCTAGTATATTCTGGTACTAAACAGGATGGACAGATATAAAACTCATGGAAGATGTGTCCATAATATCCTCAAATCTTTGCAAGAGACAAAGTAGTAATATTTCAAAATGTGGCAGAAGTTTGCCCAAACTCGTATTTCAGGACTGACCCCCCCAACATAACGAACAAAAAAAAAAAAATCAGTTCCATTGACTGAAGCTAGTCCTTTGTTGTTACTGCAATTTAAACTGGTGCTGCATCTTAAGGCAGATGGGAATGGTATCTCTGTTTTCCACACACATAAATTTTGACCTGAGTATAGGTGCAAAAATCCTGTTGAGTTCCCAGAGGAATTCCATGAGAAACAGTGACTAGCTACAACTCAGAGCTGGAAGATGCTTTTAAGATGCTGGAAGAGAGTTGGTGGAAGAGGCTGCATGAATGTAAGAATCTTTAATATGCTGTTTAGATCTCATGTCACTGGAAAATGTTTAACCCTTTGTCTCAGAAAGTTAGCATGAAGATGTTTGTGATATTAATTGCTCCACTTGTTAATTGGATTACCTCCAAATTTGCATGTCATTCAGCAAAGACAGCCAGAAGTGGTCTGACAAACCAATTTATGAGCAGAAAGGTATTTGGCAGGACCGCTTTCAGTCAAAATATCCCTTTAATGAAATGCCATGGGGAGTAGTTGGTGAGGAGAACAAAGTCAGGTTTGTGGCAGGGCTGTCAGTAATTTGAGAGGCTGCGCATCTCTGGAGCAGAATCTTGCGGAAAGGGTAATTGCAGTGAGTGTCAATCTTAAATATCAAAAAAAGACATTGTGACCAAATGCCGGTATTGTGTTCTGTGAGGTATCACAGTTCAAGAAATAGCCCCAAAGCATTATGGTGAGTCAGTTATCTGGACCCTTTGATTGGAAAGTGCTAAAATTCCCAGGAGTTCAAAAAAGATGTTGCCAAGAGTTCAGTTTGTTGTAATACTACTTGATAAAGATCTAGTAAAGATGGGGACCTTGCCAAACCAAAGACTGTTGGCATTTCTGCATTGTGAATTTTATTACCAGTGGTGAAATGGTGGTATTGTAAAGGAGTACAGCAAAAATCTCAGCACTTGAATTTGTCATTTTTTTTTTTTCTGTTGAGTGTCATGAAACGCCACATTCCTCAATGAAGTGGGATACATCGTGTAAATTAATGTCTTGTTATTGGAATTGGCTTTTGCTGCTGACAGTGATTAATAGAAACTTTTAACATAGCTTATGTGAAATCTTTCAGGCTTATAGAGAGAGCGATATAACTATCACATTAATAGGCTTCAGTATTCTTTGCACCCCACAATAGCTATTCTTTATCAGAGTGATCTTTCAGCATTTCTGGGATTACTTGATTTAGTATCAAGTATTGGGGTCCTTTAAGGCATAGAAAAAGCACAGGGAAAGAATCAAATGGCTGGAAAATACTTGTAATTCTCCTACGCTTATTGATACTAAATTTTATTTCCTACTTTAAAGTCAGAAATGTACCATGTATAATTTATTTAGCATACGGAAAATATTGACGGTATTTTTATAAATTCTTAACCTCTGAATAATGACAAATATGCCTAGAGTTAAAGATAAAGCTGCCTTACATATTCAAGTACTAAGTGTACTTTTTTGCCTGTTGAAATATCTTCAGAGTAGGAAGAAAGCAAAGTGCTGAAAATAGAAAGCATTAATATTATTGACAAGTAAACAAAAAGGAAGATTATTTCCACACAGCTCAGAAAACTGTAATGAATGCAGCCCTAAAGTTACAGTGCAGAGATAGTAGAAATACATCTTTTCAACAGGAAAAGCTTAGAAGATGAGCATGACCTTTTAATGTGCAATCACGATGTTTTTAATAGTGGCAGAGTATTAAGACCCACTACTAAATTTGTTATAAAGGATGACGGTTCACGGTATGTAGGAATAGAAGAATTTATAGGCTGGACTTGATGATCTCAGAGGTCTATTCCAGCCTCAACGATTCTATGATTCTATGAATTTCTCGTCTGATACAGTAAATGTTGAAATAAGTGTTTCTGTCAAAGGATCTTAATCAGTCACAGCGAGCATTTTAAAGGTGAAGTGTAGCAGAAGTAATATAATTTTCAATATTTCTCTAAACATTCTTTCCCTATTCATTCTGAAAGAAAATGTTCTAAAAAAACATTTAATTTATATTTTTTGATCCTTTTTTTTCCATGGATTTTGGGGAAAGAGGGAGGATTATTTTGGTTTTATTTCTTATGTTTCTGGAATTTATATAAGATCATTACACCTGTAAACTGGTTACAGACAAGTGATGACACTTACTCAGTGGATTTTTACAGACAAAACCACATTATACCGAAGAAAAAAATTTCCCAGCTCTTTCCAGTTATGTTTTATTTTGCAAAAGGCAAGTTAAGATGAATACTCCTACACTTAGATAATTCTCAATCGAGACAACAGGCACTGTCTATATGGACATCAAAGGAAGTGTTTATTGAAATTGGAAATTAATTTGCATTTTTATTCTAAAAAGGGGTGAGTTTAATAGTAGATGGATATTAAAATAAATACTTTATTTATCAGAATTCTGTTGACCTGTGAATTATTCTAGTTATATGGACTGAGGTAAAGTCTTGTGTCTGCCATTATCAAGACAGATAATTCTGGAATCTGCAGAGCTTCAAAAACTGGTTGTTCTATAGCCAAAATCTCATCATTTCTCCCACATAAAAAGAGTATGAAATATCTCCTTTTTCTTAGAGGATGAGTATTTGCATTAAAAATTTATTTTAGCACCCACTTAATTCAGTTTTCAACTAAAAATTGGATAAAGCAAACCACGTCTCCGGTAGCTCGGATTTCTTGCAGTCACACGTGTTGTCATCTCCAGCTCACTGGTGGAGGAGAAAAATTTCTTGGAATTTATTTTGAAGCAAAACAATTATGGTTTATAGTTACTTATGGGAGGAGCCGAACTGGTAAAAGGAAACCCTGTTCTCAGATGCTGAATGGCATTTTCTGCTGGAAAAAAGCCAGAACAAAAGGCTCCCAGCCAAAACCTTCTGTTAACAAAAATCTATTCCCCACCCAGTCCCTCTGCAAAAACAAACCCCCATAATCTGTTCTTACTGTGATGCCACTGAAGAAGCAGCATGATTGCTAAATTCTGTAACCAATAAGTGAACCTCAAAAAATATTTGTGGATGCATGAGAGATCCGTCAGATCTGGGGAGCATGCCAAAAAAAAAATTGACTAGACCTTAAATGCTCGGAAGAACTTTTTGGATTCTACCATCATGATATTAGGCTTTTCCTGGTGAAAATATTTCATTTTATCAGACCTATGTCAGACTTTAAATTTAAAAAAAAAACAACCCAAACCGTACATCTTGAGAACAGTAATATGAGGTATTTGACCATGTGGATTATGCTTGGACACAAGGATTGTGGTACATAGATAGTTTTCAGACTTTCCCTACTTTTGGTGCCATTTTAGACTTTTCATCCTGTTTTTTTTCTTTCTTTTCCAGTTAAGTTTCCAATTATGTTTCATCCTGTGAGTGACCCCATTTCTAGATTCTGTGGTCCCATTTGAATCATGATGGCTAATTTCAGAATTACTGTACCAGAACTCAGATTCTATTTTTTTAATGTTGGCACACCTGACCAATCTGCAAATGGTTAAAATGCAGACTGAGTAATGAAAGCCCCACTTACTGGATATTTAGAAAATTGTTATCACTTGTAGATGGTACCAGGTGGGAGAAAAAAAGGCAAATTATTGGGCAAGAAAGGGCTTGTCAGGGAGAGTAATGAGTTCGGTGGATAAACACAAATTGAGTGATGAAAATGGTGACTGGTAAGAGTCTTGGCAAGCAACAAGCAATACATTGCAGAAAATGTTTCATGTGACTTATTGCTCAAGTTTCTTTGACTGTGTGACCTGTCATCTTGGGTATCCTCTAAACCCAGGAAGGCCACAGAAACTAGAGAGAATAAAGACTTATCTTTTGTTTGTTTCATATGTATTTTAAAAGGAATAGGTTTTTTTAGATAATATTTAAATATTAAGTAAATGTTATTTGATAATCATCTGTCATTTCTTCTGAAGAATTAAAAATGCTTCATGCTTGAGCTGTTGGTGTGTCATCACTTTTTCAAATGATATGAAGTATAAATAAATTATATTACTTACAATAAGATGCAGTTTTTGTTTTGCTGCAAAAGATTAAAATGAAAATTGAAGTGATGTTGCCTGAAGACTAAAAATGTGGGATGCATCTTATTCTAGAGCCAGGCAATAGAGACTTTAACATAGAAAGTGATAGTGAAGCAGAGTGATGGACGTTAATGTTCCCTTGTGTCTGTCTGAGAAATCTCTAATATAAGAGCACATCCCCTTGTTTCTAATTCAAAAGTTTGTCATTTAAATATCACATAAGCACCACTTTTTCAATATCTCTCATGCTACTTAACTAGCACACAGCTTTTTTTAAAAATCTGTCTGTAAGAGTCATAGTAAAAAAATCTGGAAATCTGAGCCTTGTTGTAGAGAAATTCATTATTTTCTTGGTATAAAAATATATACTATAATGATTTTTATTTCTTTCAAGGGCAATATTGATTAATTCAAGAAATATTCTTAACTTTGGAGTAATATTTTCCTGGTAGCGGTATACTTGCGGGAGCAGTTGTTGTGTTGTAGGAAGGAGTAACTTCTTGTGCAGTTTGATTTTTTTTTTTTGTTTCATTCATTGGTCTCCGCCTCAACTTTCTGAATTCAGGGTATTTATACTGTCAGTTTTGTGCCTTGGAATCTTACCGTCCTCTTGTTGATTTAAGAGAAATTACATAATCTATTGTCTGGTAAATGATTGAGCTGTAATTATTTGCCTCAAGGAGGCAAAATAATCCAAGGGAAATCATAGTTACAGCATACTGGCAAGGACCTTTCTTCTGAAATGACTTATTTAAGTTTCTTGCTAGCATCAAAACGTTCAAACCAATTTAAAGCTTTGTATCTTGCTTTCCCTGAGACCCAGGTGGTTGCAATAAGTTAAATTTCCCCAGCTCAGTAGTGGATATTTTCAGCCTGGGGAGTCTTGGATATAGCACTTGTTAGTAGATGTTCTTGGGAGAAGTTAAAGAAGTGAGGGCACGGAGAACAAGCACAGAGGTGAATCTAAGGTGTGATGATTTTGTATAGTAGCATTAGTGTGTTGAAGACATCTGGTCTGTCTATTGATCTCAAAGGAGGCAACTGTATTTACATCATTTCTGGCTGTTGTTCATCTATACTCTTCTTGTAGTGGAGGCTCTGCAACATCCAGGCAATCTGGGTCAGCACTTTGCTGCTCTCCCCAGTAGGGTTTGTTCCCTAAGGTTTAACTTGGCTCTTCCCTTACTGCTCCTGCCACTACTACCTTGTCTGTCTGCCCTGGCATGGAGAACAGACTGTCCTTTCCTGGTCTGCAGCAACTTCAAATGTGTTCACAGGTGATCTTCTGTATCCTTTTTTCTTTCTTGATAAGTCTTGATAAGCAACCTCAGTTCCACCTTCCCACACATTTTCCAGACTTCTAATTATATTATATGACTCTGAAATCAATAAATATCACCTTCTTCTGTTCATGCATTGAATTTCAGAGCTAAAGAAAACCACACACTCATTTTTGCTTTCTTGTTCAGGGTGATACAGTCTCCTGGAATGTTGTTTTTGGAAACCACAGCTACTGCAGAGTAGTGTAATAGAGCTGAGTGACAAATTTTGTGTGGGGAAAAGCAATGGAAGAATGTCTCACTGGTGTATCCCTGAGAAAATCCGCTTTTATGCATGGGCAGCTGCAGTGTCTTCCCTCCTGCTTTTCAATTTGTAAGCAGCAGAACAAATAGAAGTCTGTCAGTGGCTCTAAGCACAGTAGCTCAGATACTGTGATAAGCATATATCTGCCTTGGAAAGGTAACAACTACATCCTTAGCATTAAAATCCTAGTGATATAGTCAGGAGGTGACTGCAATGGCAGCAGAGTAGAGAGATGAGGCCCTAACACTGTAGTTGTATTGATGGTGCTGTTGTGTTGTAGCTGGAGTGGGGCGATCAAGCTGAGTCCTCTCCAGGCCATGTGCAAGCACAGGATGGTGAACAGCCTGCCCTGAAGGACTTATGGTCTAAGAAGGGAGTGACACATCACAACGTAGAGGAGAAAGGGAAGAAGTATGAGACTAAAGTTGTGTGATTTGTCCTGGTTGCTGAGGAAGCAGACAAAAAAGTTACTACTCTATGCAAGCCCTTAGATGCCCGCATGGCGTCCTTAGATCACCAGGCTCCCTATGTGTGTGATTGCTCCCAGATCCACTTCAGTCTGTATGAAACTGGTTAATAAAAAAGTTTTTAGTTAATAGCTTTCTCTAAACCAGACTCTTTCACCGAACTCAGGTACAGAGAAACTGAAAGAGGCGCAGAGTACTGGTTCCGAGGGCCGCTGTCTGGCCACAGCACCAAAACAGCTCTGCTGAATAAGCTCATCTGACCCACCGAAGTGGAGAGCAAAGCCCAGAATGCCTGTCCCAGTGCTCTTTTACTGATTGCTATTATATTAACGTGAGGGCAGAACTCTTTCCTGTACATGAAAAAAAAAAAAGCCTTCCCCCTACATGCTTCTCTCCTATTTAGTTTTTTCTATAAAAACCTCTGCAGTAAGATGAATGCGACAGATGTCTACTCTTCTGCAAAAAGATTATGCTTTGAAGTCACACAGTAGCCTCACTTTTCATGGCAATAATGATGTGGACTAAGCTTTGGGAATTGTATTTAAAAAATACTCCAAATAGAAATGGGCTATTCAACTGCTAAGCACACTCATGTTTTTAATAGCTAACGTGTATGTGTGTACGTGTACAGAGAGTTCTTTCCAATTCTTCTTTTCCTAAATGTGAGTGCAGGCTGATTATTTATTTATTTTCTCCCAGTCTGAAATAACCATTTTCTCTTTTGATATATGCAAGCAGTTTCCAGTGCTGCGGTTCCCTGGTTTCTCGCTGTGGGGATCTCCCCCTGGTAGGAAATGCCTGCTTTTTCCTGGGACTCGCGCTCTGGGCCAAGCAGCCAGGCCTGCCTGGTGCAGTCTCATCAGGGATGAGGTGTTGTGAGTGGCAGTGTAGTCCCACCATCGTCTTCACAAGTCCTGCACATTTGTAGATGTTTTTCTAAGTAGCTGTTTTCACAGGGTTTCCACCTTAGATGGTAAAAAGCATCTAAAAAAAATTTGCAAGCAGTATTTGAAAAGCGATCACTTTCCAAGCAAATGATAGTGATGGATCAGTGACCTGAACTGGAAAATTTTCCCAGTGTTTGGACTCGGCCTGCAGGGTTTCTCTAACTTCTACTTGTCTGTATTTGACAAGCATGTCTCCTTATCGTGATCCTGCGGGTCCTGTGCAGTGCTTTATTTTGCTGTTGTACAAGCTGATGCTCTTTCACATTGTTGAGATGAGCTTCAGAGGTGGAGGAAGTGATCTCTTAAGTCAGCCAGAATATCCTTTTTGATGGTGCTTTAGGGTCCCTGAGGTTGGAAGCAGTGCAGGAGAGCTGGATAACCAGGGTCTGCTAAAGGGAACTGCAATAACTTTTTTTTGACCTGTATTTGAAGAAAGAAGCATAACACAAATGAAACACAAATCCCAAATTGCAAAATTTACATTTAAAAAGTGAACTTAAAAGTTTGGTTTCCAGTGGGATAAAATGCTAAAAACTTTCTGTGGGAGTCTTCTTTTAACTGAGAATCCAGTGATATATATATATATATATATATATCCGTGTGCTTCAGGAGTGATATTTTCTCTGTACTTGTCCTTGTTAAGAGCCAGAGGAGAGAGATTCAGTCAGTTCATAACTGCTTGATGCAAACATGTCCTACATAAGAGAAAAATAAACGTAATAAACTCACAGACAATGCAATTTATTTTCCAATCAGTACATTTATATGAAATGGAGGAAAATGAATTTTTTTCATGCTGTAGTGCCTGTAAATCTGTAGTAATTTACCTAAGTTTTATATGCAGTAGAAGAAGTGAAAATTAAATCCAAATAATTTTCCTATGTATTGATTTTATTCATATTTCTGAGACAATGTTTTAAAGGCCAATAAAACAGTTTTGAATGAATGCCAATTTGGTGTTTAGAGGTACTCTGGTGTTTTGGGTTTGGGTTTTGTTTTTTCCTTTTTTTTTTTTTTTCTGCTTGTTGATAATGCCTCTGCAGGTAAATTTTTGCCTGTTGTTGTTTGGATTTTTCTTTTTTAAACCTGACAAGCAGCAGGCTAGATGGCCCTAACATGTGAATCCTAAACTGTGAAGCTTTAATACATTACACTATCTAATGAGGGGGGGGAAAAAAAAGCAGCTTATTCTTCCTACTAAACCAAAAATTCCACCAAGCTGAGCACATTTGAAAGCTTTGGGAACAGGATCTTTATGTGTTTATGTTTTTGGCATTTGGCATATAAGGTTTTGTACTGTTCTGCCATGAAGAGTTAACAGAATTACATAGTTTATCACGTTTCATTTTTAGAGGCAATAAATTCATCAAAGTAATAACACTTGTTTAATGTAGACTGAAATTAATCCAGGAAATCATTAATGAATAATATCATGGAATAATGATGTCAATGAATATTTTAAACTACTTGTGATATTTTTCTATTATGTAGAATCCAGTGCTCTGCAAGTCTTCCATATCACATTGACATAAGATTGGAGAATGTAGTCCCACATGACAGTGTAGTTAGCTAAAACCATACATCAGCGATACATTTCACACAAGTGGAAGATAGCATTAATGATTCCATAGTTTTCACAATAAAATTCTAGAATTTTTCAGCAAATATATATTGCATAAACTGCTGGTACCATTTTTCCCTGGAGTGAACATTTCTGCAGAGACCAATGAAATCTAGAAAGTAAATTAAGCTCTAACTTTTGAATAATTACATCTAATTGATTAACTGTGTAGAGTATATGACAGAGTTTTCTGTTTTACCAGAATTTTCACATGCTGGGTTGTTTTTTCGTAGAAAGCTGCCTGTGTTACTACTGGTAAGTCCACATTAACAGCAGACCCAATAGCTTTTTGGAAGCATGCATTTACACAAGTCGTTGTTTTACCTCTGCAAAGGCAAGTAATCTGAAGCGCTTTTATGATACAAAGTTTGGGACAGAAGATATTAAAAGCAGTCACATGCTCCATTTGGAGAAATTCTTTTCAGTGGGCTCTAAAATCTTAGATGGGAAGCAGTTGGCATTTGCATGCACTGTGTTACTGCCTGCATTTGAAAGAGATGAACTTGTTTGTAAGAGAACTGCTGCACTTGGTTCTGCCGAGCTGAGTTCCAGGTAACCCAGGGAGACTTCCCAGAAAGTTGAGTGTGTTTCTTTGTTCCAGGATATTACGAAAGGGAATCAGCAAGGGCCTCTGGCTAAAAAGTGTAAGATGACCTACAGTATGCAAGTGCAGGAGGTCAGGCATTTGATGTGGGATATCTCTTCGGGCCATTCGAATAGCTTCATAGCTGGGTCTCAAAATGTGACTTCCTGTGGTTGTGACCCATGGACCTTTCAAGTACAGTGGAAGTCTTGATAGATAGTTGTGCAGTTTCCAGGGTTCTCAAACATCATTTGCTTCTCAGCTGGTTTTATGGTGGTTGAAACATTAAGACAATCGTCCAACATTTTTCTTCCCTCATGAAGTGCATTTTAGTAAAATACGTATTTTGTAAAAAATTTAATAAAGCAGCTCAAACTTTTTCAAGGCTAGACAATACTTTGAAAAATGGTTCCAAATCTCTGGCCTCAATATATGAATACTAATTGTATCTTATCTACTGTCAGTTATTGAAATCCTAACCAGTAGGAAAGCTAATCTGACATCTCCATTCACATACACCTTCTTTTGAGCCTCTTTACAATTCAGGCAGTGTTATCGATGATTAAATACCCCAATCCCTACAGTTTTAACCTTTTTTTTTTTTTTTTTTTATCCCTTAACTTTTCTTTTTGCTTGTTACTTTCAGGTAGTGAGCAGCTCGTTTTTGAGTAAAGACATTGTGAAATTCACTGTTTGAAGATTTTATTAAAAGAAAACCCTCTATGGACAGACTCTGTCCTTCATTACAACAATAGAAATCCTTATTGTCTTCAGTAGTATCACTCCAAATTTGCAGGAAGGTTAGAATCTGAACTAAAAGATGTAAAATACTTCTGAATGTGTGAGCTATCAACTGGGAACAGCGCAGGTGTTTGTTTTTACTCTGACTCATTTTGCTCATAGCTAACATGCAATTATTGAGACTGTTCTTAGGTAGATGTGTGCAACCCTTGGAGAGATCAAAGATGATGGACCCAGGTCACTGAAATTAGAATTTGATCCTATTAGTATAATAATGTTTAAAACTCTGTGTCATTTGTTTGCATTTTCTAGAGTTTGCATTTCAATGGTTTTGTGCAAGTATTTCTAAATTGAGTAGTTCTTCTCTAATTTCATTCTTTGTGTTCAGCTTTAAGTAAATTTTAAAGTGTAAGTGCAAAGCCAAATTGTCCAAGGCACTCCATTTTATACTCAACTCACAGATCCAGGCCTAAGACAATAATCAAAGTATATGCCAGTAGAATTGGTAATAAATATTACAGTCCTTGGACCTTTGATCAACTGGTGTTGACTTTGCAATGAAAAATGCAACCAGCTATATATTTATTTTCTGTTTATGTGACTTTTGTTGACTTTGTGCAACCTTGATTTATTTGCTTATTTTTGAGTACCCTGATTCTCATAACATGGCGGCAAAGACAGGAATTAAGTTGAACAGAGACCTTTTTGCGGAGATCTTACAAGGGAGCAGATACTTGACTCCTGCATAGGAAAGCAAGGTTTCCTGTTTCTTTGTGATGACTCACTACGTGTCAGATAATGGAATGCTATTAGTGCCACCACAGGAGTATTAAGGTTTGAGTGTTTTAGTGGAGAGAGGAAAAAATGAGGGCAAAGAGAATTATTTTTTTTTTAAAGAAATATCATCTTTTGAGAAATACTAGATAAGGTCTTTATTTTGTTAAAGTTAACAGTGAAGATGAAGGCTGGCAAATGGTTGAACTTAGACTCTGACCGCTGTGTGTCTACAGTCTGCTTTGAACATAGAAGAACCCTGTTGCTTACAAGCCATTTGAAAAGAGTTAGTTTTCAGCAGTCCTGCTAATCTATAAGGGGGTTGTTTGGGGGTTTTCTTTTTTTTTAATATTTTTTTTTTTAGTATTTTCACTTTTTAACCAGGAAACATCAAAGTCAGGGAATTAGCCCAGTGTTTTAGGAGCCAAACTAAAAGAGTTTGCCTTGTCTTTCATCAGATATAACTCTGCTCTGTTTCCTCAGGATTTCTCTCATATATCTACATGAGACCTGAATTGGGTCTTTGCCTATGTGAGGCCTGCAGTAGGTATACAGAATCATCAGCTGTGGGTGTTTTTCTCTCTGAAATTGTAGAAATATTAGTGGTTTTTTTTCACGTCAACTTCTGCAGTTGTGTTAACATGACTATCCGAGTTTTCATTTAATGAAAGTGGTAAATTTTTCATCCCTGTAGTTTCCAATTAACCTTAAAGAATCAGTCATGAAGATGCCACAGGACTTCTTGTTTTGTAGATCTTGTGAGTATTAAGAAGAATTAGTGACTTTTGATTGGCTTAGGTCGTGGTATTTAAATATCAAGGCAAATGGTTCTGTGTAAAACAGACTAGCAGCCCAGAGTATACCCATGGCTGGTATAAAGTGCGGTAGATCCGTGTAGCCACGGGATCTAAATGTGGCATAAACACTCCACAGTCACTTGCCAAGGAGACCAGTTCTAGTGCAGGTCTGTTTGCACAAGGAAGGGCAATCACTGTGAAAAGGTGACTGGCAAGGAGCTCTTTTAGGAGCTTTTTGAAGCCAGGAAAAGCTGGGAAAGCGGCTCGGCTGTGCTGGGGCCTGTAGCTGGTGGGTGGGCTGCTGAGGCAGCCTGGGCAGAGCAGCAACTCCAGCAGCAGATCCCAATGATGGAACCATGCGTAACCCCATCAACGGCCACTCACCAGGACGCACGCACACAAAACCTGTCATAATAGAAGCCCTTTGGGAGTGCTGAGCAAACAATCAGCAACTGGGTGTCACCCAGGGCATCACCTGGGGAGAGCTCCTTTCTGGGGCAGTGCTGGCGCTCAGGAGTGCAAATTCTGTGCGCAGAGCCAGACTGGGCACACGGGGCCTGGCATGTCATTGGGATGTGGTGCGGCATTTTGGGAAGAAGGAGAGCTGAAAACTCCACCAGTGCTGGAGGTGAGTTCAGTTGGTGGTAACTGGTCCCCCCCTCCTGTCTTGAGAGAGAAACTCCAATAGCAATCATTGCCCTGCCGGAAGAGGACCTGGCCATGGTTATCACTCAGCTGAAAGCCATTGCCAGAAGGAACATGGGGACCCAGACCAAACTCCCACGCAAACACGTGGTCGTACAGGTCTCCAGTGCCTGAGCCTATCACTTGTACCTGAGGGCAGCAGAGACACTCACTGTGTGTGGTGTGAGCAGCTGAATGATCTGCTCAGCCTGGTGGCAGAGCTGAAAGAGGAGTTGGAAAGGCTAAGGAGTATCAGGGAGTGTGAGAGAGAGATAGATTGGTGGAGCTGCACACTGAGGCAAAGGCAGCAGCTGAAGGCTCCACACTCCCCTCTTGCCACTGACCTAAGGAAAGAACCTAAGAAATGAGGGTGTGCGTAGGGAGTGGAAACAGTGCTGAGTCCTGCACTTGGGCCACAACAACAACGCCCTGCAACACTACAGGCTTGGGGCTGAATGGCTGGAAAACTGTTTGGTAGAAAGGGACCTAGGGGGGGCTGATCGACAGCTGACTGAACTTGAGCCAGCAGTGTGCCAAGGTGGCCAAGAAGGCCAACAGCATCCTGGCACTGCACCAGGAATAGTGTGGCCATCAGAACTAGGGAAGTGATTGTCCCTGTACTTGGCACAGGTGAGGTCGCACCTTGAATATTGTATTCAGTTTTGGGCTCTGCAGTATAACAAAGACATCGAGGTGCTGGAGTGGGTCCAGAGAAGAGCAATGAAGCTGACGAAAGGTCTAGAGAACAAGTCCTAGGACAAGAGGAAATGGCATCAAATTGTGCCAGGGGAGGTTTAGGTTGGACATTAGGAAAAACTTCTATATTGAAAGGGTTATCAAAGACTGGAACAGGCTGCCCAGGGAAGTGGTTGAATCGCCATCCCTGGATGTATTTAAAAGCCATCTAGATGTGATGCTGAAGGATATGGTGTAGTAGTGGCACTGGTAGAGTTAGGTAATGATTGGACTTGATGATCTTAAAGGTCTTTTCTAACCACAGCGATTCTGTGATTCTGTAAATTTAGGATGCTGAGAACTGGATCCAGATTAGCATTTCGATATCTGATACATGTGAATACTTTTAAACTGCAATGTACCATATGCACGTGCAATTTACATGTCTAGGAAGACGACCTTAAAGACAGGCTTTGGCAGCCAGATCTGAAGTCAGTCATACAGAAGACAAATGCACAGTGCTTTTTCTTATCTTCTTATTTTCCCCTGCTTTTCCCCCTTCATCTGTGACTGTATGTTTTGCTCTTTGTTTAAATACAATGATCACTGCCACAGATTACAGGGCCAGAGCTTGGGCAAATGTTTTTAAGCATCTCAAGATAAGAAGGAAAAAACAAATCGATTTTAGAATAAGTAACAATTTACAACATTTTGTGGAAACTGGTGGCTTGAAAATAGCTGATCACTGCAAAATGTGAAAATTGAGATAATTCCCCCCCCCTCCCAACATATAGGAATTTTGCATTTAGTTGTGACATGACACATGTTCAGAAGTGTGCAATTCAGGCATTGGTTTGAGACATTACTGGAAGCAGATCTGGGTTGTCATGTTTCATTATAGCTATTGAACTATTGCAAGCGTGCTATTATGCTGTAATGAAAGGGGTCGTCTTCTCTTTTCAACTTGCAAATCTAGGAGAGATACCATGTGTCATTAGTCCCTGGCACAGATTCTGTGGAAAGGAGTTCTCCAAAGTGCTAAAATATATGTGAGGCCTTTTCCCTTGAAAGAGACAAAGGAAATACATTTTTGTCCAGCTGAGCCTCAAGCTTTTACTAAAGTATACAATGGTTACAGATCACTTAAAATATAATTTCAATCACAATGGACTTCTGGGAGGATGATCCAGGTTAAGTTTACGTTGACATGTGAGGATAAGATTTGGCCTTATGGGATCTGTGAAAACAGTACTGCGAATAAATGCCACCCAGTACTCCACGAGTGTAGTGTTCTCAACTGAGCGCCTCTAGGTCAGCGCTACCTAACTGTGGGAAACACTTGGACAGATTCTTAGAAATTAGGCTCCCTGGATCTGAGGGTTTGCTGGTGCTTCACTCACCATTGTTGTACGTGAAAAAAAGCTGTGTTTGTGGAAGTAACAAGAAAACTACAGTAGTTGGTATAGTGGGCATCTGAAATTGAGGTCTGAATGCTCCACATTTGTTTAGCCTTGCTGACTTTTCTACACTTCATTCAACTTGTTACAGTAATGTCTTCAGCTACGTATGTGAATCAAGAATTAAAATTTCTGATCTTCTTGAGAAATTATTCAAACAACCTGATACTGCAAGGTAGTTTTAAAAAGGCTAATATAGCCTTTATTTAATTGGTAAAATGTACATGAAAAAGATTAAAAGTCCTGATACTCAACATGCAGAACTTTCAAAAAACCAGATGTCTTGCTAAGAATATGGATGCATTTGTTCCTTTTCTGTTCAGTTCTCTGCAAAATTGACTTCTGCTGGAAATACATGTCTTGACTATCTTTCCTTTATGATACAACAACATCTTCTGGTTGATAAGGATCTAATGATATGTTAATCTCTATTCAAGATTTTGGGTGAAAGTGGCAGTATCTATCAAGTCCATTAGTGCCTTCTCTCACCTTCAGGTGACTGCAGAATATCTCCCTATGTAACTACAGAGGGAGTAACATCTGCCAATGCACTGGGTAGATTCAGTTAAGTGGGGATGCATCATGAAGTTTCAGCCATTTGAACCTCTGTCAGTCCAGAGGAACTTGGAAAAGCACCTTAAAACAAACGACATTGAAATCTTAACTGATAATGAGAGATGATTTTGTTACCATGACCAATGAAATTTATTTTTATTTTGAACTTGCCAGGAATACTGCTATTGTTACTGATGGGCAGCAATTTCAGAAATGGGCAAATGCTGTATTCTTCATGCAGGCTCTCTATTAAAAGAAAAAAAAAAAAGCTTTTTCAGGTTTACAGTNTTCTTTAGAGTTTTGAGTCCTTTAGAAACAGGAGAAGAGTTTCCATTAATGTAAGTGAACTTTGGATCAGGCCCTTCAATAAAACCAGCCCTTCTGAGGCAGAAAAAAAGCCCATCTTCTCTGATATTCCCTTCCATGAGGATGGCCAGTGGTGGCTTCTTAGAGAAGCCACATTCTGGAAGCCAAGGATTTAAAGAATTCATGAGATGCAGGTTGCCACTGATCCAGCATGTCATTAATACTTGATAGGCCTTTCTTCACATTAATTTGTTTAATCACTGTTGCAGCCAACTTATGTTTTGGCTTCAAGAGCATATTGTAACACTGCTTGCACAATGGAATTCTGCAGTCTGACGTATTGTATGTATGGACCTGCCTTACAGAGGTCTGTATGGGTTCCAAAATCATCAGAAAAGATAGGGGCATTTCATAGCCCAGATTCAGATATATTGGTGGAATTAGTTTAAGGAAGAGGAATAAACACTGAAAGAATGGCAAATTTCTTGTGTTTTAAATCATCAGTCCCCATTTGAAAGAATATTATGGAGTGAGTTAAAGTATTTGCAAGACAAAGACAGAATTAATTATTTGGCAATGTTAGCCCAGGATGGATAAAGGACCACAGTGCATCCTCATATTTCTTTAAGGACTGGCTAGTTTGAATGTTAATTAAAAAAAGAAAAGAAAGAAGGAAAACAAAGAAGGGAAAAGACAATTCATCCTTGGCAATAACACTTTGGTTAACAATGTGTCATTTAGGTGTCTCTATTCTATTATTCATTTCCAGAAACTTTGGAGAATTCAGCACTACAGTACTGTATCATGGGGATTTGTTTGACTCGTGTTAGGATAAGAGGGAGTGCCTCTATTTGTATTAACTGGAGGAGGATTGTGAACTATTATCTTACTTTGTTATCTGGGCTAGGAGTGTACAAGGAAGTTTCTTCTACTAATGGTTGAGCCGCTCTTCAGATAAAGGCCTCCACAGGATCCCTATAGCCCTAATTAATCAGCTGTTAAAACAGTAGTTGATAGACAAGCTGCTTGAAGTTCAAATTGCCTGCAATCGGAGATAACAGGTGAGTCCCATTTGGCAGCAAGATATGAAAGTGGAAGAGTGATCTGTTATCAAAATGAATATAGCACTCAAATCAAAATTGAAGCTTGCAGAAGGAACCAGCAAAGTAAAACAGAAGGGAATCTTTTTTTTTTACTTTGAATGATCAAAATACCTTCACTTTGGTGGCTGTTTTAGACAGGTCTAAATCTATTTTGTCAATCTTAGTACTAAAAGCGTGCATTACTAAAGTAAATTTAGGCTTTTGGAGTATGCTCCCTACTCCAGTAACATTGCTAAAATCATAGGCAGGTAGCACTACCAAGGGGCTATAACAATTACTGCTCCCAGAGGACAGGCTGGTGGGTAGTCTGCCCAGCCCGCATGTAGGAGTTTCAAGTTAGGAATTTATCATGTGTCTTTCTCTTTCTGTATCACTGCCCTAATCATCAGGCTGTAGAGTAACTTCCTTCCTTAATCAGTTCATATTTAATAAAATATGCAGAATACTACAGCACCAGTGGTGTGGGAGGAATATCATATCCCAGTAGCTGGATCATTTGCCTGTGTGTTACGGCAGGTCTAGACTTAAGTCCCTCTCTTCTGGGTTTGGAATCATAAAGAATCACCTTTTCATTCCTCACATTCTACATTAAAAGACAAACAGATTAGAGGGACAATGGCAAACTTTTTGAGCAGCAGATACCTGATTTTTTTTTCTAAAACATTATTTCATTATTGACTCATTT
This sequence comes from Baryphthengus martii, assembly GCA_013396935.1. Taxonomy (NCBI): domain Eukaryota; kingdom Metazoa; phylum Chordata; class Aves; order Coraciiformes; family Momotidae; genus Baryphthengus; species Baryphthengus martii. The sequence goes on from VWZK01021423.1 coordinate 190,275, forward strand.
GTATCATGTCAACCGTCAGAGGCATCTCTCAGGATGGATGCCACTGCTAGTTGCTGCACAAATCGTGATAAAAACATTCTCTCAGACTAGATTCAATTTACATTTCAAATTCTCTGGGTGTAACAAGAGGGTATCTGCTTCAGAGGGGCATGCAGAGAGCCTCAAAGAGAGATGGACCTCTCTATAAATGACCAAACACCTTTCATGTCTTTCAGGCTGGGCATTCTTTGATAGTCCCATGTCTACAAGTGGGACCGAATTGCATCTAAAAAAGAGATACTATTTCTCTTCTTTGACTTCTCTGTATGCAGGTGAATATTCTTTTGTTGACCCCATTGTTTAGTCTCAAGATTGATGCTTGTCAGTGCTTCAGGAATTAAATTGCCACTGGCTTCACGCAGACGAAAGCAAGCTGATCACTGATCACATAATAGTCATGAACAGGGCATTAGCATGGCCGATAGCCTTTTCCTGAGATCACATAACCTAGTATATTTTTTTTTTTTCCCTACGCATGCTACAGACCTCGGTGGATGTCTTAATTCTCATTGGAAGTTTCTGTAACCATAACCAGTGCAGAACATATACTTTTTCTTCCTGGGATGCCTCTGTCATTGGGACACAGAGTTCTATTTTCCACATTCACCATTGACACACTTTGTCTTTTGCTTTCCATGCTCTGTCTTAAGACATGGACCCTGTGTTTTTTGGTTCTTGTCTCTGCTAGAAACTACCTCCTTCTCATGCTTTAATACTTGTTTTTACTTTGTGTTTTTGGGTGCCTGTTCAACTGTCCTTGTTTGGAGACATGTTTCGCTAGCCTAACACTTCTTTCTCCTGTGAATCTTTCTTGTAGGGTCAAAAGACGTATCCTGCTCTTAAACCATTCACTATCTAGAGATCATACAGATTACCTCTGCACACCACTCTTTTCAGCTCTGAGTGTAAAAATGCTTTCTTTTTTTTTTTTTTTTTT